>JAMPIV010002529.1:0-171601 GCA_024509875.1 Oreohelix idahoensis
TGGAAGGGTAGTGAATTTTATCACTGTCGATTTGAAAAAAAGTTAGTGCATGTGGCCTTACACGCGTGATGGCAGCAATTGTGTATCGCGCGACGCGTGTTTAGTGTTGCACGTGTTCGGCTTTATGCCTCTCCCTTCTCTCTATCCTTTAGTCCATCTGTCTTTAGTTACGCCGTGTATAAAATGGAATGAATGAAATATTAAAATTAGGTCATTGATCAGCTTGGTATCTCAATGTTTTTCCAAGAAATAAGCACACGTTTCATTGAAGAACGCGGGTAATAATACAGTAGGCTTTTACTATCAACGTGAAAGCGTTACAATTTGCCGACGAAGTAGAAAACAAGGGGGATTTCGAGTACAGTCATTGTGACAGCACTGTTCTTTACCATTCTTCTTCCTTTTATTAAATTTATTTGTTAGGCTTTGCATTTACGTTTTAATTTATATATGGGGATTAGAATATTCCACGACAATAGGAATATAAATTCCAATATGGAAAATGGCAAAAAAATATAGCATCACGGAAAATACATCCATTTTCACTGCATAGATGGTGGCAATACTAAAAGCACTAGAAATATTCTCTAATAACCCTCCCAAAAAAAACTAACAGTTTTAACTGACTCTCTTTCAACAAATAAAGAACTTAGAAACTTACGAGAATGTAGTAGACCTTATATAGCAGAGGAGATATTTCTGGCTACTACATACTTATATTCCAGAGGATGTTCAGTCTTAATTGCTTGGATACCTTCACATGTTGGCATAGAAGGAAATGAAAAGGCAGATAAAGAAGCCAAGAAAGGTAGATCTGATAAAAGTCTAATAAATGTTGGGATAGGTAAATCAGAGATTAAGAGCTTAATTAAAGATTTAATAACAGATGAATGGAAAGCAGAGTGGGATAAAAATCTGAAAGGAAGACATGCACATAAGATGTTCAAGGCTCAAACAATAAAATGTCAGATATCTAGGGAATTGAAAATTCCCAGTAATAAGAAACTTCTCAGACTACAGCTGGGAAAAGGCTATTTCAGAATAGAAGAACCTTACTGTGCAGGATGTCTTCAAAACAATAATATAGAACATTTCTTGTTAAAATGTAAGAGGTATGAACAAATGAGAATACCAATATTAGATATTTGCAAGCATCCAACTTATCTATCAATGTAGAAGAGGTTTTAAGAATAGATAGACCTAGGGAACTACATAGTATAGTCAAACAATATTTAACACGAACAAATGTTAATATATGGTGGCTGGGTATGTGAAGGTCTGATGCTGTTCTTACAATGCATATGACTTTTAACAGATGAAAGTCAATTAAATATCTGTTGAAGTCAGTTATATAACTGGAACCACCAGGCCTTTACACCCCTCCACTTTATTATTCTTGTTCAGAGTTTCTTCTTGATTTTAAAAAAAAAAATTTGTTGTTGTTGTTGTTTATTTATTTAATGTATAAGCATGTTTGTGATTGTCCCTTTTTACAATGATTTGACAGATGTGATGCCACTTTCTCATATCGGCAGTTGTTCATACTATTTGGAATTGAAAACAATATATATCCCAATTATAACCCATTAGATGTTGAACGAAATATTTTTCTTCTTTAATTTAAAAAAAAATGGTCTGTAAACAACACACAAAGGTATGTTATCAGGTACTCCGTGAGAAATAAAGACTAGACAACAGAAAAATAACAGAAGTGATAGGCTTACAGGGTTTGCTGCAAAATCAGAGCACAACCAAGAAAACTCTATCGTGTCAGACATGAAGGGAAACCACGCATTGATACCAGCAAGATGTCAGACCCTTTCATGATCGCTCAATTCACTGCGACCTTCGAGAAAGTGCTCAGTAGCCTTCAGCATGGTGATACTATTACAGAGAACTGGGAGCATCTACGGAACACCATTCAAAGTACTGCACTTGCCACCTTTGGTAAGAAAACGGCAAAGTCAAATGACTGGTTTGATGCTTCATCAGATGTGATGGCACCTGTCATTGAAGCTAAGCGCAGTGCTATGAATGAATACAAACGTTCACCGAGTGCCAGAACCCTACAGATCCTGAGGGCTACGAGAAGCAAAGTTCAACAAACTGCTCGACGCTGTGCAAATGACTACTGGCTCCAGCTCAGTGAGAGCATCCAGATCGCAGCGCAAACAGGCAACATTAGACAAATGTATGACGGTATAATGAAAGCACTTGGCTCCCATAAAAGTAAGACGGCACCGCTAAAAACCATCAGCGGAGAGAAGCTAACCGATAAGGGTAAGCAGATGGAGAGGTGGGTCGAGCACTACTCTGAGCTTTACGCTAGAGACAATACCGTTACGCGTGCAGCCCTTGATGGTGTCAACAGTCTGCCAACTATGGAGGAGCTGGATGCCGAACCAACATTAAAGGAACTCAGTAAGGCCATTGATAGCTTGGCCTCTGGCAAAGCACCAGGCAGTGATGGGATTCCTCCTGATTTAATCAAATGCTGTAAGAGCACGCTATTACATCCCCTGCATAGGATGCTGTGCCAGTGCTGGGAAGAGAGACAACTATTCACAAAAGACATGCGAGATGCCAAGATTGTAACACTGTATAAAAATAAAGGAGACAGAAGTGATTGCAATAACTACAGAGGCATCTCTCTTCTTAGTATTGTTGGTAAGGTTTTTGCCAAAGTCATCTTAATGCGACTACACAAGTTAGCTGAGCGCATATATCCAGAGTCACAGTGTGGATTCAGAGCTGGCAGATCAACAACAGACATGATCTTCTCTCTCCGCCAGCTTCAGGAAAAATCAAGAGAGCAGAAAAGACCATTATATATCGCCTTTATAGACCTCACAAAAGCATTCGACCTGGTTAGTAGGGATGGACTCTTTAAAATCCTCCTGAAAATAGGCTGCCCTTCTTCTTCTTCTTCTTGCGATCGCATCTTTGATGATTACACCGTCAGACGAGTTCTCATGATGAATTCGACTGTTGTTTGAAGTTCCTCTTTAACTCCATATAGCTTTGAGTTTAGTGTTGAGTCATTGGGCCAGTATATCTTTCTTAACTGGTCATACAGAGGACAGTCCTGTAGAACATGCTCAGCAGTTTGTTCGTTTAATCCACATGTGCACAGTGGTGAAGCAGACAATCGTAGCTTGTGCATGTGTTTATTAAGTTTGTTATGCCCTGTCCTGAGTCGAAAAATAGTTATCTGTCCCTGCCGGTCGAGAGTGTGATAGTCGTCTTTGGGTTGGTTCTGTTCTCTTCTGATAGTCTGGATAGCTCTCTTTTTCTCAAAGTATGTGACTTCATTATCTTCTTGTTCACATTCTCCTCCCTTTTTTGCAAGTTTATCTGCCTTTTTCATTTCCGGGTACACCACAATGAGATGGTACCCACTGAAGTATGGTTCTCTTTTTGGCAGCTACCTTGGTTAGTTCATTTCTCAGATGCGGGAGTTTACCACCCTTGAGAGCTTGCAGGACAGACAGTGCATCTGTGAGGATGACTACCTGGTGGCAGTCAGAGTTGGTGTTATAAATCATATTTGCAGCTTGCTCTAGAGCTTGAACCTCAGCTGTATAGTTGGAACAGAATTTACCAGTGGGAATGTGACTAGTCTCATAGTGGTTGTCAGGATATGAGATAAAGATACCGGCACCTCCATTCCTAACAGCATTAGTTGCTGATCCATCTGTATAGGCATGTATCCATGATTGATCGGGATAGCTTTCTTGGATCATACTCAATGTAGCAGTTCGTTTTTGCAGATCATTATACTCACATCCACTTGTGAGACCACTGACTGATGTATTAATTTGGAGGGCACTGCTGGCCTGCTCCCATGGTACAGGGTATAGGGTGGGCTTCAGTGGTGTTGTCTTCATGGATAGGTCTTCTTGATGCTGTCTTATAAGTCTTTTCCCCCGATGCACAAAGCTGCTACGCTTTAGACGTCCCAATGCCAGATCATCTAGTCTTGCCTTCATTGGGTGCATTGGCATACTGTTGTACTTTTCCATCTGGATCATGGTTTTTGTGTCTCTTCTATGGGACAATGTCTGTAATCCAGCAACCTTCTGCAGCTCTGTTATTGGTGTAGTTTTCATGGCTCCTGTAATGAGCCTGAGAGCTTGATTTTGCACCTTGTCCAAAGACTGCAGATGTGAGTTAGCAGCTGATGACCATGCTGCTGAGCTAAACTCTAAGTGTGGTCTTAGTACTCCATTATAAATCTTCTTTAGATTTCGTTCATTTGCTCCCCAGTTGGTACCTGCTAATTTTCTGAGTATGCCTAGTCGTCTTCGGGCCTTTCCTTCTGCATTTTCAATATGCTTATTCCATGTAAGCCTTTGGTCAAATGTCACCCCAATTTAGGTGGGTGTCGTGGAATATTCTAATCCACATATATAAATTATCAAGTAAATATAAAGCCTAATAAATACATATAATAAATAAAGGAAGAAGAATGGTAAAGAACAGTGCTGTCACAATGACAGTACTCGAAATCCCCCTTGTTTTCTACTTCGTCGGCAAATTGTAACGCTTTCACGTTGATAGTAAAAGCCTACTGTATTATTACCCGCGTTCTTCAATGAAACGTGTGCTGTATTTCTTGCAAAAACATTGAGATACCAAGCTGAACAATGACCTAATTTTAATATTTCATTCATTCCATTTTATACACGGCGTAAATAAAGACAGATGGACTAAAGGATAGAGAGAAGGGAGAGGCATAAAGCCGAACACGTGCAACACAAAACACGCGTCGCGCGATACACAATTACTACTATCACGCGTGTAAGGCCACATACACTAACTTTTTCGGACGGACAGTGATAAAAACACTACCCTTCCCAGAGATAGGTTTTAAAACCTGAAAAACGCTTATTGGGGAAACCTGACATTCTACTGTTTTATGTCCGAAATCCTGACATTAGTCTGAAAAATAAAAAAAAAACAACTACACGACTATCCTAGAAATTGCATATTTTGAACGCAGCCACTTAGCTCTTTTAAATTTGTATATTTGGGTTCCTTAGGGCTTGCTGACAAAGAATATGTAAAACGTTACGCAAATAGTCTAGGAATTAACAAGTTATAACCAAAATAAAATAGTGGGGATGCCTGACAGCATGAAATCATTTCTGCTCATAAAGTTTTTTTATAACGTGTTTGAAAAAACCTTGCGTACGGAAATAGCCTACCATGTAAACTCCAAATTGATTGGAGCGCAACAAATATAAGACTAAACACGATTGGTCGGACTATAAATACTATCTTTCGTTGTTAGGGGAGACGTAGGAAGGTAAAATTTTTTCAAACACTTGTCGAAACGTGGCTCCATTGGCCAGACTCGCTGATATACTCACTTAGGAGCGTTAGTTCGAGACCACTAGTCAAATAAGCTTGATAAAGCAACAGTGCGTTGAAGCCAGCTCATATTTTTGCTAAATAAAAGCCTGGAACATAAGCAGATGGGAATTTGTGCCAGTATTTGTGCCAGAATTCATTGCTAATCAACGTATCTGTGTTTGTTTCCATGAATTGTGGTAAGCTTGAAACATTCAGTATCTTTTAATGAAAATTGAATGTGAATTGTTAATTTATGCCTGTATATATGTGTAGTTCAGTAGCAAACATGATGTAAAGCCTATAATGCTCCAGCCTGAACAGAAGGTGTCGGAGGAAAGTAAAACTGCATGGAATGGCCAAACAGTACACTGACACCTAGATTATTGATTAGACAGAAATAATGCTGGAAGTGCAGAGGCGTAGTAACCATTAAGGAGGTTAATACTGGTATAAAGTATTTCAGATGAAGCTGACAGTTGGCCTAACGCTCTGAACTCAATGTTTGTGATGTATTGTGCTCAGTGTAAAAAGAGAGTATAAATTAGTTATGAAGGATACTTTTTAATAATATATGTCATTACAATATTCATATTGATAAATTCTGTACATATAACTTGTAAGTAAAATTGATTGTGATTCCTGGTTCCCTTTGTATTTGAATCCGGACACATATTCATTCATAACAGCAATGAATACATATTGTTATTTGAAAAGTTATCAGTGACTCCTTTAAGATATCCTTTAGAGTGTTATATGTATGTGAGTGTCACAGTGTTGTCAAGTGTGGTGGAATAAATTAAATTGTTTATCTGTCTGTTGTTGTTATGACTTACACTTCATCATACACATACCCTAGACATACAACGTAGTCATCACACTATTCCAGAATAATTCTGACTGAGGTATACATATGTGGCAGCAAGTAAGGTTATATATCATACACTACTCTTATTAGATATATATACCTTCACAGCTGATCTCAGTCAGTACACTAAGTCCCCTATACATATTTATAACATCCCACTTCACCACAGTGGGGTAGCTTTCTTCCTTGATCACGGTTGTCCCTAGGTGTATGTTAGCTGATTTGTCCTTGGGGGCGAGGGAGAACAGTGTTCTGGAGGTTTTGTCTGTGTTTATTGTGATAAGCCATTTCTCTGCCCATGACACTAGCATGTCTGCTGCCCGCTGCATTCTATAATTTGCTGTGGTGATATTTTCATCAGCGCACCAGAGTACTAGGTCATCTGCATATAAGGCAGCTTTAACTCCTGCAGGGAGATCTTTCACCAGGTCATTGATGTAAACAAAGAAGAGTGTTGGGGAAATTACTCCTCCTTGAGGTACCCCCTGATGGAGCAACACTTTTCTGCTCTGCAGACCGTCAAGAGTGACTCTAGTTCTCCTGTTATGCAAGTATGACTGGATCCATTTCATCATGTTTGTGGCGAGAGGTTTTATTTGGCTCTTGGATCAGTATAGTACTGACAATTACAGAAATAGAATTTCTGCAGAAAATGGTGAAGTCCCAGTGTCTGAGAGAACTACTGGTATCACAAATTAGTTACGGCTGTGAATGTTCTGATCTAGAAACAATAGTAGAGAGGAGACCGACATAAAGCGCCACCTCCGCTGTGTAACTAACTGTGATATTAAAAAACCAAGGAAACAGATTTTACTTAACACTGATAAAATTGACAAGTCGTTCAAATACAATTTCCTTATATTTTATTTAGTATATACACTATCTACTCTTGTGCTGAAGGGTGAATGTTGAAAAAAATGGAACGTAATGAATTTGTAAGTTTACATATATTTTACAAATATTTATATTTATATAGACAACAAGTTTTCCAATTATAGGAACAAAAATTATATCAGCTGTGCTGTTAATTAATTATAGTACATGGATCAGCTGTGCTGTTAATTAAGGATATAACACTTCTCAGCTATGCTATTAATTTTGTCTCTTGCTATGTTAAGTCACTTTCTCATCACTGACAGTTTCTATGCTCACAATGCTGACAGAAATGGTACGAATGTGTACTCATCTCTTAAAACGTTCTGTTCTTCTTAGTTTGGTTCACACCACTCCTGCTAAGGCTCGTTACTTTAGCCCACCCAAGACTGAGGGGGACTAAAGATGTAGCTTCTGTACAATCTCTATGCTCCTGAGAAGTTCCAGGCAGCGGGATTGACTCGAACATACGACCTCAGGTTTTTAGGACACAAATAAACCTGTAACAAAGCAAAAATAGGGGCTAATTTCTGTCCTCAAGCCCACCTATTTCTAGTGTGAGTGAAATGAGCGTGTCTCAGATGTATGCATGTAGGATGAATGACAACATGGCTCAGTATGATTTAGCAATAGCGAGACAAGACATGTGTCTACTTGCAAAGCATTCTTTCTGATAAACTAATACATGAATACATTCAATAATATAGATTCAATACATGAATACATTTAATACATGAATACATCCCATAATATAAATCAATACATGAATAAATCCAATAATATGTACACCTAGGTGTGATACAACAATGTCCTTCCCCCTATACTATACCACGTCCTCTCTGTCAAGTGCTATACTAGCTGGTAACATATATCCTAACAATATTGTTATGTTCTTATGATAGGAGTATATGAGAAGAGGACTGTTTGGTGATATATCAGGTGGGAGTTATCAGAGACAATAGACTGAATATAGGAGACAATAGATTGAGTTATGAGTCCTATAGTCTTCGTCTATTCAATCATATACATTCATAGGGAACCCAAAATATATTAAATATATACAGGTGTAGGTAGTATAATGACACACAACAAATACCAACATTATATGCCTGCTGAAGGCCTATTTTCCTAAAGGTTATCGTAAATTTATAATTACCCTCCAAGATTTAAAAAACGGCCAGTTTGACTCGACTAGTGAAGTAGGTTGCAGGTCGATGCCCTCAGGTAAACAATCAATCAAGGTGACAGCTTCTTCCTCTTCAGTCAGTATCTCTGGCGTCAAGTTCGGGATTGCGTGTTTAGCATAAAATTCCGCCCTATTATATAGGCAGGTAACTGCTTAAGAAAGGCTTTCGGTTGGTTCCTGGCGGAGCAAAATGATTGGTTTCCTCCGGTTTCGTCTTTTGCTCATACAGCCTAATTTTATTCAGTTTTTAGCCGCCATCTTGCGTGAACTGCGTGAACAGTATAATTTATTCTGTCTCAGAGACTGGTGAACGGTGCAAGTTGATTCTATACTGCTAGCGTCCGTCCTTAATACAAATTCCTGTGTGATATCGGGTAGTGTAAGGATTGGTTTGCTGGTGAGTTTTGCTTTTAGCTCTGTGTAAGCTTTTTCACAATCAGCATTCCATTGGATTTTGTCAGGCTGTCCTTTCTTCGTTAAGTTGGTTAATGGTGCACACAGAGAGTTAAAGTGGGGTATGTACTTCTGATAGAACCCACATAAAGACACGAATGATCTCACATCTTTCTTCGTTTGAGGTCTGGGTGCCTTCTTTAGCTTCTCTATATTCTTTGGGTCAGGAGACATATGACCTGTAGAAATAGTGTGACCTAGGAATTCCAACTCCTTACAACCGATATAGCACTTGGTTGGACGTGCAGTCAATCCAGTTTCTCTCAGTCTGTCAAACAACATGGAGAGCGCTACTATATGCTCTTCAAATGTGTTTGTAGCAACAAGAATGTCATCCATAAAGTTAGTGATATGGGGATTTTGTAGAGGTTCCAATAATTTCCTCATCATTCTTGAAAAGATACTGGGAGCATTTTTCAGCCCAAAGGGTAGTACATTAAACTCGTAGTGTCCGTCTGATGTACTGAATGCCAGCATTCTCCTAACTTCTGGTTTCACTGGTATTTGGTAGTATCCCTTGCTTAGATCTACCTTCGATAAATACCTAGCCTTACTCAGTGTAAAGAACAGCTGGTTTGTGTCAGGTAATGGGTCCACCTGAGATTCTGTGATCGCATTAAGCTTCCGGTAGTCAATACATAACCTGTGTTCACCACTCGGTTTTCTCAATAGCACCACACTTGAGCTATAGGGAGAGTCTGACTTCGAGATAATTTTCTCCTTCAACAGATACTCAACTTCCTCCCTTAGTGCTTGGGCTTTCGCATAGGGTATAGGGTATGTTCTTATGCATACTGGGGTAGGGTCGGTAACCTTCATGTCGTACTCTAACAGATTCGTACGACCTGGCTTATCTGTGAGCACATCAGCATGGGTTTCCAACACTTTCTGAACCCTCTTCTTCTGCTCTGGAGTTAACTGTTCACTAATATTTACTTGAACATAATCCTCTGTAGTTGTGAGTGGATACTCCATAGAGTGAAGTGGTTCACCGTGCATTTCTGTTGCAATGGCTAGGTTCATAATATGTGCAACTTCTGATGATTCCTTGTCATAGTATTTTTTAAGAAGAGTGACATGATATACCTTCTCCTTCCCTTTCTTGTCAATCTTATAATTGGTCCTGGAAAAATTCTCCAGTATGACATAGGGTCCCTGCCATCCAATCTGCAATTTATTATTGCTGCTTGGCAACAGTAATAACACCTTTTCACCCACCTCCAGTTCCCTATCCTTTGCTTTTTTGTTGTAGTACGCAGCATGCTTCCTCCTGGCCTGTCTTAAGTTATCATTGGCCAGTTTCCAACCGGCTTTCAATCGAGATGTCAACTCGTTGACGTACTGGTATGAGGAAGTCACTGTTTCCTCTGCCTTTTCATCAGTCCATGTCCGCAGCAATGCTTCCAGTGGACCTTTTATTGGTCTTCCAAACAACAAGGTAGCTGGAGCCAATCCAGTTGAATTGTGGGGTACTTCCCTATATGCAAATAGTGCAGCGGGTAAGTATGTATCCCAAGTATCAGGTTTTTCACTCGCCAGCTTTCTAAAGATTGAAATTAGCGTACCATTGAACCGCTCTACTTGATCGTTCCCTTGGGCATGGTAGGGACTACAATGATAGTGCCTGGCTTGAAATATCCTGAATACTTCTTGTGTTAGCTTTCCCTTAAACTGAGACCCATTGTCAGTCAATATCTGATGCGGGAAACCTAATCGGGTAAATATTGTCAACAGGGCCTCTGCCACGTGCTTTGAATCTATAGCTGACATGGCCACTGCTTCTCCCCACATAGAGCAAGTATCAACCAAGGTTAAGATGTAAGCATTTCTCTTCTTGGTCCTAGTGAGGGGTCCAACAATATCTACTGCAACACGTTTAAAAGGGGTTCCCATAATAGGCATTTCTCCCAGTGTTGCTGGTGCAGTCCTATGCTTAGGAGCTACTCTTTGGCATTCTGGACAGGATCTTACATATCTTTTTATGTCCTCTGTAATTCCTGGCCAGAAGTAGTGACAGGCTATCCTTTGTCCAGTGGCCCCTATTCCCATATGTCCACTGAAGGGTATTGCATGTCCTAGCGTCATAACCTTCTCCATGTAAGATTTTGGCACTACAAGCTGTCCATGCCCTTTAGGTCCTGTTCCAGCTTTTCTGTATAGTAGGCCATTCTTCATATACAAGTCTCCTTTCTCTGGAGGGTTATGTGCTTTAGGCAATTTGCCAAAACAAGGCTTCAACGTGCTGTCTGCTGCTTGAGCCTTTTTCATCTCTTCTGGATGAGTATTGATAGGATTCTCCTCCATTTTCCTGGAGCTTTCCCTGGTTTGGACTGTTGCCATAACTACAGGTTTTATAGGTTCTCCAAGGAAAACATACCTACACCCCAAAATCAAAGGGTAAATAGGGTCGTCCATCACTGCTGCTTTGATTTCTCCTTCCACATAGCGAGAACTTATGTTGATTCGAGCTATGGGTAGTGTCATGGTTCTTGCTCCCTTGATCGGTCCTCTGACTTACACTGTTTCTGTGGTTATCTGGTCAGGACTCACTAGAGAAGAGCACACAACTGAATCAAAGTCTAATCCTGTGTCATATAAACACAGTACTTGAGTGCCATTCACGGTCACTTCCTCACAGACAGGGGGATGATGGAAGTCGTTCTGACTTACTGCCATTTCCTTCCTTCCCTGATTCCCTGTTGTAAGACATGCAGCATGATGAGGAGGATTCTTCCTTCTGCAGTCCGCAGTATTGTGGTTACTCATTAGACAAGTTTTACACCACTTTCCTTCCTTCCGGTAAGGTGTCTTATCCGATCTTAGAGGGTTTTTGTCCTTTTGGTCAAATCTTTGTTTGTTCCTTGTGGTATGGTCCTTTTGTTCATATTTGGTATAGTTTTGCGATGATTTGAAGTTTTCACCCTGCTTCTTCTTATTTCCTAATATTTCTGCCTGAGCTGCTTGATATCTCTCAGCAACAGTTACAATATCTTCCAATCTCTCTGCTCCTTGTTCCATGATAAACTTCCTCATTTCTTGAGGCATGGACTCTTTCACTTGCTCCATCATTATAATTTCTTTCAGATCCTGACACTTTCCTAAACTACTCCATTTTTCCAAATAGGTTTCCAATCTAGCAGAGAATTGGTGATAGTTTTCTCCTGGAAGAAGTTTAGCTGTTCTTTTCATATCTCACAAGCAGTGCCTGCTTCAGGATTTCATAATCTTCCTGGTCATCTCTTGAGAGCTTCAAATATACATCGTAGGCAACACCTCTCAATCCCTGAGATAGTTTAAGACTCCATTTTTCTTTCACTAAGCAATAGGTAGTGGCTAGTCTTTCGTATCTATCCAGGTACGACTCGATGGCGTCTTCTTTCTCAACAAATGAGTCCAGATGAAAATTCATGGCCCCACTTGAGGTGCTCTGGCTGGAGCTACTCTCAGAGTGAGGTGAGCTACCACCATTATTGCCAGTATTTGCCTGAATTTCAAGCTCTTTTAATCTTAACTGATGGTCTCTCTCTGCTTGTAATTTCCTTTCCTCAGCTTCAATTTTCTTTGCCTCATTTTCAGCCTCCCATTTCTTGGCTTCAATTTCCAGTCTTTTGTCTTCTCTCTGAGCTTCCAGTCTTTTGTCTTCTCTCTCAGCTTCCAGTCTTTTGGCTTCTCTTTCAGCTTCCAGTCTTTTGGCTTCTGCCTCTAATTGCAACTTTCTTTCTTCCCTATCCATGTGTTTGTCCACTTCTGTTGTGACATACTGAGTGAGAGCATCACCTGTCAAATTTAATTCCTTTCCCATCTGCATGATCGCAGTCCTGAACTTCACTAGATCAGCCATGGCGTTACTTAGATAGGGTATGTAAATTTACTATAACCCAATTATTGTAATTAAACTTAATTAATTTAAATGAACAAATAATTTCCGTGCAACTTTGTGAGCATCAACTATTTACTGAGTACTAAATGGTACTCCTCCTAAGAAAACAATAAAAAATCCTATTATAGAATTTCTCAAAAAAAAAAATTTTTCTTATGTTATCTATGGGTGGCACAAGATAGAGTGTAGATAGATGAATAGACCAAATATGGCTCAAGATATACAGAAATATCCCAGGAACGAGCCCCCAGTGTGGGGAGAGGTTTTATTTGGCTCTTGGATCAGTATAGTACTGACAATTACAGAAATAGAATTTCTGCAGAAAATGGTGAAGTCCCAGTGTCTGAGAGAACTACTGGTATCACAAATTAGTTACGGCTGTGAATGTTCTGATCTAGAAACAATAGTAGAGAGGAGACCGACATAAAGCGCCACCTCCGCTGTGTAACTAACTGTGATATTAAAAAACCAAGGAAACAGATTTTACTTAACACTGATAAAATTGACAAGTCGTTCAAATACAATTTCCTTATATTTTATTTAGTATATACACTATCTACTCTTGTGCTGAAGGGTGAATGTTGAAAAAAATGGAACGTAATGAATTTGTAAGTTTACATATATTTTACAAATATTTATATTTATATAGACAACAAGTTTTCCAATTATAGGAACAAAAATTATATCAGCTGTGCTGTTAATTAATTATAGTACATGGATCAGCTGTGCTGTTAATTAAGGATATAACACTTCTCAGCTATGCTATTAATTTTGTCTCTTGCTATGTTAAGTCACTTTCTCATCACTGACAGTTTCTATGCTCACAATGCTGACAGAAATGGTACGAATGTGTACTCATCTCTTAAAACGTTCTGTTCTTCTTAGTTTGGTTCACACCACTCCTGCTGAGGCTCGTTACTTTAGCCCACCCAAGACTGAGGGGGACTAAAGATGTAGCTTCTGTACAATCTCTATGCTCCTGAGAAGTTCCAGGCAGCGGGATTGACTCGAACATACGACCTCAGGTTTTTAGGACACAAATAAACCTGTAACAAAGCAAAAATAGGGGCTAATTTCTGTCCTCAAGCCCACCTATTTCTAGTGTGAGTGAAATGAGCGTGTCTCAGATGTATGCATGTAGGATGAATGACAACATGGCTCAGTATGATTTAGCAATATCGAGACAAGACATGTGTCTACTTGCAAAGCATTCTTTCTGATAAACTAATACATGAATACATTCAATAATATAGATTCAATACATGAATACATTTAATACATGAATACATCCCATAATATAAATCAATACATGAATAAATCCAATAATATATACACCTAGGTGTGATACAACAATGTCCTTCCCCCTATACTATACCACGTCCTCTCTGTCAAGTGCTATACTAGCTGGTAACATATATCCTAACAATATTGTTATGTTCTTATGATAGGAGTATATGAGACGAGGACTGTTTGGTGATATATCAGGTGGGAGTTATCAGAGACAATAGACTGAATATATGAGTTATGAGTCCTATAGTCTTCGTCTATTCAATCATATACATTCATAGGGAACCCAAAATATATTAAATATATACAGGTGTAGGTAGTATAATGACACACAACAAATACCAACATTATATGCCTGCTGAAGGCCTATTTTCCTAAAGGTTATCGTAAATTTATAATTACCCTCCAAGATTTAAAAAAACGGCCAGTTTGACTCGACTACTGAAGTAGGTTGCAGGTCGATGCCCTCAGGTAAACAATCAATCAAGGTGACAGCTTCTTCCTCTTCAGTCAGTATCTCTGGCGTCAAGTTCGGGATTGCGTGTTTAGCATAAAATTCCGCCCTATTATATAGGCAGGTAACTGCTTAAGAAAGGCTTTCGGTTGGTTCCTGGCGGAGCAAAATGATTGGTTTCCTCCGGTTTCGTCTTTTGCTCATACAGCCTAATTTTATTCAGTTTTTAGCCGCCATCTTGCGTGAACTGCGTGAACAGTATAATTTATTCTGTCTCAGAGACTGGTGAACGGTGCAAGTTGATTGGTTGAAGCAAATCTGTATCTCGACATAGTGATTAACAAAGTAGTGGGTTACACTTCGTTTCACGACAATGTTGCCTTGGATTCCACTTCTCCTAAGTTTTGCAATAAGGCCATCTTTCCACACCTTGTCAAAGGCCTGCTTGAAGTCGACCCAGATCGTTAGGACCTTTTTCTTCTCCTGGAAGGCATCTTCTATTGCTTGAGACAAGTAAGTAACTTGGTCTTCTATACTGTAGCATTCTCTAAATCCAGCTTGTTCCGGCACCAGGATCTGCTCAGACTCTAAATACCATTTCAATCTGTGGTTGACTATTCGCTCCATAGTCTTCCCAACACAGCTTGTGAGACTGATTGGCCGGTAACTTGCAGCCTCGGTCTTACATTTCCCTTTCTTTAGTATGGGTTTTGTGATGGCTTCTCTCCATACTTGGGGTACCGTTCCTTTCAACCAGCTGTGGTTGAATATCTCAAGCAGTTTTGTCTTTGCTGCTGAGCTCAGATTTACTAGCATTTCGTTGCTGATTTTGTCTGGGCCGGGTGACTTTTGAAACTTAAGCTTGGAAATAGCCTTCTGTAGTTCTCCTAGTGTGATGGGTTCCCTCATTGGGGCAGGAGTATCTGTCTGTCCCATGGTTGCCAGTATTTCTTTTCTTATCTCTCTCTGATGATCTATGTTAATGGGTAAGTTGCTTTCTGAACTGTATCTTCTAGCAAACAAGTCTGCAGCTTGTTTTCCTCTGAAAAGTTTGCCACCTTCATCCAATGTGATAGTCTGCCTAGGTGAGGAACGCTCTTCATTTAGAGACTTGACTAATCTCCAAAGTTTCCTGCCGTCTTTCTCAAGGTTCAGCGATGCCGTTTTAGTTCTCCAGCTTTTCCGTTTTTCTTCTAGCTTTGTTCTCTGAAACTCTGCTACAGCCTTTTTCCATTTGTTGTGAGTTTAAAGTGAAGGCTGAGACTCTGCGTCCTTTCTAGCCCTGTCCATAGCTTCCTGACGTTCTTGGAGTGTGCTGGACCAGTATGGTATGTAGTTACGCCGGCATCCTTTGGGAATGGTTTCTTTTGCAGCTTGTAGTATGCATCTGTTGAAGTCTTTTACCACTTCATTAATGTCTCTGTTCTGTACCTTGAGGGTAGACAGCAGCGTGTTTACCTGATGCCTGAATAAACCCCAGTTGGCTTTTTTGTAGTTCCATCTTGTAATGGCTGGGCCTGTACTGAGAGTTGCACTCTGGACAGTAAGAAAGATTGGGCGATGGTCGCTTCCCCCTAGTTGGTCTCCTACTTCTCTACTAATAGATCCAGCTATATCTGGTGTGGAGAAGGCAAGATCTGGTGTTGAAGTTGTGTGCCATCCTCTGGAGTAGAAGGTAGGAGTATCTGTGGCATTATTGACTAGGATTAGGGAGTGATCATCTTGCCAAGTTTCAACCTCTTCACCTCTGTGATCCAGATGGTTATAGCCCCAGCTCTGGGAGTGGCTATTAAAGTCTCCAACTGCTATAAAGTTGATGGCTGGTACCTGTATAGAGCTGAGACTCAGGGGTTTGTTGTTCGGACAGTAATAGTTCAGGAGTTCTATTTCCATCTTGTCTACCTTTATCTGCAACAGCTGATATTCTGCTCCATCCATGAAGGTTTTCCTTTCTTGTGCATGAATGTTATTCCTTACAAGAGTAAGTACTCCTCCTTTTCGTCTATCTTTTCTGTCGGATCTGAAGCATTGATATCCCCTTATTTTAAAGGTTTGATCTGCTTTCAAGTGAGTCTCTTGGATACAGCAAACACTGACTTACTTCTCATACAAGATGTTTTCCAGCTCTGTCTTTTTGCTGTATCCAGCCTGCTTGCTGTTCACTCCCTCTGCATTCCAGTGCATCATGACAAGTGGCACTCTGGGTTTCTCTTTTTCTGTTTTGTTTTGGTCAGTAGTTCTCCTCCGCCGTCTGCTGACTCCACAAGACGGTCTAGAGGGTCCTCCAGTAGCTGAGGGTGGGCTCTGTCGAGGCTCAGAGCCCGGCACTGCACCTGCCTGGTGGAGCTCCACAGGGCGAGCACCAGTACGAGATTTATTTGACGGTGTACTCTCCATAGAAAAAAAAAAGCGAGTTGCGTGATACTGTGGTTTCCGGTGCGCCTTCTGGCCCAGTATCTATGACTTTAGCACCTGTTCAACGGGAGAGTGGGCTCATCCCTAATCTGTTTATGTTCCCAGTAGTAGAGCTGCCCTTCTAAAATGCTGGAAATGATAAAGTCATTCCATGACGGCATGAAAAGAACAGTCCAATATGCTGGAAGCACGTCACAGCCCTTTGATATACGAAGTGGCGTTAAACAAGGCTGTGTTCTGGCTCCGACCCTCTTCGGAATCTTCTTTGCCTTACTCTTGAAACATGCATTCAGAGATGCAACTGAAGGAATATGCCTTCACACTAGGTCAGATGGCCGTCTGTTTAATCTTTCAAGGCTGAAGGCAAAAACAAAAATCAGAAGGGTCATATAAGAGACTTGTTGTTCGCTGATGATGCTGCAGTCGTCACTCAAAGCCAACAGGAGCTTCAGAGCTTGATGAATCGCTTCACTAAAGCATGCAAGGACTTTGGCCTCACAATAAGTCTAAAGAAAACGAATGTGCTGAGTCAGGATGTGGGTGCTGCACCAGTTATCACTATCGATAACTATGAATTGGCAGTGGTGCACCACTTCACATACCTAGGGTCTACCATCAATGACAAACTCTCACTGGATACAGAAATCGACAGCCGCATTGGCAAAGCTGCAGCTACCTTTGCCCGCCTCACATCGCGTGTTTGGGGAAACTCTAAACTCACAATGAAGACCAAAGCTGCGGTATATAATGCCTGCGTCACAAGCACACTCCTATATGGCAGCGAGACCTGGACGACCTATGCTAAGCAAGAAAGAAGGCTCAACACCTTCCATTTGCGGTGTCTACGCCGCATCCTCGGCATCTCGTGGAAAGATAAAGTGACAAATGTCGAGGTGTTGTCACGTGCTGGCCTTCAAAGTATGTATACGCTTCTTAGACAGCGCAGACTTCGCTGGATTGGCCATGTTCGCCGCATGGAAGATGGTCGCATCCCAAAAGATATCTTCTACGGACAATTAGCAGATGGCAAGAGAACAGTTGGGCGACCACAGCTGAGGTTCAAAGATGTGTGCAAGAGAGATATGAGGGCACTGGACATGGATCCAGCAACATGGGAGGATGAAGCTGCCGATCGCACTAAGTGGCGATGCTATTTACGGCGCCACCTCAGACTGGGCGAAGAGAGGCTCACACAAGAAGCAGAGGTGAGGAGAAAACGTCGAAAGGAGCACCAGGAAAATAAGCAGCTGAGGGCTGTCACCTCAGGGGCGCATTCCCATAGTCAGTTATGACTGAAGGGGCTATTATTATTATTAGGCTTACAGGGAATCGAACCAGGACCTTCCGAACGGCACCCGCCTGGTCGCGGAAGCGAATCGACACTATCCACTCTGCCATCGGGTGCCGTTCGAAGGTCCTGGTTCGATTCCCGGTAAGCCTATCACTCTGTTATTTTTCTGCGGTCTATTCTTTATTTCTCACGGAGTACCTGATAACATACCTTAGGAAATTACCCCCCTTTGGGTGTTGTTTGTTTATTTATTTATTGATAAAACCTGTTGATAGCATTACCAGGCAATTCTTGTTCTGGAATCCACAGGGTAAGAGCGGTAGAGGAAAACCAAATAACACACGGAAAAGAGAACTGGAGAAAAAGAAGATATGGATAGACCTTGAGCTGATGGCACGGGACAGGAAGACTTGACATATGTCTATTGAAGGATTATGCTCCTTTGGGAGTTGAAAGAAGAAGAATTATGGTTGTTGTTTTATTACGAGTAATTTAATTTCACCATAACGTAAGACACAATCAGAAGGTTATAAATAATGAAAACAATCTTCATTTTGTCACATCTGTCATGCCAATAAGACAAACAAGATGAGAATCAAAAGCAGGTTAGTTAGTTTTTTTTTTTTTAAACAATTGTATTGTTTTTAAACATATCAAGAGCGTTGGAGGCACGAAATAACAGAAGTAAGGTGGATGACCTCCTGACCTCTCAGTAACCCCTTCTACTGAAAAGTGCTGACCGGAAGATGAAACTAGCTAAAAGCTAGCAGTGTAGATACAAATTCTGTGGCGGTAGACGATCGCAGAATGGAAGGAAAGTCTTTGCTGTCATGGCTCCTGTTACGACTTGTTACAGTATTAGTATTACTGCTGCCTGCAACATAATGGGTAAGTTTATAAAACGTATTATTTTACTCACTGCTGTCTTACACCCTACATATGTAGGGTTTTTGTACAGTTTTTGTCCGATGATATCATCTAACTCTGGTCAGGACAATGAATACTAGTGGTTACCCCACAGGGTGGGCGTGTATGGAGGAACTAGTAGGCCCCTAAACTTAAAAAAAAATTATCTGTTCAACCCTTGATGGGTTATAATGAGGACATATTGTAATAAATTCAAGACAATAAAATCAGATTTCCGATATCCAAATATAGTAGGCTCTATCTTCTCTCTCCCTCCCCCCTACCCCCACCCCACTCAGTCCAAATAGGCCTATAGTAAATCAAAACTAAAATTGTGTGAATGTATTTGTGTATGACACCCCCTTTCCAAGAAACAAACAAACAATAAAATAAAAAAACTAGGCTAATACAAAAAAAAAAAGTCAAGTCTATCACAACTGCCCTGCTGTTAACAAATTGGAAGGGGGTGAGAAAGCCCGGAGGTGTCCAAGATTACATCAAATCTACCAATTATCTGCCATCATCCACACATGCACTCAATCAGACTACCCTTTATCCTCACACCATTGATCCTTACATATTAATTTTAGTTCTTGTAATATACTGTTTTACTATATTGTGCAATTCTCTAGGTCTATCTATTCTCAACACCAGTTCCACAATTATGGTTGAATTGCATGCATGTAAATAATCTAATATTGGTTTTCTCTGTTTTTTATACTTCCTACATTTTAGTAGGAAATGCTCTATATAATTTTATTCTAGACATTCTACACAGTATGTTTCTTCTATTCTAAAATATCCTATTCCTGGTTGCAGTCTAAGAAGTTTCTTATTGCTTGGAATTTTTAGTTCTCTAGATACCTAACATGTTCTCGTTGGAGTCGTGAACAATTTATATGTATGTCTGCCCTTCAGTCTTCCATCCCACTCTACTGTCTATTCGTCAGTTGTTATTCTTGTCATTAAGCTTTTGATCTATGCTTTACTCATCCTCACATTTATTTGGTTTCTATTATTTCTACTTTTATTAGCTTCTTTATCTGCCTTTTCATTAGTACACCTGGATGTTCTGAATACATCCATTAATAACAGCGTTGAACACATACCGGTGGTACCAACTTGAACCCCAGGAAGCCTGACACAAGACTTACATGTGGCAGAAATAGGCCTACTTAACAAAAATGCTGACACAGAAACTGTCAAAGCCAGGAAGGGATGGAAGACTGAAGGGCAGACATACATATAAATTGTTCAAGACTCCAACGAGAACATGTCAGGTATCTGCACACTAAATATCAAATAATTCAAAGGGCAGCAGTACAGTATACATAGATGGATCTAAGGGAGAATGACACATTAGGGATGGGAATATGTATTTGTCACGCGTAGGGAGAGAGCAAGGTCGACACAGGTCAACTGCTCTGGATAACAGTAAGAATATAGATTGATTTTCTTGCAATACTGTAATAGTGATGTTATTTGTTATGAAACCAAGAGGTTAACTGTCTGAAATCAAGGGTAATCAAATACTGTGTAAGAATATCAGACAAGTTGTTCTCCCACGGGACTTTGTTCCACAACTAACATACACCATATGATGTTGACAATTTGACAATAAAGAGGACAGTAAGCAAGAAAGGGAAGTAATCACAAAAAGAGAGAGCTCTGGACAGGCTTATGATATTTTATCAAATTGACTCAGACATGTAGTAAGTAAATAAAAAATATGCTATTTTTTAAGGGAATCACATTTACAGAGGGTTATTTTACATCTGAAAAAAAAAAGGAATCTAGGTCCCAGTGGGGTGCCTTATTTTCTTCACTGACTAAGTCTGAGCATTTGGTGGGTATGTGTGGTGATCTTCTTTCTCTTTATTATACTTATCGTAGTGTTCTGTAGGATGTAGGCAGAGAGGACACTCTGCTGTGACTTCTTGATGAGGGCACGTGGTGGTGACTGATTGCCCTGTGTGGCACTAGTATCTTCAAGGATGTCTGGTTCACACTCAGGGGTGAAGATTCAGTCCCTGTCCCTTCTTGATTTTTGAGCTCAGCAAAATTGAGGGAGGTCGAAGCCAGGTCCTATGTTACTGACACTCTGCACTGGAGAACAAAGTAAGGGGACCATTAATCTCTTGTCTAAAGAGATTTTACATATATGAAGTTCCTCCCCGAAGACTTTTGGTCTCAGAGCATAGGCACACTTACCACTGAAGACTTTGACTGTCCAGTACACTGTATGTAAAAGATGTCTCAGTGACTATTGTCTAACAGGCTCTGTCCTCATCCTTCCAAGTCAAGTGTCTCTCCTCTACACTTAATATGTCTTACTATTTTCCACAATCAACAGTCTGTCTAGTAGTCTGGTGTATCTTTAGTTAATAATTAAGTCTTAATAATCTTTCAGTAAGGAATAACAGCTTTCATAATGTATACTTATAACAGAGTTGTGTTCTAATAAGTCAAGCAATAATGCACAGTAATAAAATACTATTAGCAAACCATAAAAGAAAATTAATAATATTATATACAGGTACATAATGGAAATGGAAGAAAACTAAATCCAATAGCATAACATATGTTTCTTATCATAGTGAACTGCATACCTCTTCTGCAAATTACACTTGTATCATTAAGCAATAATTAAACAAATAATTTTGGGAGATAACTCACCGCACAGGATCACTTCAAGGTCGCACAGTCCGAACTTGAATATTTGATTATATTCATAAGCACGTACTAGACTTTACACACAGTTGTGTACAATGACTCTCTCTATCTTTATATATATATATACTTATATATGTGTATATCTTTCAAAGTCTTATGTACTTAAACTTTAGTTTCGGCTGGTTTCACAGTGATCATCAAGAGAGTAAAGTAAAGTTAAAGTTTCTCTGATAAATACATTGTTAGACCGGAAATAGGTGGTCGTCTGTGAGTCACGGGTTAATTGATGTCTCCCAGAAAAACACACACTTTCCCGTCTTCGCAAAAACCCTACCTGGTGGAATCTAAATTGTCTGTTTAACGAAATTTAATACAAGCACTTCACCTGATCTAGCGTTCTCGGAAGGAAAAAAAGGTGACTTATATGGAAGACTAGAAAACAGTGACAGGATGGAATGAGTGGAGGATTTTGGAAGAGAAAGGATAGACTGCTCCATGACAGACTGCTCCATGACAGATAGCCCCCCATTTAAGTTAGTTGTCAGACTAACAACGCAAGTCTAACTTTCTCTTTGCACTCCACCGCCTATTGATTCCAACGTCATGTCTAATCTTCACACTCTTCATTTACTTCTACGATCCTCTCGGGCAGCGATGCCGAGTTCGATGGTGTTTCTTCGATAGTGTCTAATTTTGCCAGCGTATGCCTGCTCAGAAAGTCTGCTCCCACATTGATCTTCCCTGGGATGTATTCCACCTTGAAGGAATAGGGCTGAAGTAGAAAAGCCCAATGCATGTGTCGTGCATTTAGTTTCTTTGACGCCGCTAGAAACATAAGTGAGGCATGGTCACTTTGTACTGTAAATTGTACTCCATAGAGATATGGCTGATGTTTTTGTATCGCCCATACTAATGCAAGACACTCCTTTTCAATTGTTGAATAATTCCTCTCTGCTGAGTTTAACCTACGACTGGCATAGGCTACAGGAAACAACAAATCAGGTTTGTTATCATCTGTCTGCATCAGTGAAGACCCAATTCCAATGTTACATGCATCTACGCGCAGCACAAATGGCTTTGCTAGGTCCGGTAGTCTCAGTATAGGGCGTGATGTCAGCTTGTGTTTAAGTGTCGCATACGCTGCTTCACAATCCGAAGTCCAAACTACTTTCTCTGGCTGGCCTTTTCTGGTCAGATCCGTTCTGTCTGTGAGCACTTATGGGTGTTCTTCTACAAATTGTTTGACTTGTTTGCCTTGTTTGCTCCCTAAAGTTGAGCTTATTTGCACATCCTTGTGCGATTCTTGTGGACGAAGCGGATACTCAACATATATTTTGTCTTCATTATCCACTTCTGTGGCAACCGCCAGGGTCATAAGATGAGCTGGTTCAGGGATTGGGCGTTCTATATATTTTTTAAGCAGATTTACATGATAAATCTTATGTTTCCTCTTCTTGGAGATTTTGTAATTAGTACGAGAAATCTTCTGTACCACCTCAAATGGTCCCTGCCAACCGATTTGAAGTTTATTGTTGCCACTGGGCAACAACAAAAGTACTTTCTCCCCAATATGCAATTCCCTGTCCTTGGCTGATTTGTTGTAATGTTTGGCATATTTACTACGCGCTCATCGCAAGTTTGTTGATGCCATCTCCCTACCAACCTTTAAGCGTTCCTTGAGTTCCTGGACATATGTTGATGCTGTAACAATACTGTCATCTGCCCTTTCATCTGTCATAGCTCGAAGAATAGCTTCGAGCGGTCCTTTGATTGGACGCCCGACCAATAAGGTGGCGGGAGGGAAACCAGTCGAAGCATGTGGCACTTCTCGGTAGGCAAATAGCGCTGCAGGTAGAAACAAATCCCAAGTTCCTGTTTTTTTCCTGAGCCAATTTGCGCAACATAGTGATGAGAGTCCCATTGAACCTCTCAACTTGTCCATTGGACTGAGGATGATAGGGCGAGGTGTGAATATGCTGTGTGCGAAATACTCGGGAAAACCTCTTCCGCTAACTTTCCCTTGAACTGAGACCCATTATCTGTAAGTATTTGTCGAGGAAAACCTAGCCTGGTGAATATACTCACTAATGCTTCTGCTACATGCACTGAGTCTGATGAGGGTGGTGCAATGGCTTCACCCCACATTGTACATGTGTCAACTAGTGTTAAAATGCAGCAGTTTCTCCTTTTAGTTCTCTCAAGAGGTCCAATGATATCCACACCTACTCTCTCGAAGGGAGTTCCTATTATTGTCATCTTTCCTAACGTCGCTGGGGATGTCCAATGTTTAGGTGCCACTCTTTGACACTGGGCACAGGACTTAACAATTCAGATGATATCTGCATTCATCCCAGGCCAATAGTAATGGGCTGATATGCGTTGCATGGTGGCATTTTGACCCATGTGACCGCTGACTGGAAGTGCATGACCCATCTCCAAGATTTGGTTCCTGTACGTAGATGGAACGACTAGTTGCCCATGTTCTAGTCCTATGTTTCCTGCTCTACGATATATTAATCCCAATTTCATATAAAAGTTTCCTTTCTGCAGGGGAAAATTGGCAAATGGCAGTTTCTTGAAGCAGGAGGCCAGAGTTTTATCCTGTGTTTGAGCATTCTTTAACTCCTGAGGGAGGGGATTCTGCATAGGTGCTGGCTCCTGTTCACTTGCAGCTTTACTTCTGGTTGTCACTGCCGCAATAACAAGAGGCTCTTTTGGTTCACCTAGGAATACGTATCTACAACCCAAGATCAGGTCATAGATTGGGTCATCCATGACTGCTGCTCTGATCTGTCCTGACACAAAGCGGGATTCCACCTGGATAATTGCTATTTGCAGCATCATTGTCTTGTCACCTTTTGTGGCTCCACGAAGTTCCACAGTGTCTGGTGTTACCTGGCCAGGGTCTACCAGTGATGAGGCGACAACTGCATCGAATTCCAGTCCCGTGTCATAGAGGCATAATACGTGCTGTCCATTTACCTTCACTGTGTCAGTAACGGTCGCTTGAGGCTATTCTGTTGCCTCATTGGATTCTTCCTTGGCGATTTTGTCTGTATAAATGCAGCATGTTGAGGAGTGGGTTTAATTTTACATTCTTGGGTGTGGTGTGTGTTCGTCTTGCACACCTTACACCACTTCCTCCCCGTCTCCTGGTTAGTAGAGGTCCTCTCCTGTTTTATCCTATTATAAGTTTGTGATGTGTGCTGTGTTTTATGGGAAAATCCACTCGATTTAGGCTGATTGTCGGAACAGGGGTGTGTAGATGCTTTTGCAGGCATATCAGTATATTTCCGTCTTACAGACTGAGCTTCTGCCAAAGCTCCCTGAAACCTTTCAGCCAGAGTGAGTAACGACTCAAGGTTTTCGGCCCCATGCTCTGCTAGGAATCTTCTCATATCTGGTGTCATTGTGTCCTTGAGTTGTTCCATGATAATCATTTCCTGAAGCCCTTCCAGAGACTCAGGAAAGTTTCCTAACGTGCACCATTTTTGCAGATAGGATTCGAGGCGAGCTGCAAACTGTGCAAATGTTTCCCCTATGTCTCTTCTGGCCCGACAAAACTGTTTCCTGTAAGCTTCTGAATTAAGTTCAAATCTTTGTAAAAGGGCCTTCTTTAGAGTATCATATTTATTTTGCTCAGTAATCGGCAACTTCATGTACACCTCATATGCTGTTCCACGTAATCCTTGTGAGAGTTTGAGCGCCCATTTATCTTTGTCCAGACCATTTGACGAGGCAAATCGTTCGAATCTATCAAGGTACGTGTCGATTTTCTCGGCGCTGTTGGAGAAAATTTCTAAAGGAAATGACGTAGCATTTGTTCCTGTAGCATGACTGGTAATTGTGTTACCATCTGCTGAAGGAGAGGCACCAGAAGATTCTGATGTATTGGGACTAGCCTCTACTTCAACTCTTCTAGCTTCTACGTCTAATTCCTCTAATCTAGTTTCATGTTGCCTTTCTGCCCGGCAGAGACGTCAGTTATTGACGAACAAACACTTTGCTTCACTAAATCTCTGTTACTACAGCCTTCACTCCATTTGAACATTTGTTGATTTTTTAATACAACGGTAATAATCATAACTTTTAATAGTTTATCGGTTAATATCCTCTAAAAAAATTTTCTTTGATTACTTATTTCGTTACAATTTAAATTTCTTATTATCACGCGTAGCTTCAATTTGTTAGAATTTTCGGTGTTAAGGTGTGAAGTGTTGTATACTTGTCTGACTTGTGACTATTATTAATTTCTTCCATCTCTCGTTTAACTTCACTTTGTTGTGTTGAGCAGTTCTGGTGTGATATGTTGTATGCCTGATTGTTTTGTGACAATTTTCATATACTCAGTTGAAATTGTTTTTTATTAGTTGTATTAATTATTTTAATATTGTATTTTCTGCAATTTCTCATTTCTTGAATTCCACTTCCTTGGTGAAGTATTAATTCGTAAAAATATTTTGCGCTTTTTGTGTGCATAGCCTAACTGTTTTTTAACTTGTATTTTTTTATTATATTTTTTTATATTTTTTTTAAAATATATCTTTCTTTTTACTATACAAGCATGGCTGGTAATTATGTACCGTGGCTTCACAAGGATGGTCTACGACTTGGTCATCTGAATATTTACCATCTTCTAGGTAAACTCCCCGAACTTACATACATTCTAAGTAATAATTTTCACATTTTTGGACTTTCAGAAAGTCGCCTAAATGACAGAATAACAGACGATGACATTGCGTTAAATGGTTTTAAAACTATTCGGCGAGACGCAAGCAAAAAACAAGAGACAGAATAACAGTTTATATTTCCACTTCCCTTAATTTTCGCCGCAGAAACGACTTAGAGACAGCAGAGATAGAATGTGTATGGTTGGAAATAAAGCTACCGAATCAGGGCCCATTTCTGGTGGGATATCTTTATCGAAATCCTAGTGCAGGACCTATATGGTACGAAGATTTCACCATAATGATGGACAATGTATTTGCCACAGTCAAGGAGGTTGTTCTTCTTGGTGATTTCAACATCGATATACACAATTCAAATCTAACATGGAAAAATATAATATTATCGTACAACTTAAAACAAATAGTTAACCAGCCTACAAGAGTAACACAAGCATCAACCACACTAATCGACCACATCTACGTAACTTGCCCAGAAAACATCATAGAATGCTCTGTCCCTAATATTGCAATGAGTGACCACTATCCAGTATGCTGTACATGGTCAAAGAATAAATGTAAAGTTCCAAAAAATAAACATGTAAGTATCAAATTTAGAAGTTTCAAACATTTCAGTAAGGAATTATTTTTAAATGACTTGCTAACTGCACCTCTCGCCCGTGTTTACCAACTTCCTGATCCGGATGACGCTATTGAATACTGGACAAAAATTTTTTATATAATGTTTTTGACACGCACGTACCAGCTAAGGAAATTCGCGTCAAACGACAATTAAAATCTCCGTGGATCACGCAGGAAGTGTTGGAGGCTATGAGGCAGAGAGATCAAGCGCACAAAAATAAGGACCTCAACACATACAGGGTATACAGGAACAAAGTTCAATATTTAATTCGGAAAGAAAAGAAAAATCGTTTTAGAAATATAGTTCAGAACAAATCAAATAGTAAGGAAATATGGAAGGCAATTAACACCTTAGCGAAAAAACGTAATGCACCAGACTCATTCTCTTCCAACACTTCATTTACTTGCACCGACTTCAGCAATCACTTTCAAGCAGAAATAAACGGTCTGAAATCCACAATACCACCTTCCTGTAGTGACTTAGACAAACTTTCAGCATTCTGTAAAAACAAATGTACAAACTCAGTTCCACCCGACATTCCTTTTATGACAGTTAATGAAGTGTATAACTATCTTATTGGCCTTAAGGATAATAGCTCATCAGGGCTTGACGGAATTAGTAATCGAATACTGCGTTACGCCGCACCAGCTATTAGTGATTCACTAACTTTTATATATAATCAATGTATTGCTAAAAGTTATTTTCCTTCAGCCTTTAAGATTGCCAAAGTATATCCTCTCTTCAAACCTGGCTCGTCAGATAACAGTAATCTTGGTAACTATAGACCTATTTCTCTTTTATCATCGCTTTCTAAACCACTAGAAAAACACATACATAAAGCAACACTACATTACCTAGTTAGCAATGACTTGCTAATTGACAGTCAGTCAGGGTTTCGACAAAAGCATTCATGCCACACAGCTCTAACTAAGATGATAGACAACTTGCACCTAAACATAAATAACGATAACATATGTGGAGCAATCTTTGTAGACTTTAGGAAAGCATTTGATATGTTAGATCACGCTGTTTTAATAAGAAAATTAGAAACAATGAAAGTTAACTTTAAACTAGTGACATTACTTAAATCATTCCTGTCCGACAGACAGCAAGTAGTGTGGTACAATAACTCCTTGTCAAGCCCAACTATTATTGACACTGGTGTTCCTCAGGGTTCTATTCTCGGCCCTCTACTTTTTTCCATTTACATAAATGACCTTCCACTACACATCGAGCACTCATCCTGCGACCTATTTGCCGATGACTGTACCATTTATACTAGTGATAAAAGTTGCAACACGCTAGAAATATTATTACAAAGCGACACAGACAATCTTATTAAGTGGAGCAATGAAAACTGCATGCAAATAAATATCACTAAAACAAAATGTATGATAATATCAACTAGACAAAAATTACAAAACTCGCCGAAAACAACACTTCAGCTCTACATTGGAACCTCTTTAATTGAAAATGTAAAAGAATATAAAACACTAGGACTCATAATTGACCAACATTTAAGTTGGAATTCGCATGTACAAGCACTGACCAAACAAACGGCACAAAAAGTTTACCAGTTAGCTAAAATCAAACATTCCTAGATGAGGAGACACGAAAAATGTTCTATACATCCCAGATACAAACACATCTAGACTATTGTTCCACAATTTGGGATGGCTGCACCATGTCCAACACTAAAAGACTCTTTTCATTACAAAAACGTGCAGTGTGCCTAATTTCAGACAAAAACCTCACACAGTGTGTAGACGCATATACATATCTTAACATATTACCACTAAGAAAGCGCCTTCTCTTCAACAAAGCCAAATTTATTCACAAAATCTTGTCACAGAATGCTCCAACGTATCTGTGGCCTATTTTCAAATACAGCGGAAGACGCAGTCAACGCTTAAATAAATTACACATGCCCAAGCCTAGGCTCGACTTATTCAAGAAAAGTTTAGCTTTTTCTGCTGCTCATCTGTGGAATACTCTTCCACACGACTTAAAAAATACTCTTAGTCCATATTCATTCAATCACAGACTTTTCAAATACATCATGAGTGCAGATTATATGCCACCCTAATTTCGTTATGTTCTTAAATAATTACGCTGTCACCTCAGGGGCGCATTCCCATAGTCAGTTATGACTGAAGGGGCTATTATTATTATTATTATTATTATTATTACATAACATCATATGTAGGTTTTAAAGTTAATTTTGTCCTGTTTAGTATAAATTATGATACGCATCTGTAAATTTGTGTAACTGTTATTGTACTGTTACAATGTTGGGATTTTATTTTTATTGTACTTTCTTGTTATTTTATTATTTAAGTAACATTTAGGATACGTGTGAGAATAAATAGATTAACTATGGAAGAAGAGAGAAAGGAAGGGCAGAATGTTAGACGGGCCTGCGTGACCAATTCTAAACCCTTTGAAAATAAAGTTCGTTCGTTCGTTCTATCTATCTATCTATCTATCTATCTATCTATCTATCTATCTATCTATCTATCTATCTATCTATCTATCTATCTATCTATCTATCTATCTATCTATCTATCTATCTATCTATCTATCTATCTATCTATTTATCTATCTATCTATCTATCTATCTATCTATCTATCTATCTATCTATCTATCTATCTATCTATCTATCTATCTATCTATCTATCTATCTATCTATCTATCTATCTATCTATCTATCTATCTATCTATCTTTCTATCTATCTATCTATCTATCTATCTATCTATCTATCTATCTATCTATCTATCTATCTATCTATCTATCTATCTATCTATCTATCTATCTATCTATCTATCTATCTATCTATCTATCTATCTATCTATCTATCTATCTATCTATCTCTGATAATGTTTGTACTTTTCAACATATGTTATGTCATGCTTATAAGTAATTAATGTTAATATGAGTGTGCTATATTATTATTTTACTTTACAACGTTGAATTCCTTGAATTTGATATGTAAAATGCATATGAGAATAAATGAATTCAGTATGAAAGGTGAGAGAAAGGAAGGGCAGAATGTCAGACGGGCCTGCGTGCCCAATTCTCAACCCTTTGAAAATAAAGTTCGTTCGTTCGTTCGTTCTCTCCTCTGCTTGTCAAATTTCTCTCCTCTCCTGTGCTTCTCTCTCTGCTCGCTCCTTTTCTAATCTCTCTTCTCTGTCAAGATGTTTGTCGATTTTGGTGCTAATGAAACTCGTTAACTCATTACCTACCATCCTCATGTCCTTAGCGAATCCCATTAAACTAGATCTTACTTTGACTAATTCAGCCATTGATTGTGCTGAATAAATCTTGCGGGTAAATTATCTCCCAATATACAAGAACAATTTTTACAAAAGTAATACTGTTTGTCTAGTGAATAGAATATGACTAATAGCACATTAACTCCAAACACTCACTCACTTCTTAACTAAAATTAACTTCTTAGAAAGTTATTAGAAAAAGGAAAACCACCACACTACTAGCTTCAAATAATTCTTAATATTCTGTCCAGATGCTACAATGATAAAGTCTAGGGGATAGAAAAAGATTCTCACTCTAGAAGGTGAAGAAAAGCAATAATTTTGAGCAAAGGCAATGGTTTATGCCTCAACTCTTTGCTAATCGTATCACTAGCGAGAGCTACTGTGCGCTAGGATACTTAAATCTTGAGGCGAGCACCTCACTTGTCACACGTAGGGAGAGAGCAAGGTGGACACAGGTCAACTGCTCTGGATAACAGTAAGAATATAGATTGATTTTCTTAATTGATAACATATATATATAATTTAAGTTCCTCTAAGAAGCTTACAAGAATGTAATAGACCAGATAGGTTGAAATGAACAAACGAAAAGTGGGCCTTGTGTTTGATACAGCCTTAAAAAGAGTTCAGATATCAGTAATAAGGGTTAGGTTTAGGATTCCTAGGGGGAAAGATATTTCTAGTAAATACATAAGGCCTACTTATAGATTAGAGGATGTTCAGTTTCAATAGTGTGCCTACTTTCACATGCTGAAATAAAAGGAACGGCATATAAAGAACCAAGGAAGGTAGATGTACTAAACCCCAAGTAAATGTAGGGATGGACAGAACAGAGATCAAAAGCTTCATAAAACAAATAATAACAGATGAATTGGACAATAGCATGGGATATAAATCTCATATGAAGAGACATGAATATAAGCTCTTCTAAGTTCCAACAAGAACATGCCAAGTGTCTAGGGAACTAAAAATTTCCCGCAATAAGAAACTTCTCAGATTACAACTGGAAATGGGCTGTTTTAGAATAGAGGAACTTTACTGTGCAAAATGTATACAAGACAATAGTATAATACATCGTTTCTTTTTTCTTTGATCCTTAGCCACCGACCGTCAAAGCAGTCAGTGGCCATCACGCCTAGTGGCGTCTTGTAGGGCAACAACAAATTGATTCCACTTTGCTTGATCGGTGGCCATCCTTCGTACAGTGCCCCAACTCTGGTTCATTCTTTGCATCTCAGCCTCCACAGTCCTCCGCCAGGTTGTTTTTGGTCGGCCTTTCTTTCGTTTTCCTTCAGGGGTCCAAAGCATAGCTGTTCTTGTGATGGCATTGGGGTCTCTTCTGAGGACATGGCCAACCCAGCTCCAGCATCTGCCAGCTATGATGGTGTGCATGTCCTCTTGCTTGCTTCGAGTAAGCAGATCTTGGTTGGTGATGGTATTCGACCAAAAGATTCGGTGAATTTTTCTTAGGCATGTTGTGTGAAAAGAGGACAATTTCGACATTTCCTTCTCTGTAACTCTCCAGCATTCCGCACCATAGAGAAGCACAGAAAGCACACAGCTCTGATATAATCTTAATTTTGTGCTTGTGCTGTATTGAGAGGACTTCCAGATGTTGTTTAGGCTAAAAAAGGCTGTTCTTGCTTTATTCATTCTGATGTTGATGTCTTTGCCTGCCCCCGCCATCTGGTGTTACTATGCATCCTAGTATAATACATATCCTACTAAAATGTAAGAAGTACGAACAAGAGAAACTTCCAGTATTTGAGTACTTACAGGCATGCGATTCACATACAACTATAGAACAGGTATTGAGAATAGAGAAGCCTAGGGAAAAGCAAATATAGTCAAACAGAACAAGAACAAAAATAAATATATAATAGTTAGTAAAAGTATAGTAAGTCCCAGTGAACCAAGAGATGAGAAAAAGATACTGCCGATGGATAGGACACACACTGAGGAAACCTATTGATAGTATTACAAGGCAGTCCTTGTTCTGGAATCCCCAGGGTAAGTGAGGTAGGAAACCGAAGAGCATTCCAGGTGAATGGGAGACAGACGTGAAAGGAATGAGGAAAACAAAAAAGACATTGAGCTGATGCCATGGGACAGGAAGACTTGGCATATGTTTGTTGAAGGCCTATGCTCCTTGGGGTGGCTGAAAGGTGATGAATGAAGACTGACTGAATGAAAAGTATAATAAGAATGTAAAGGTCTAGTAATATATATCACTAATGTCAGATTCAGAGTAAATTAAATATTGGCCACCTTACCCTAGGTTTAACACCACCCCCCCACCCCCCCCGACATACACACACACACCTTAACAAGTATGAAGGCTCTACCGTAACAAAAGGAAAAAACACCACACACAATTTTGACATTTTCTTAATCCTATGTACAATAACCGGCCAGGAGGGAATCATGTCATAAACAGAACTTATTATCTAAGACAACATATATCCTAATTATAACCCATTAGAGGTTGAACGGGATATTTTTGTCTGCTATGTTTAAGAAAAATAATGTTCTGTTTTCTGATGGTCTGACATGAGTGACTTTGTTACTTTAAGAAAATGTGTGTCCTCACAGTATTTTTGACTTGGATTTATCAGAACCACAGCCAGGATTTTCGTTTATAGCTTGTATCGTTAGGACATTTTTGAATGCATTTAAATTAGTTCTCACTTTGTGTTTTCTGTACTTACTTTCTTTTACTTTTTCCTTTCACTATTGCAGTGTGGAGCTGAAGTTTGCGTTCCCGAGCCAAATGTGTTGCCTTGGCTGTTGTGAGCTCGCGTAGTTGTAGGATGTCTGTGATGTTGTAGGATGTCTGTGATGTTGTCTGTGAGCTCGCGTAGTTGTAGGATGTCTGATGTTGTCTGTGAGCTTGCATAGTTGTAGGATGTCTGTGATGTTGTAGGATGTCTGTGATGTTGTAGGATGTCAGTGATGTTGTCTGTGAGCTCGCGTAGTTGTAGGATGTCTGATGTTGTCTGTGAGCTCGCATAGTTGTCTGTCCATCTGCTTCTTGGTCTTCCACATGCTCTGAACCCAGATCTTCTAATCTTGTAGGCGAGTAGTGGTCATTTATTGGGCTCCATTCTCATGAGATGGCCAAACCACTTTACAGGTCTTGTTTATTTGTCTACGATGAAGAACTTCTGGTGTAATGTTGGTCTTTCTTTGTCCGTTATCCTAATGAGACTTACCACTTATTTACATTCACTTTACCACTCTGTTACTTTGTAATTTGAAGTCTATCCAAAATTTATGTATCTTTGTGTACGTAATTGAATTATCTGTTAACTTAGAAACCAATCACTATCTTGCTTTATGTGGATTAAATTTAATGCGAACAGGAAAATTAAAAGAAAATTAAAACTGAAGAATTTGGATATGACAAATCACAAAAAAAAAAAAAAAAAAAAAAAGATAGGGGTAGAATAAATGACGAGTCATATTTTATTCTGGCAAGATCACTTCAGTAAGAAATATTGAGTATGTGTAGACAGTCCACTAATAACAAGTAAGATGATAATAGTTGCTATAAAAATATCACATAGCAGAGTTATTTTTAAAACAATATGAGAAAAAAATCATTTACTGATTAAGTGCGGACAGTATTATCATCATCATCACCCTTCTGTTCCTCATGGAGCATATCCTTCAAGAAACTGATGCCAAGTCTTCTTGTTGTATAAGGCAACTAATGAGTTGTACATGAGGCCAGCAACATCATCATGTCAAACAAATTGCTACAAAACTGCTGCAAAAGCATGTTAGTGCTTGGTGCAGGCTTAAGAGGTTTGGTTTGGTTTGATTTTAATGACTGTCTTCATTGTACACGACAACTCCATTGGTGCTCCGATCTCCCTTAGATCACACAAGGAGGATCTCAGAACGGTGCATGAACCCCGTAGCACCGGCGAGAATCTCAATGTATGTCATCATCATCATGTGACGTATTCTTTCCAGAACGTTGTCTCCATTACAGCTGCTCTGAACGCATCACGATTCTGGGCAAGTCGACCTGCATCAGCCAAAGACAAGTTCAGACTCTCTGTGATGTCCTGGGTCCACCGTCGTCTAGGTCGACCCCTTCCCCTTTTTCCAGGGACCATGCCTTCCATCACTGTTTTTTCCAGACTATTATGTCTTTTTATATGACCGAAAAATTTCAGCTTCCTTATTGCGATGGTATTTAGGAGCCAATGTTCCTGTACATTTAGTGAGTGCAGTACTTCTCTGTTGGTCTTTTTTTTTTTCTGTCCAGGGTATTCTCAACATCCTTCTGTAGCATTTCATTTCGAATGATGTAATCTTTTTTGCAACTGTTTTATTGAGTGTCCAAGTCTCGCAGCCGTATGTTGCTACTGGGAATATACATGCTCTGATCAGTTGTAACTTTGTTTCTTTGCTTGTGCCTTGCCATAGGTCTCAATGTATGTATATAGGAATATATATATCTATAAATATTTTTGTGGTGGGTAGGTTTTAAATTTTTGCCAAGGCAGCGGCCTGATTGGCCTACTCTTTACGATTTCCAACTGCTGTGGGATTTTTAACGTGCGCAACTTGCACATGGGACCTCCTATTTGTTCGCCCTTATTCGAGAAGGCTAGACATCCACTCTCACTACCCAGGAGACCAAGGGGAGTGTGACATCATTAGGACCACTGATTCTGAAAAAACTGTCCACACATTATATTCCCTCAACTGGGAATCGAACCGGTAACTCTAGAATTCGAGACCGATGCCATACCTCTTAGCCACTCCGACCCCCAGACTTAAGAGGACCATTGTTTGTAATATTAATTTAGTTCCGCTTTTAAGGTCAAAATTTCACATGCATACACGGATAACAAAGGTGGCCCATGGCTGCATTAATTTGATCTTGGTTTTAAAAGTAAAGGTATTCCCATAGTAGATACTTCCGTAGGGGAGGGAACTGTTAGAGACTTCACTATAATAGATCCAGCTTCGGGGAGGGGGTTGGTGACGTTCCTTTCCTCACTGCCTTTGCCTTCTCCACTTCAAGAGTCAGGTACCTATTTACATCTGGATAGTATGGAGCATGACGTCTGTGTTTCGAGCCTAGTATCTTTGCCGTGAAAGGCCAGTGCTCTATCCACTCTTTCAATCGGACGGTCATTTTGGTTTTAAGTCATCAGAATGAAACCTGTGATCTAAATGAACCACTTTGTTGATGCATAGTGTATTTTTTACAAAATTAACGAACAGCACAGAGCAAGGGTGCACAACTCGTTTATTGGTGAGGGCCACATTGCTGTGAAAAATCCACAGCAGGCCGTAAGTTTGGGGTGCTGTTTTGTTAAGAGGCAATTAATTAATTAAATAAAAAAATTGACATATACTTATTTATTAATCATAGGTAAATGAAATGTATATGTTGAATTACAAGGAGACATAGGTATTTTTTCATAATGTCCTTATACTTAATGAGAGATATTACATCTCTTTTCAGCAACAAGTTTGTCAAATTGTGGGGTCATAGTTGAAGTGGATATTTTCATAATGTCTTCCAAATGGTCGTCAGTGAGTTTGGAACGTTGCTTGTTTTTGTTCATGTTCATGAATGAAAATTTTTGTTCACATATGCTGAAGGTTTTCAGTGCAACTTCAATCAAATTTTTGTATTTTCCATTGTCCAGACTTATAGAAATCACACAGGCTGCTTTTCTGCTTATTTCAATAAACAGCCAAACATTGTAGTTCAATTAACTCCATCTGCAAATCTATCTGCACTTCTTCTGGATTCTCAGACGAGGGATCTTCAACTAGCTTCAACTTGAAATCTTCAGCTTTAGATAAAGTAAGTCTTCTGGTAAACTCTTCAATCAAAATATCAATTTCCATTGCATACTTTTCTCCTAACTGTGTATCTCTGTTAGCGATATGTTTTGCACATATGGGAAAGTGGTACATTTCTACTTTGGGCAGCTGACTTCTGAAAATGTTCAATTTCATTTTAAAAGCCTTGACTGCGGCACACATTTGAATTATAAATTGACTTTTCTCCTGAAGTTGATTGTTGAGATAATTAAAGTGTGCTGTAATATCACTTATGAAAAAAAGATCTTGATTCCAGGTTTCATTTTCAAGTTTCGGAAATATTTTTTATTCACTTTGGAGGAATGTTGCCACCTCCTCCTTCAAAGCAACGAAATGATGGAGCACTCTTCCTCTACTCAAACACCTCACTTCGGTATGGTGCAATGAGTCACTGTACTCGGTGTCTACCTCTTCAAGAAAGTTTTGAAGTGTTTGATGTGTGAGTCCTCTAGAACAGATGTAGTTCACAATGGAAACAACCACTGACATTACATGCTGACATTTTAAGATTTTGCTACAAAAAACCTGCTGATGTATGACACAGTAATACTTGATTATTGGCCTGTCAATAAATTTTTCAAGAAGAGCAACTGCTCTAACATTTTTTCCGCACATATCTGGAGCCCCATCAGTACAAATGGCCACCAAGCTTGTTAAATTCAGTCCCAACTTATCTTTCACACATTTTAATACTTTGTCATAGATTTCGTTTCCAGTTTTGCGACCTGTCATGGAGCACATACCAACAAGTTCTTCAGTAATTTGAAAGTTCTTATCAGTACTTCTTATAAAAATAAGAAGTTAGGCAGTGTCTTTTAAATCGGTAATTTCATCCATAGCTAAAGAATAGTAGCAGAATTCACTCACTCTCTGTTTAACAGGTCACTTAGATTGGTAGAAGCGTCAGCTATTCTTCTCTGTACTATCATGCGTGATAAACTGATCTTCTTCTTCTTTGATCCTTAGCCGCCGACCGTCAAAGCAGTCAGTGGCCATCACGCCTAGTGGCGTCTTGTAGGGCAACAACAAATTGATTCCACTTTGCTCGGTCGGCGGCCATCCTTCGTACAGTGCCCCAACTCTGGTTCATTCTTTGCATCTCAGCCTCCACAGTCCTCTGCCAGGTTGTTTTTGGTCGGCCTCTCTTTCGTTGATAAACTGATGCTCTGAGATATTGTCCTTGTTTCTGGACATAATTCTGATACAGCAGTCAACATACACTTTTAACAAAAATCATCTCCTGTGAAGCATTTCCCTGCCACAACAATTTCATTTGAAATTTGAAAGCTAACTTTAGTAACCATCTCATTTTCAATGTTCACTTTCTTGAAAATCTGCTGTTTGCCACTAAGTTTTTAAACTAAACTTGTTGCTTTAATTTTTATTTGGGTCAAATTTAGTGAGAACAGGATCTTTTGTTTCAAAGTGCAGATGAAGGTTGTATTCTTTTGAATAAAATATAATTATGTTTATGTAAAATATTTTGCTGCAATATTAATTTACAGTGTTATTTAGAATAATAATATTTCCACATGAAAATTAATCGTTTACTTGTGGGGTGTCGCAACTGAACAATAAGTGATATTTTTTTATCATAACGTCTCACACCCCCAGGAGGAGCTTCTTGCACCCCAAGAGCGTGCATGCACAACTGGTTAAGACGCACTGCCTTAGAGCATGACATGAAGATCAACACATAGAAAACAGAAATATTAATATTAAGTAAAACACTCAGACAGAATAAACAGATTTTTATTTTCCAAGGGTTAGAACTTGTGCAAGCAGGCACATCTTACATTCTGCCCATCCTTTCTGTCATCTTTTACACTGTAACCATTCATTCTGAAATGTACTTCAAGTATTCATTTAAGGGCATGCTACATTATCAAAGTATAAAGCATACATTTACAGTATCCAATAACAGTGAAGAAAAGAGATATTACAATTTGTCAAATAAAACTAAAACAAATGGAAGAGTTCATTTAGTAGTATGTTCACTACAAACAGAAGGTTAGTCAGAGAGCTTAAGATGAGGGTAAAACAAGTCAGCACAGGTCTGTTTGGAAGCGTCTTAAAAATCTAAATGATTATAATAGGGGAAAAAACTGATAACAACAGCATATACAGACTGTCATTGACATACTGGTCGTAAATCGGAAACACTTTATACTATATTAACTATCAGGATAAGTTAACAATTAACATGCCTGACTCTCCACATGTAAGCCTACCTTGCCGTGGTTGGAGAGCTTGAGCGCCTCAATGATCCCGGGAGCTATGCCGGCGGGAGTTTTACTCCTGGCAGGGTCACCCAAGCCGGACAGGTCCTGGGTGAGGGGCCAGACTAAATGGGCTGAGGAGTGGGTGGAACCCTATAGGTGTAGATGCAGAACCCACCGGCGAGTGGTACATGCTCTGGTCTGCACCAATCCACCCCCACTTCATGGGTTAAATGCTTTCTTGCCTCATTCTTCACTGTTTGTCGTCTATCACGCCCATGGCGACCGTTGCCTCAATTGGCTGTGTGTGGTGTACCCGGAAACGGGGCCTCCCAGTACTGAGGCAAAGTTAAGTCCCCGATGTCACTTATCGGTGCAGAATTGAGAGAGATGGCTGAGCATCACAATCCCTCCTGTGTTGCAGCATGATGAGAACCCAGCATTGCACACTGAGCTTGGGGGGATCACTTGGGCACCAGACTTAATACTGGCTCTTGACTGGATGGCCGCATGCAGGAGATTTCTACAATGGAGGGTTGGCAGGTGGTGGGTATCGGGAAGTGGCTCTGTGCAGGACGTGAGGATTCCTTGGGAGAGCCCCGAACCAGAGCACAGCATTGTGCAAGCTCTGCATAGTTGGAGAGCCCCCTGGATGACGGGGAATGCACAGTGTGCTACCCCACCTATCCCCAACTGCTAACTTAGAACCAGAAGTGGGGTCCTCTGTATGCGTGCCAGGCCAGGATAAAATGCCTGGGAAAGAGACTGGAGCTCAGAACTCCCTAACTCAAAGTTGCAGGATGGCAGAAAAGCCACGGGAAAGACAGGGCTATTTTGAAGATAACGCAACCATATTTTCACCATACGAGCTCGGACGCCGCCTCGGTAAACAAGGTCCGCGCAGAGCAGTGACACCCCCAGGCTGCTTGCGAATAGTCTACTACTGGGAACATAAACAGATTAGGGATGAGCCCACTCTCCCGTTGAACAGGTGCTAAAGTCGTAGATACTGGGCCAGAAGGCGCACCGGAAACCACAGTATCATGCAACTCGCTTTTTTTTTTCTATGGAGAGTACACCGTCAAACATGCCTGAATGCTAACATGAACACATTATAACATAAAATTACTGTGCTGTAAAGTAGTTTCCTGTAATAAATAATGAATAAAGAAATACATAAAATTTATGACCAAATGTTGGGAATAACAGAATAACAAGAAAAATAATATAATAGGGTTAATGGGTCTAAGTTGAGGACAGTCTATACAAACATTGTACTATTAGTTCCAGACCTTGACACTAACACACAAAAATATAAGAAACAAGGGTTGTATGCACTACATGACCCAAGCTGGTGTCTGGTGTCAGTTGAATATTTTGTCCTTGAGAGTGTGCTTATACTGCCATGCTAGCGCAAGACAAATTGATGTAAGTGACAGAGCATCTTATATGCATAGTACTGTCAGTTATGCATTGGTACCAGCCACATGTGCATCTGCAGCTCTCAGATGTTTGTTGTACTTTTTTTGTAATTTTTATTTCATTGCAAAAAATATAAAAGAGAGCTGCATGTACCCCTGTGGATAACACATATCTCTCATTGATTGCACAAAAAGTGGAGTTATTGTAGAAGCATCATCCTTCAAGCATCTACCAGCACCAACCAAGAAAGATGCTATAAATCATCTTGAATGTAAACATTACACAGAAATTTTCAGATTACCAACCGGGCACAGCTTACTTAACTCTCATAGAAATAGAATTGACCACACACACACACAAAGTGCAAACTGTGGTCACTGCCAACACCCATAAGAAACATCACCTGTTGCTTTGTCCAGCACTGCAAGAGATGACAACTCCTCCAACCAAAGAACCAAATTAAAAACACCCTATATAGCAGACGTGTACAACTAATCAGAAATGCACAGTTCCACATTATGACATCAAAATCACCAAGAGCTAACACTCAGTGATGGTGAATCAAAGACAAGACATAATAATAATAGCCCCTTCAGTCATAACTGACTATGGGAATGCGCCCCTGAGGTGACAGCCCTCAACTGCTTATTTTCCTGGTGCTCCTTTCGACGTTTTCTCCTCACCTCTGCTTCTTGTGTGAGCCTCTCTTCGCCCAATCTGAGGTGGTGCCGTAAATAGCATCGCCACTTTGTGCGATCGGCAGCTTCATCCTCCCATGTTGCTGGATCCATGTCCAGTGCCCTCATATCTCTTTTGCACACATCTTTGAACCTCAGCTGTGGTCGCCCAACTGTTCTCTTGCCATCTGCTAATTGTCCGTAGAAGATATCTTTTGGGACGCGACCATCTTCCATGCGGCGAACATGGCCAAGCCAGCGAAGTCTGCGCTGTCTAAGCAGCTTATACATACTTTGAAGGCCAGCACGTGACAACACCTCGACATTTGTCACTTTATCTTTCCACGAGATGCCGAGGATGCGGCGTAGACACCGCAAATGGAAGGTATTGAGCCTTCTTTCTTGCTTAGCATAGGTCGTCCAGGTCTCACTGCCATATAGGAGTGTGCTGGTGACGCAGGCATTATATACCGCAGCTTTGGTCTTCATTGTGAGTTTAGAGTTTCCCCAAACACGCGATGTGAGGCGGGCAAAGGTAGCTGCAGCTTTGCCAATACGGCTGTCGATTTCTGTATCCAGTGAGAGTTTGTCATTGATGGTAGACCCTAGGTATGTGAAGTGGTGCATACCACTGCCAATTCATAGTTATCGATAGTGATAACTGGTTGCAGCACCCAATCCTGACTCAGCACATTCGTTTTCTTTAGACTTATTGTGAGGCCAAAGTCCTTGCATGCTTTAGTGAAGCGATTTCATCAAGCTCTGAAGCTCCTGGGTTTGGCTTTGAGTGGACTGCAGCATCATCAGCGAACAACAAGTCTCTTATAGTGACCCTTCTGATTTTTGTTTTTGCCTTCAGCCTTGAAAGATTAAACAGACGGCCATCTGACCTAGTGTGAAGGCATATTCCTTCAGTTGCATCTCTGAATGCATGTTTCAAGAGTAAGGCAAAGAAGATTCCGAAGAGGGTCGGAACCGGAACACAGCCTTGTTTAACGCCACTTCGTATATCAAAGGGCTGTGACGTGCTTCCAGCATATTGGACTGTTCCCTTCATGTTGTCATGGAATGACTTTATCATTTCCAGCATTTTAGAAGGGCAGCCTATTTTCAGGAGGAACCTTTTTAAAAGAGTCCCATCCCTACTAACCAGGTCGAATGCTTTTGTGAGGTCTATAAAGGCGATATATAATGGTCTTTTCTGCTCTCTTGATTTTTCCTGAAGCTGGCGGAGAGAGAAGATCATGTCTGTTTGTTGATCAGCCAGCTCGGAATCCACAACTAAACTCTGACATAATAGCCTCCAGCTACACTTGTGTCCCTCGCCCCCAAGGACAGATGACTTTGGCAACACAAAACCTTACAACCGTGATAAGAAGAGAGAAGCCTCTGTACCTTATTGGGGTGACACTTCTGACCAAAGGCTTTATTGGAATAACAGTATTGAAAATCAGAAGGAAATGCTCGAAGACATAGGCATACTTGAAAATTATTGTACCAACTGGGGAGCAAATGCCCCCCAAAACAGCATCCTATGCAGAAGATTTATAAGCGTGCTCTTACAGACCACACTTAGAGTTTAGCTCAGGCAGGAATCCCATCACTGCCTGGTGCTTTGACAGAGGCCACGCTATCAATGGCCTTACTGAGTTCCTCTAATGTTGGTTCGGCATCCAGCTCCTCCATAGTTGGCAGACTATTGACAGCATCAAGGGCTGCAGGCGTAACGGTATTGTCTCTAGCGTAAAGCTCAGAGTAGTGCTCGACCCACCTCTCCATCTGCTTACCCTTATCGGTTAGCTTCTCTCCGCTGACAAGACAAGACAAGAAACTTGATTATGGTGTGTGTTACTAAAGAATATGATGTGGGAACTACTACTGAATATGACTTAAATAAACAGAAATACACATTTTTGTGGTTTTACACAGATGGTGATGACCATAGACTAATGACAAATATGGCAAGTGCCCTTTGCTAATACAACAGTCTGTGGTACTCGCAATGGTGTTAGTATAAACATCTACAGTACACTACCATTAGTAGCATTCCTGAAATCCCATCAACCCCATGGATACAGGGTTTCACATTAAAGATTGCGGACCTTACTCATCAGACCTATGGTTTTTCAGTTTTTTCATTTCTATTTACGAACATATTTGTTACTGAAACCTGCACAAACCATTCTGTTCCAACTATACAGTTTTTGTTCTTAATACTGCAAATATTCTATTTATAACACCAAATCTAATAGGCACATTTATTATGGCCTTTGTCTTATGTGTTATTCAGCTTATACTTGATAAAGGTTGGAAGTAATTACTTACTTAGTCGTTCCTCTTTTACCCTGGTGTGTATACATGGAGGCATATCTGGAGTCATCCTTATATGACCACCAGCTATGCACAATGCTACAATATATGTACGTGGACGTGAACTTATATCTGTGAGGAAAATTACATCCTCATTGACTCTTGAAATCATCCACACACTTCTAGGGATTCCCCCTGTGGTGAAACTTGTTGAGAACCCAGCATTGCACACTAAGCTTGGAGAAGTCACTTGAGCCCCAGGCGTAATTCTTTGGCTTTGACTTGGTTGACTGCATGCAGAAGGATCTCACTATGAACCCACTGATAGGCAGGGGAAGCTGAGAAGTGGCTCTGTGCAGGACGTGACATTTCCTTGGGAGAGCCCAGAACCAGAGTACAGTATTTTAGCTCTGCATAGTTGGAGAGCCCCCTTGGATGGCAGGGAATGCACAGTATTCCACGTACTTCTTACTCCTAGCTTGGGACCAGATGTGATGATCCTTTAAATGCAAGCCAAGCTGGAGAAACTGGAGCTCACAACTTCAACTCAACATGTTTTGGAATGGCAGAAAAGCCACAGGAAAAGCCTAGATCTACAGTGTAGATCAGCGGTTCCCAACCTTTTTTCACTTGCGTACCCCTTGGCAGCCCATTTCTATAAATTGTACCCCTAATATTAGCAAAATATTTGAAATTAATATAGTTGCTGTTATTCAAAATTTATAGATTATAACCAGAAATAAAGGGAACAACCACGGGATTAAAAAACAATGTAATAAAAAGGTGAACAAACAGTGCATATATTTTTACATTAAAAAAAACAGAAGTTACAATAAAAATTAACACATTTAATTTATTAATAATAATAATAAAAACGTTGTTATTGTTAAAAGTTGAAATCACTTTTTATAACACACGTCACGTGACCATGACAAATGTTCAGTGCAATCCTTGAGCTTGTTTTGAGGCACATAGTTTTTTTAAAATCAGGTTCAAGTGATATAAGCTTATATCTTATAAGATACAGTCTCAATTCTGGACCTGCATTCAGTTTACTGCGGTATATATTTTTTTATAAAGGTATAAGAAGAGAAAGCCCTCTCCACTAGCTCAGTATTTGTAAATGGCAACAGAAACTTAAGCGCCTTGTCGGTCAGCTGTTCATATTCTCTGCTGATGTCTCCCTAAAAGTTAATAAGGAATTTTCCTTTGAATTCAGCTATTAAAGTAGTATCAGTCGAAAGTTCAAAGAACTTCTCTTTTTTTTGTTGATTGATAATGTGGCTGCTTGGAAATATTCTTCTTCAAAGGGATTTACAATCCAGTAGCTCTCTTTTCCAGGTTTCAGAAAGTACTTCTCGAAAGATGATTTTAGCCCTTTCAAGTGTTCAATTATTTTCTCGCTCATTTCCTGGGAGAGGTGCAGCTCGTTCTCAGATAGGAAATTGTGCAGAGTTTCAAATACCTCAGGCTGGCCTTTTTCAATACACGACCTCCAAAAATCTAATTTTTTAATCATAGATTCAATTTTGTCAGAAACATTGAAGATCGTTACCGAGCTATTCTGAAGTGCCAAATTTAGTTTGTTTATTTGTAGGAAAATATCCGATAAGTGTGCAAGACTCTGAAGCCAATCACAGTCGTGTAACTTTGAAGTAAGTTGGAAAGGATGGTCTTCCAAAAAAAAGTTGGACTTCATGTCTAAGTTCGAACAGCCGGGTAAGGACTTTACCTCGAGAGAGCCACCTTGCTTGTGTATGAAGGAGCAGGGTAGAATGAAGATTATTCATCTCTTCACACAGTGCTTTGAAAAGCCTCGAGTTTGTGGACTTTGACTTTATAAAATTAAGCACTTTCGCAGCTTCATCAAGAACGACTTTTAATTCACCAGGGAGGCGGTTAGATGCAAGGCTTTGCCTGTGGATGCAGCAGTGGCTCCAGGTTATATTGGGGGCTACCTTCGTGACACGAGCGCGAAGACCGGAGTAGCAACCTGACATAGACTTGGCTCCGTCAGTGCATAGTCCACAACAATTAGACCAATTAATGTCCTTTTCTTTGAAATAAGAATCAATAGCATGAAATATATCCTCACCTCTTGTAAGCCCTGACAGAGGATGACAAAGCAAATTGTTTTCTTCAACTTCATTGCTTTTCAAATACCTCACAATAACAAGCAAAACGGCGAAATTAGCAATATCTGTGCTTTCTTCAACTTGAATAGCAAAGAATTTACTATTTTTAATTCTACTTATTATTGTCACTTCAACATCGTCAGACATATCCTGCATTCTTCGAATTAATTTCACAACTTTTGACTTGTCTTTTACACTGTTGACATATGTATCTTTTTTCCGCCATTACTCAATTTTTTTCGCGTACCCCTGAACGTCCTGTCGCGTACCCCCAGGGGTACGCGTACCCCAGGTTGGGAACCGCTGGTGTAGATAATACCAAGGAGTCTTCAACTTGGTATTGGCTGTTAAAGAGCAAGAAGCTCAGCAGCTCTGGTTAAACAACAACAACAACAAAACCCTGGTGTGTGGAGGTTAGCCAGAGAGAACGCCATACTGTCTTCCTCCTGGCCTGGTTCCAGTCTAGTCCTCGGTCCTTCAGGTTTGTCCTCCTAGCAAACTTTGGATCGTCCTGGAGGTCTGGATCCTTGGCTCTTGATTTCCCATATTTGTTGTTGTAGCCAATCTTCCATTCCGCATATATGGTCAAACCATCGCAGTTGGGACTGTTCTACTTGGGTCTGCAGGGGCTGGGTTTTGAGGCCTTGCCATATAATCCAGTTGTGGACCATGTCTTCTTGTTGCTTCAACCACTTTTCTCAGAAAACTAATTTCTGAGGTTTAGAGCTGGCTTTTGTGGGTTGTAGTCATTGCCCATGACTTGCATCCATATGTCATAACTGGGACATAGGTGGTGCGATATACAGCCATCTTCGTCCTCTTGCCAATCTCTCTTTTGCTGAGGGCCGCTGTTTGGGTAGCCAACTCTTCTTTGATGCCTCCCAGTCTCTGATAGCTCCAAGGTATTTAAAGTGGTTGACCTGCTCCAGGATCTGTTCTCCCAGCATAATATGATGCCGTTTTCCTTCTCATATCACCATGGTTTTTGTTTAGGAGCTGCTGATAATTATCCTCCTGTTTCCCATTAATAGTTCTACAATTCCATGTTCTGTAATTTGTGCCAGTTCATCTCCTTTAAGATTAGTCCATTGGTTCTTGTAATCATATTTTAAGGTATACAGGTGATCGGGCTGTTGTGCCTTTGCAAGGAGGAGGGGCTGCCTCCATGCATGCCGCCCTCCTTTTTCAACTGGGCTTGGGACCGACCTAGGCAGTGTTAAGGTTGGAAGCAATAAACATAATTTCTCTCTTTATTACTAATGGAGCATGCCCCCCCCCCCCCAGCAGCTGCTCTCCTTATAGGAAGCCTGCATCATTTTGCAAGTAACAGTATCTGTAAAAAAAAATGGCTGTTTCACTTAAGTCTAACTTCTGTAGGTGGGGCGTGGAGGAAACTACCGCAGTTATAGTAACTGGGTGTCTAGTTGGTCACCTCTCTTAACATGTTCACTTCTTGCATTGGGGTGATGATGTCAGTTGTATGGACCAGGTTTGCATCTTCTGAGAGCCTGTCACTTTTCTTTCTTTTCTGTTGCTTGGTATCCTTCTTACTTTTGTTGGAGTGTCTACAGTGTACTTATTTTCATTATTTGCTGAGTTATATGAGTTGAGACCAATGCCAGTGCTTCAACTCATCACCTCGTTTGTAGACTTTGTGGACATTTGACAGTGTGTCTCAAGAGACAGGAAGTTGTGGAGAGACACAGTTGTCTTCAACTGCTGGCATGGCACTTTAGAAGAATAAAAAGGAGTAAATTCAGATAGTATCTGGTTTTAGTGATAGTAATTTGTGACATGTCTAAATGACATTTGGTTTTATTAGTGTTAGTTGGTGGAATGTCTAAATGACATATTACATCTTTTTGTTTGAAAAAATTGTTAACACAGTGACAGATATATCTCTTTTTGGTGCAGATTATGTGATGGAATTTGATTATGATGAAATATCAAAACAGAGATGAGTTGATTGTGGACTCGCCCCACACCCCCCCCCCCCCCCCCCCAAAAAAAAAAAAAAACAAAAAAAAAACTGATGTATTTCATTATTTAATTATGTCATAACTTATGAATTTGATTGTATAAAAATATATAATAAATATTATATAAAAATAAAGGAGACAGAAGCGATTGCAACAACTACAGCGGCATCCCTCTTATTAATATTGTTGGTAAGGTTTTCATCAGTCATTTTAATGCAACAACACAAGTTAGCTGAGCGCAAAATTCCAGAGTCGCAGTGTGGAGTCCGAGCTGGTAGATCAGCAATAGACAAATCTTTCTGCCAACTTCAGGAAAAATCAAGAGAGCGGGAAAAAATCTTTAAGTCACCTTCATCGAACTCACAAAGGCATTTGATCTGCTTAGCAGGGATGGACTCTTCAAAATCCTCCTGAAAATAGGCTGACCCACTATGCTGGAACACATCACCGCCATTTGATATACAGAGCGACGTTAAAAAAAAGACCGCATCCTGGCTCCGAGCCTCTTCAGGATCTTCTTTGCCTTGCTTTTAAAACATGCATTTGGAAATGCAACTGAAGGTCTGATGGCTGACTGTTTAGTTTAACCTTGCAAGGCTGAAGGCAAAAACGAAAATCAGAAGGGTTATTAGGAAATACTGCTGGTCAATACATTTCTACACACCACAGGATGCAGTGTCACACTAACATGGATTCCAGCACATGTTGGGATTGCAGGAAATGAGTTTTCGAGCAAAGAAGCAAAACATTAAGACATACTGCAATAACCACAATATCATTTTTGTGAATCTCACAAAAGCTAACATATACAGTATGAACTATAATTATAAAGTAAAAATACCTACTAGAAAAATAATATAGTATAAAGCATAAAATAAATACAAACAAAATATTACGATAAATGAAACACCTCATGATATAATGAACAGCTCCATGTATATAGTAGATAGTTGAAAGGGGCGTGCTACAAAGAAAAGTTGTATACACCTTAATATAAAAAATGCTTCTGTATGGCAGCAAGACATGGACAACCTATGCTAAGCTAAAAAGAAGGCTCAATACCTTCCATCAACAGTGTCTACACCACATCCTTGGTATTTCGTGGAAGGACAAAGTGACAAATATCGAGGTGCTGTAACGTACTGGCCTTCAGAGCGTGCATACACTGCTTAGACAGCGCAGACAAAGCTGGCTTGGCTATGTACGCCGAATGGAAGATGGTTGTTGTCGTAAAGTGTAAACACACTTCTTTGTTAATCACCCAGCCAATCAACGAGCACCGTTCACCAGTCTCTGAGACAGAATAAAATTAAACTTAAGCCCTGTTTTTTTCGGATGTGGGTCGCGGCCATCTTGTCACGCAATATGGCGGAGAAAAACAGAATAAAATTAGGCTGTACGAGGCATGGGACCAAACTGCAGACAACCAATCAGCTTGCTCCGCCAGGAACCAACCAAACGCTTTCTTTAAGCAGTAGAAGTTACCTCACCTGCCTATATAATCGGGCAAGATTTTATGCAAAAACAAGCAACACCGACACGATGCCAGATCGATGACCGACTGAGGAAAAGGAACTGTCAACCTTGATTTATTGCTTACCTGCGTGCATTGACCTAGCAGACGGCTCCGCTAGTCGAGTCACTGGCCTGTTTAAATCTTGGATGGTTTTATTCGTATCATCAAACCTGAGGTCGTATGTCCAGTCAATCCAGCTGCCTGGAACTTCACAGGAGCACAGAGATTGTACCTGAGATACATCTTTAGTCCCCCTCAGTCTTGGGTGGGCTAACGAAACGATCAACAGCGGGTGTTTTGTGTCAACCAAACTAAGGAGAACAGAACTTTTTGAGAGATGAGTACACATTAGTACCATTTCTGTCAGCATTGTGAGCAAAGTAACTGTCAGTGACGAGAAAGCGAGTTAGCATAGCAAGAGACAAACATAACAGCATAGCTGATAAATTTTATATACTCAGTTAACAGCACAGCTGATACATTTACTATAAGTGATTAACAGCGCAGCTGATATAAATTTGTTTCCTATAATTGGAAGACTTGTAATATATTTAAATATATAAATATATGTGAATCATTTGTAAACTTACAAATCCATTACATTCCATTGTTTCTTTCTTCTTCTTCTTCGTTCGTCCTGAAAAGGACGTTGGTTGCGTTGTGTCCGTTTACAGCGAAGCTGCGATATTTGCGCCTTTCGGCCGACACATCCGACTTCAGCACGGCATTTTTGGGACCGGGTTAGCCTTCCCTCTTCGATCCCTACTCGCTCAGCCAGACTGCAGTGATGCAGCCTGTTTCCAGGACCACCACTTGGAGGTGGAGTAGGGTCTTGGTCAGCTCTGGTTCGCTGACCCTGACGCAAGCAGTCTAGCTATGGGTCGCTAACTGCATTTCTCACTGTTGACGCGTCTTTTGTCCCATTTCCATTGTTTCAACATCCACCCTTCAGCACAAGAGTAGATAGTGTTTATACTAAATAAATAATAAGGAAATTGTATTTGAACGACTTGTCAATTTTTAAATAATTGTTAAGTAAAATCTGTTTCCTTGTTTTTTTAATATCACAGTTAGTTACACAGCGGGGGTGGCAATTTATGTCGGTCTCCTCTCTACTAATTTTTTTCGAGATCAGATCATTCACAGCCGTAACTAATTTGTGATACCAGTAGTTCTCTCAGACACTGGGACTTCACCATTTTCTGCAGAAATTCTATTTCTGTAATTGTCAGTACTATACTGATCCAAGAGCCAATAAAAACCTCACGCCACAGTTGTATCCCCAAAGATATTTTCTGTGGGCAACTGGGAGATGGCAAAAGAACATGCCGAAAGGTGTACCAGGCAAAAAGATGGCCGAGGGCTAATCACTTCAGCTGCACATTCCCAAAGTTATGACTGAAGGGTGCTAATATACTACTATGAATTTGATATGATCATGTGTAGTTCTAGATGGCAGCGACAGTGGTTGTAAGATGATGGTTATAATGTTGGTGCTGTGAAAATAAGATTCAGTGTTGGTGATAATGTATGTACTTTGTTGTGTTTTTCAGGCAATGGTATACCTCAGGCCAGTGATGTCATAACGTACAGTAGGCTAGAGCTGAAAAATGGATACGTTATACAGTAGTGATGAGTAGGAGGATGGCAGCGAAAATATCTAAGACGAAGTCAGAACTTACAAAGATTCTGACCCGTATGTAGACCTCTGCAAGACTTTGAAGGATTTTAAAATGTAATCATACATACAGTAGAACTCCATTTATCCGAACCCCAATTATCCGAACATCCAATTATCCGAACACTTTTTCCAGAAAAAAAAAATATGACGCCACCAGTCACGTTAGACTACAGTTCTGAATCTTTTGATGCGGCAAGCTTCAAATGTGTGCGAACAATTTGTAGACAATGAGATGGGCTAATGGACGGTCGCTTACGTACAGGAAGTCAGTTAGATCATAAAGTCAGTTAATATCTGGTTTACCAATCCAGTGTACGTGTGCGTTCTAGGCAGAACACTGGCTAAACAGACAGTTCAACTTAAAATAATTGTGTCTGCTACTACAGCAGAATAATTTTGGTGTACACGTATTTCTCTGTGCGATCTGGCATTTTCCAGTAGGCCTAAAGCATATAAAAGGAACCGCAATGTTTTGTCAATTGAAACGAAAACAAAAATTATCAAGAGACTAGGAAAAGGTGAAACTGTGTCTTCATTTGCGAGGATTTTCAATGTTGGGAAAGCTACCGTCTCTGACATCAAAAGTAACAAGGATAAAATTATGAGTTTTGCATCGAAATTGGATAGTAAAAATGGGTCGAAGAAACATAAAACCATGAGAAATGCGAAAGATTTGAAATTGGAAGAGGCTTTGTATATATGGTTTGTGCAAAGAAGAAGCAAAGGGGAACCTATCTCTGGCTCTCTATTGTGTGAAAAGGCACTTCAGTTCAACAATCAACTTGACGGTCCTCCTGACTTTAAGGCTAGCCAGGGATGGTTAAGAAACTTTAAATCTCGTCATAGCATTCGAGAATTGGAGATTCAAGGGGAATCTTTATCTAGCGATGCAACTGCCGCTGAAAATTTTAAAGAAACATTCTTGGCTTTTTTGGAAGAAGAAGGTTATTTACTCGATGATGTGTATAATGCTGATGAGACTGGCTTATACTAGAAATCATTGCCTCAAAAATCACTTGCATCTCAGCGCGAAGCAGCTGCCCCTGGGTTTAAAAAGTGCAAAGAGAGAGTAACAATTTTGGTAGCCGCGAATGCCAGTGGAAGTCATCGTTTACCGGTGCTAATGATCGGCAAAGCCAAAAAACCACGTTGTTTAAAGAATGTGACATGTCTCCCATTGTGCTACAAAGCACAGAAGAGTGCTTGGATGAATAGTGAAATATTTCTTGATTGGTATACAAATCAGGTCATCCCAAATGTGAAGAGGTTGAAAGAACAAGAAAAGAAAACTGGAAAAGTAATTCTTCTACTGGACAATGCACCATCTCATCCAGAGACGGATACATTGAATGCAGTTGATGCAAATTTTAAAATAATTTTTCTGCATCCCAATGTAACAGCACTGATTCAACCAATAGATCAGGGTGTTATAGCAAAGCTTAAAAAGATGTACAAGAAGGAAGTCCTGCGTCATTTATTGTTGGCTGAAGATGAAGAAAGTGTGGTGGCGTTTTCCAAAAAGCTTAATCTCAAAGACTGCTGCTATATGTTAGCTGATGCTTGGACCACCCTGTCACAAGATAATCTCAACAAGGCTTGGAATAGATTGCTTGGGAAAAAGGGAGGAAATGAAACTACTGCAGTGGACACAAATGATGATTGTATAAATGAAGTTGTGGAACTGTTTCAAGCAATGCCCGGATTTTCGGACTGTGACAAAGATGATGCACACATGTGGCTAGAAGATGATAATGATTCTGGTTTTCAGTTTTTGAATGACGAAGAAATTTTGTCTTTTGTGCAAGAAGAAAACCAAATACATGTAGTGACCGATGATGAAGACTCCTCAGAAGTACATGATGTACTTGTAGATTATGAAGAAAACCCAAAACGTCGACCAAGTCCTGAAGAGGCCTTTATAGCACTAGAAACAGCGATGGCTTGGTACGAGCAAGAAGATGACAGCTGTCCTACACAGCTTCTGCTGTTGAAGAGAATGCGGGACTTAGGAACCAAAAGCAGACTATCCAGTTTGGTGCAAAAGAGGATTCCTCATTATTTTAAATAGTGGGCTACATCTGTGCAAGTACATGTATACGTAAGTTGCGCCTGGTTTTGAAACTTTTGTAATGTTATTTTAAAAACATTTCTCTTTCTTAACAAAAATAATTAATACAAGTAGTACATGCACTGCAGTGTAATGAAAGAATTTGGTGATACAGTGATCTAATACAGTGTGGGTATTATTATTACAGTACAAGTAAATATGTTTTATAGTGTATTTTCCTTGTGATTGTTAATTATTTTTAGAAATATGTGTACATGTACTCGATACATTATGTAATCCAATTATCCGAACATTTGATTATCCGAACGATGCTTGGTCCCATGGGGTTCGGATAAATGGAGTTCTACTGTACTTGCATTATCGGCAAAATATAACTTTGAAGAAAAATTAATCTTAGAGTTAGAATTTGGGTCAAGTTTAGCATTGTATACTTGCCCTATAACTTGACCCCCTGGTTTTAGAGAAATCACACCAGCAGACAAAGCACTGCAGCAACTGCAGTCAACACAGCAAATCAACAGCCAGATTTTTATCCATGCAGGGATTTTCAAACTCCTGCCAAGATGGGACAAATGCATAAACGCTCTCGGAGACTATAGTATACTGAAAAGTAGTAAAGTGGTCAAAGTAATATATTTGAACACTGTGGTTTCGTTTTTTTTTTTTTAAATATGGGAAATAAATGTATGTATAAAATTGGGAACCTGACTTTTTGATCACCCTTCCTATGTTAAAAAAAAACAAAAAAAAACAGTGGCACTGAGAAAACTGATGGCCAAAAACTGTTTAGTGTTAGATGACGTAACATGTAGCATACAATGAAACAGTGATGGTGGGGATATCTTTAACTTGGGCAAATAATAGCATATAACATAACAAGCTCCCAGGTGGTTGAAGGGAGCTTGTTGTGTTATATGCTATTTAATACAACCACCTGGGAGCAACTGGCACAGGATCGCACAGCCTGGAGAGGCGCTATCAAAACAGGTGTCGAAGTCAGCGAGGCCAACCGTGTGAGGGTAGCCCAGAAAAAACATGCAGCTCGAAAGTCAAGCATGGATGTGCAGCCTGTATTGTTTTAAGCCTTGTATGTCGGTCCACCAAGGTGTCCTCTTTCTTTTGTTCCCAAGTCGGACTTCACCACATGCTTCTGCAGCAGCTGTCTTTATGATGTCCTTGAATCTAAGCCAGAGGGTTTCCAAGTCATCAGGTTGTTCTTCTGCGTTGCTCACCGCTGCAGCAATAAGCCCCTGATATCTGGTCTTAATTTCTGGCTCTCTCAGCTTGTAGGTCTTAATGCTCATTTCTGCCATTTGTTTACTTGGTTTCATGTGTGATGTTGGTGCATTCCCAGGCTGAGCTACTCTTTCAGTTGTTCTTTTGATTGTAAGCAGGTAGTGATCACTTCCAATCTCTGACCCCCTCCAGACTCTAGCATCCCGGACATATTTGAATGAGCTGCTCCTAACTATAGCATAGTCGATCACTGAGTTCTCATTCTTTGTTGGTTCACATCTAGTGTATGCATGTATGTGCTTATGGGGGAACTTTGTGTTTGTAATGATCAGATTCTGCTCACTGCAGAATCTAAGGAGTCGCTTTCCACTGTCATTGAGAGTATCTTCTCCATATCTTCCGATAACTCCACCCCATCTAGCATGGTCATTCCCAGCTCTGGCATTGAAATCTCCGAGCATGATAATTTCATCTAGGCAGTCATCCACTGTCCTTTGAAGCAGCTCGAAGAATTCCTCCTTGACCTCTGCTCTCTCATCCTCATTTGGCCCATACACTATGACCAGGTTGACTATGGTTTCTCCTTCTTTTAGTTTTACAACCATAATGCGCTCCGAGACAAAGTTCCATCCCTTGATACTATCTTTTAGGTTTTTTGCCACAATGCAACCCACGCCGATTTAGCTCTTTCAGATGTGGGTACACCACTGTAGAGCAGCGTGTTGCCATCGAGATCCATGACTCCTTGTCCTTTTTTCTTCGTTTCCGTTTTAGCCAGGATTTCTAGTTTTGCTTTCCTCATCTCTTTCACCAGCTCTTCTTCTTTACCATTTATACTTCTTGTGTTCCAAGTTCCATGAGTCGTAATCCGTAGTCCGTTCCAGTTCGTCGCTTTTAGAATCAGTCCGGTTTTCTCTCTTATAGTTCTCATAATTAAAAGTTTAAAGCAAACAGGTGATTGGCCTGTTGTGCCTTTGCATGGTGGAGGGGCTGCCTCATTACAACCTCCATGCAGGCTGCCCTCCTCCTTTTTCAGCCGGGCTTGCCTGCATTGGATTGATCAGCTATATGTGCACCCACTTAACATTATAGAACGAACTGTATTACGAGAGATGTCGTTGGTCCTCATCGAATACGATGGACAAATCATGAACACAACAAGCATTTAAAGTGACAGTATCATACACAGCAAAAACAGTACATGTTGTTCATCATCTAGATTACACCAACAAGACGTCGTATTTCATTGATACATGTCGAAAAATTGAAACATTACAATTTATAGAACTTTGTAATCATTTAAAACCACTTGTGCTGAAATGTCAATTTTCTGAAGGTTTGTCCAATCTGCCTTTATTGCTAACAAGAACAGAATCAGTAGGCTGATGTAGTCCTAAATGTTTTACATCCAATTTTTGTTTGAAAATCATTGTTCTGAATGCAGTTAAAACAAATCTACTTCGTTCATTGTCAACTTACTTTTGTTCTTTGGTTGCTCTTCTACACTAGGGCATAGAGGTTTGCCAGAGAGAGCACCATACTATCCCATCAGCTGTCCTTAGAGTTCTGGGTTTTACAGAAATTTCTTGTCTTGTCTTGCCACAAGTGAACTTTAAATGTTTTTGTTCTGTTACTTTCTTGCCCCGTGTAGTTCATGGGGGGGGGGGGGGGGGTCCTCTTTTGAGGCAAAGAAAGAATAATACTTCTGCTCCCACAGGCATGATTATACAAGCTGACCTACTATGAGGTTATGCATGGTGCTGGCAAGCTTATCATGTCAAACATTGCTACAGAAAACACCACTGTAAGTGGTGATGTGAATGCTTGGTGCAGACTTCCTGCAAAGGGGCTAGCTGCAATGGTGGCTCCATAAGGAACAGAAAGGAAAATAATGATGTTTTTTTTCTTGCACTGAGACGTAGTTTTCTTAAAGCCAAGTGTGTTGCACTGGTGTGTTGCACTGGTGTGTTGCACTGGTGTGTTGCACTGGCTGTTGTGAAGTGTCTCTCTTGGTAAGGAATCAAACAGTGAGAAGTTGTAAGGTCCAGTAATCAACCTTTGGGGAAGAGAAACAAGTCTGCCAAGTTATTGGAGAGAAACAATTCGGCTTCCAAATGGGAAAGTACTTGCCGACTGGCGTCTGCAACTTTTAAAAACGTTGTCTCCCTTGAATTATGTGAAGTGCCACTTTATGAGTGTGTGACTTGCTATGCTATACCTTCTGAGGATGAAACCAGATAAACGCCATTTTAGACACTACTTCTGATTGGGAAAAAAAAAAGTTTTGTGAGTTTGAATGCAACTAATGAGGATGAAAGAAAGGATGTTACTTAGGAGCCATGTCCCAATTTAGTCAGTCCTTTTTAGAGTACCAAGAAGCTCAGTGTCAATAGACTTAAGGGATAATTTCATATCACAGTGACAGGTTGCCTACTACTGTGCCACTCACCTGCTGTATTTCTTGTCACAGCTTTCATTAAATATGACAATAGACTGTAACCAGCACTGCCTTTTTTTTTCTCCCAGTTTCAATTTCTTTAAACTTAAAGTTGACATATAAAAGTGTATGAAGAAGAAAAAGAAAAGAAACAAAATTACAAAGTGCTTCTTGTGCTGCAGTCCTTGCACTATGCGCTGATATTATTCATAAGAGTCTTGGACTGTATTCTGTTGGGGGAAAAAAAAGTATAAAATATAACACACTTTATTCTCATCTTTGTTACAAAACATTTATTTTGAAAAAAATCTCAGTACTGTATAATATATACTGTAATCATCATTACCGTTTAGCTCCTCAAAAATCAAAAGCCTTCAACAGAAATATGCACCATATTATTGTTTTATTGAAGTGCATAACAATTTTCACCCATGTGTTACCGAGGCCCGAAAGGGGAGCAAAGAATAGTAACACTGTACCCTACCAGGCATAAAAAGCGACTAAGGAGGGTTGGGCATGGGGCTGGTTACCCCATCCGTAAAAAACTTTTTACCACAAAAACTTCAACAAACATGGACAAGTCAAATAAAGAATATAAATCAACTCAGCCGCCCAAGACAGAAGAAGGTCCTCTCGAAAGGAGGCGCGTGAAGCAACCTAGAGAAAGCCGAAAGGAGTCTGGGTTGCTGACTAACCTTTTTTCATCTAGGAAAATCTTCAGGATTGGCACCTGGAATGTTCGCACTCTGTGTGAACAAAGGAAAACTGCACAGGTAGCAGCAGAAATGACAAATTACAGGAAAGGCATAGAGAAGAGGAGATTGATCACAGGAAAAATGGTGTTGTCCTCAGGACATGAGGAGGAAAGAGCCCACCACAGTGAAGGGGTGGCTCTAATGCTGTCCAAGGAAGCACAGAAGGCACTTAGAGAATGGGAAGCAATGGGACCCCGAATTATAACAGCAAGGTTTAAATCAGCCGAAAAGAAAGTAAATATAAACATCATTCAGTGTTATGCACCAACAAACGATAAAGAAGAATCTGTGAAAGAAGATTTTTACACCAGACTACAAAGTGTCTTGGACAATAAGAAAAGAAAGGACATCACAATTTTGATGGGGGACCTAAATGTGAAAATAGGAACAGACAACACTGGCTTTGAAAAAAATCATGGGAAAGCATGGATTAGGTATGATGAATGAGAGTGGGGAACTATTAGCAAACTTCTGTGCAAATCAGCTAGCTATAGGAGGAAGCATATTTCCACATAAAAGAATACATAAAGCAACATGGATATCACCAGACCACAGAACTGAGAATCAGATTTACCACATATGCATAAGCAAGAAGTTTAGGTCATCATTACATGATGTGAAAGTATGTAGAGGAGCAGATGTTGTATCAGACCACCATCTTCTGTTGGCTATAACAAAATTAAAACTCAAGAAATTTACAACAGCATATAGCTATAGACAACAGTATAATGTGGGATATCTAAGAAATCAGGAAATAAGAGAAAAATTTTCAATCACAGTATCCAACAAATACCAAGTACTCCAACAGCTGGAAGATGAAACAGATACGGAAGACCACTGGCAACAAGTAAAAATATATGGAATGAAACATGTGAAGAAGTACTGAGAAAAAGAGAACATCAGCACAAAGCATGGATAACAACAGAAACCATTAGTAAGATAGAAGACAGGAAAAACAAGAAAGCAGATTTAAACAGAAGCTCCAAAGCCAAGGCTCATGAAGTGTACATAGAAGCAAACAAAGAAGTAAGAAGAAACATCAAAAGAGACAAGATGAAATATATTGATGATTTAGCAAGGGAAGCAGAGGAAGCTGCAGCCAAAGGAAATATGAGGGATATTTACAACAACACAAAGAAGCTAACAAAGAAATATAAGCAAGCAAATGGCCTCATAAAAGATAAGAATGGAAAATTGCTTAGTAATATACAAGAACAAATGAAGAGATGGACAGAACATTTTGAGGAACTTTTCAATAGACCATCTCCAACTAATCCCCTAGACACCCAGCCAGCAGAAGAGGAGCTACAAATCAGCTGTGAACGACCAAGTAGAGAAGAAATAAAGAAAGCCATAAAGCTTCTGAAAGATGGAAAAGCAGCTGGTCCAGATTGCATTCCAGCAGAGGCCATCAAAACAGATATTGATACCTCTACAGAGATATTATATAAACTACTTGGCAAAGTCTAGGAGAGAGAGAAAATACCAGCAGAATGGAAGGAAGGTTATCTGGTCAAGTTGCCTAAGAAGGGAAATTTACAAGAGTGCACAAATTATAGAGGAATAATGTTACTATCAGTGCCAGCAAAAGTATTAAACAGAATCATCCTGGAGAGATTAAGAGTCCATAGACAAGCAACTGAGAGATGAACAAGCAGGTTTTCGACAAAATAGATCAGATAGCCACATTGAGAATAATAGTTGAACAAATTCTGGAATGGAATTCATCACTATACATCGGATTCGTGGACTGTGAAAAGGCATTTGACAGTGTAGACAGAGAATCGCTTTGGAAATTGATGAGGCATTATGGAGTTCCCATGAAGATCATTAACTTAATAAAGAAGACCTATGCAGACATGACATGCAGAGTTCTTCATGAAGGACAACTTACAGAACCGTTTAGGATTAGAACGGGAGTGAGACAGGGACGCCTCATGTCTCCATTTCTTTTCTTACTAGCAATAGATTGGGTTATGAAAACATCGACATCACACAACAGAAATGGAATCCAGTGGAATCTGACTAAACAGCTTGATGATCTGGATTTTGCAGATGACTTGGCTCTTCTGTCCCATAACCATAATAAGATGCAAGAGAAAATGAAAATTCTCGACGAGAGGTCACAACAAGTGGGCCTGAAAATACACAGGGAAAAGACAAAGATTATGAGAATAAATGCTAGAAATGATAACAAGGTTGAACTTGAAGAAACACCACTAAAAGAGGTAGAAACGTACACGTATCTTGGAAGTAATATAGACAAAGTTGGAGGGACAGACAGTGATATCAAAATAAGAATACAAAAAGCAAGAGGAGCTTTCATTGCATTGGGAAACATATGGAGAACAAGAGAAATCAAGTCCAACACGAAAATAAGAATCTTCAACTCAAATGTGAAGTTAGTCCTATTGTGTGGCTCTAAGGCATGGAGAACAACAAAAACAACAACCAAAAAGCTAGACTTTTATAAATGGGTGCTTGCATAAAATAGAAGGACTTAAATGGTATGACAAAGTCACAAATGTGGAATTGATGACAAGAACCAGACAAGTGCCAGTGGAACAAGAGTTGAGAAGAAGATGCTGGCGATGGATAGGACACACATTGAGGAAACCTGTTGATAGCATTACAAGGCAGTCTTTGTTCTGGAAACCACAGGGAAAGAGAGGCAGAGGTAGACCAAAAAACACACGGAGAAGAGAACTGGAAACAGAGGTGAAAATGATGAGGAAAACATGGAAAGAACTTGAGCGGATGGCACAGGACAGGAAGACTTGGCATGTGTTTGTTGAAGGCCTATGCTCCTTGGGGAGCTAAAAGGGTATTGATAACAATTTTGCTTACTAGTTCCTCTTCTACCATGGGGTTTAGAGGTTTGCCAGAGAGAGCAACATACTGTTCTATCGGCTGTCTTCCACCTGGCGTAGTTCCAATCTAGTCCTATGCCCTTCAGAGATTGTATAATGTTGTCCTCCCAGTGAACTCTGGGTCATCCTGAAGGTCTGGATCCCTGGCTCTTGGCTTCCCATATTTGTCTTGGTAGCCGATTTTGTCCCATTCAGCAGACATGGCCAGACCATCGTAATTGGAACTGTTCCACTCTGCTCTGCAGGGGCTGGATTTTGGGGCTATGACGTATCTGGTCGCGGACCATGTCTCTTCTTCCACCTTCCTCATATATCTCATTTGTGATGTTTGGAGCTGGCTTTTGTGGGTTGTAGTTATCATACACATTTTATTCACTTGAGATTACCAGAGTGCCAACACATTTTTCTATTTAAATCTGGTATCAGTTTTTACTTATTTCCCATTTAGAGCATTTCTCACCTTCTTTTGTCTTTGTTGGTATGTCTGTGATGAAGACCATGTGGTTGTAAGACAGGCCATTCATACACGATATAGGACTTAACATTTTGAGTTGAAATTACTTATTTTAGATTTGTTTTATTTCCAAGCACAGAGAACGTTTGTCTTATCTTTAAATTGATATCAGTGTTGGTTACAAAGTTATTCCTACTTTGGCTCCTCCAACTTTGTCTAATTGTTTGCCATAATATACTTGTGAGTCTGCATCTTGTAGGGATGTAGCTCTTCATTTCTGTATGGTGCAGAATGAAGGATAACAAAACAAAAAAAAGAAAGAAGGAAGGACGGGTTTACAGATCATATTATAAATGTCTTCTATCACATAAAAAACAAGACATGCAGGAAAAGACAGATTAGCAATTTGAGAACCAAAACCAGGGCTACACATCAAAATAAATAAAACGAAGACACTGAGAATAAATAAAATGGAGTTAGACATGATCAAGACCAATGATCAGAAGATTGAAAAAGTGCACAGCTTTGCTTGCTTGGTCAGTAACTTCGACTAAAACAATAGGAACAAACCAAGATGTCGGTGCCAGGATAGATAAAAGGTACAGGGATAAAGGATCCTGTTGAAGCATATTGGGAATATGGTGTTAGGCTCATATTTTCTTGGCCATCGGCACACTGGGGGTGAAATGGTCAGCATCATGCCGGCTGCCTTTAACCGTCCCAGAGTTGCTCTGGTACCAAATTCGTGAGGCTGGGTTGACCACGGAGTCGTTTGCGATCTAAAAAAATCCCACCTCAACTGGGGATTGAACCATGGACCACTGAACTAGGAAGCCAGTGCATTAACCACCGTGCTACCACGGCTCCCCAGGATAAAGCACAGCAATATTTTCCTTCAACTCTTTCGGCGGGTTAAAAAAAAAAAAATCATACTAGGTCGAAGGAAGTTGCTTACGTTGGTTGTGGCCACAAGGCCTTCATTAGGGATAAAGTAACAATCATTCTAACCCTTCTATTTTGCGTTGGCGCCTATTTAGTAAAGCCATAGCATATTGGTTGTCATTTTTATTGGTCTCCAAAGTTTTAGACACACGCAATAAGACTAACCTGACATTTGAATTAAAAATTATTTTTTTTTGGGTCAGTTTTGATTTATTTTTTATTTCCATTTATTTCCCAGCGCAGTGAAAGCTCCTCTCGTCTTCTGTATTTTTATTTTGATATCAGTCTTGGTTCCTCCAACTTTGTCTAGGTTCTTGCTGAGATATATGAATGAGTCTGAATCTTGTAGGGATGTTTCAGCAATAATTCTCCCAATTTTGTCTTCGACCCGTGTATTTTCAGACCCAGCCTCTCACCAGGTATTCTCATTTTGTTTTGCGTCACGCAGCACTTATGGAACAGAAGAGTCAGTTCAGTGGCAAAATCTAGATCAGGCAGCTGGTTTTTTTCCCCACATGACCACCGGATTTCATTTCTGTTGGCTGACATCGATATTTTCATAATCCAATCTATAGCTAGTAAGAAGATAAATCATGACAAAAGGCATCCCTGTCACACTCCAGTCCTGATCTCAGAAGGTCTGTAAGTTGTCCTTCATGAATAATCCTGCATTTCATGTCTTCATATGTTTTCTTTATTAGGTAAATAAACTTAGGGGGACTCCATCATGCCCCTTCATTAGTTTTAAAAATGATCGTCTGAGATCCTGCACCCCTTTACAGCATCTTAAGCCTCGCACCCTTTACAGCATCTTAAGAAGCCTCACATCCCTTTATCTTATAGCTTGCAAAACATACAAGAAATGCTTAAAAGAGATATGTTTTAAGAAAATGTTATTTTCAGCACGTAAGAAAGATTCAGCATCTAATTTACGCTGTCAATGTTTTGTGTTTTACAAAGATTTGAGTTCTATGTATTATATAGTAACATAATACCTCTATAATTTGTACACTCCTCTAAATCTCACTTCTTGGTAACCTGGCCGCATATCCTTAATTAAATTCTGGTGGTGTTTCTTCTCTTTCTCAGACAGTACAAAGTAATTTGTATTTTTATGTCTTTGGAGCTGTCAATGTCTGCTTTGATGGTCTCTGCTGGAATGCCATCTGGGTCTGCAGCTTTTCTATCTCTTAGAGACTTTGTGGTTTTCTTTGTTTCTTCTTTAGTTGATGTTTGACAGGTAGCTTGTAAATCTTTTTTTTTTTATGATGCTTGGATGTCTGGGGGATTTTGTAGAGTTACTTGAATAAAATGTTCCGCCCATTTTTTCATTTACTCTTTTATGTTGCTTATAAACTTGTCTTCTTGTCCTTGATGAAGCCGTTTAATCCGCTATACTTCCCTGTTAGCTTCTGATTACTGTTCTACACTCCTTCATACTTGTTGTTGTTGGCTGTCACTTACTCTACCTCTCTTACTAGCTCAAATTTCCATTTTGTTTTTTAAATATTTATTTTTACTTTGTTTGTTCTGTGTATAACTTAATGAGCCATGGCTCAAGAGCTTTTGGTTTTACATCTGTTTCCTTTACCTGATCTTAACTAATGGTTTCTGTTTTAATCCATGCTTTGTGCTGGCATTTTCTTTTCCCCAGAACTTCTCCACAAGTTCCATTCAATATATTTGTTATCAGTTGCTAGTAGTCTTCTGCATTTGCTGTGTCTTCTAGTTATTATAGCACTTGGTACCTAAAACATATTGTAACCGTAAAATTTGCTTTTGTTTCTTGATTTCTGAGGTATCCTACATTTAACTGTTGTCTGCGAGCATGCGTTTTATAGTTGTGTGTATAAGTAATCTTTCATATATTCTCTTTTGTCAATTTATTGGTGCATAATTGGATATTTAATCCTTGTGTTTTTTTTAGCGGTGTTCTATGTTGCGGATATTAGTCTGGGTCCCATTGTTTCCCATTATATAAGTGCCTTAAGCATTTTATTTTGACGGTATTAGAGCCACACCATCACGATGGTGTGCGCTTTTCTCTTATTGTCCTGAGGATAAAAGTAGTTCTCCGTTGTTCAGTTTTCTTCTTTTGCGTTCTCTTCCAGCATGTTTCCACAGATATCAGCATTAACATTTCACATTTTTGCTGCCTCGTGTGCAGTTTTCCCTCTGTTAGTATAGTGTTCTAACATTCCAGGTGTCCCAGCTAGAGATTTTCTTGGAAGTAAGAAGGGGAGGCAGCAGTCCTGACTCCTTTTGGCTTCCTCTGCTTCCTCCTTGATATAGAACCTTCTTCATTGTTGGATGCCTAAGTAGAGTTACTTGCTTTGGGAGTGTCCGATTGGCAGAGTGGTTAGAGCGCTTGCCTCTCGTGGCAGAGTTATAGGTAGCATCACGTGCCATTCTACCCAGCTGTAAATGGGTATCTGTCTGCTCCTGAGTTTGGGATGGCAAAGGTCACCTCACCAGATAAAGATTGACCTAGTATATCGAAGTCTCTAACACTTCAATACACTACGGCAGTATCTGCTATAGGGCTGGCACTTGCTTCATATTATTTGACCTTTTTGGCTTTAACCTTCTACAGTAATGGGGTCACCGACCCCATGCAAGCGTTTCCTTAGTGAACTTTCTACCAGATACTTGCGGGGTACAGATTCTAGTCTATGCTTCCATTTCTGGCCTCAGTAAAACATATGTAGATTACTAGTTTTTCAGATTTGTACAGCTGGACCAATGTGTGCCTGCATTTCGGAACACAAAACACACATTAGCAGAAAAACCCTCTCTGTCGTCCGGCCTTGGCATATATATATATAGGACGTGCCCTAAATGGAAATATAAAAACAGCTTACAACAACAACCAACTTACTCTTAAACGGGTGAAATATCAGACAACTGTTTTTTCTTCTTCTTTACCTTTGGAATGTTTCTTGTCTATTGTAATGGAGTTTTTGTTGTGTTTTGTTTTTTATTTAATGAAATTAGACGCCTCGTAACCTAACACACAGGAGCATAAAAGAGCTTTGGTTTCGAGAATTCCCAAAGCCGGTCATCTGAAATTTAGGAGGACATTTAATATTTCAGACCAATCAGTATGTATTTATGGCGTTATCTGTATTTCAAAAGTAAATGTTTCAATATGGTTCATATTTATTAACATAGTTTATTTATAGCCTTGCTGTATTCACCTTTCATTTTGTTTTAACGATGAAGCTTGCATTACTTAGTACAATAACACTTGCATTACTTAGTACAATAACACTTGCATTACTTCATTCCTTGTAACCGAATTATCATCCAGAAGATGAAAACAGTAATGAAAGCGAATATGTCACGTACAATTTTCTCATTATACGTTATTGCGCATGACGAAACATTATAATGGGGCATTTGTTTTTACAAAATAAGTAAGTACTTTTACACCTCATGTTAGTTAACATGAGATCTAATTTAAGTTAATAGTTACTGTTAAAAAATTTAACGGTGATTTAATAAAAACTCATTTCCCAATTTATTATGGTATCTGGGTGGGGAGTGTTTTTGTTCAGAGTTAATTCATAACTGGGACTATACTGGCACAAATAAACGGAACGCACTTTCAGTTAATGGAGCTTTGAGAATTGCTTCCTTGCTTCAGTTCGTGTAGAATAACAGTGAAAGTAAAATGTAAACATTTTATTTGCTGTTATTTCGTCGCGCCATTTGTTATTTGCAATTTAGTATTTACTGAAATTAGAACCAGGGTTTACTTGCAAACATAAAACACTAGTTGTTTTTAATGGTTTGTTTATAATTGGTTCAGGCAAAGTCAATTTTATGTTTCGTTTTCATTTGTTGTTTTGGTCTTTTCGTTTATTTTGGCCTGCGTTTGTCTTAATTAAACAAATGTATCATGTTATCTTTAGTGAATTATGTATTATTATATAATAATGAATAATATTCATACTTGTATATTGGCAGCTAAATAGACTGAGTTAGAGGAACAGACAGTGATATAAAAATAACATTCAAGGCAAGAGGAGCTTTTACTGCCCTTGGAAATAATGGAACTAAAAATAAATCAGGCTCAAGGCAAAAATCAGAATCTTCAAATCAGATCTCAAGTCTGTCCTATTGTATAGCTCTGAAACATGGAGAGCAACAAAAGCACCAACCAAGAAATTACAGACTTTCAGAAATGGGGGATTGCGTAGAATAGGATTGAAATGTTTTGACAAGTCACTAAAGTGGATTTAATGACAAGAACCAGACAAATGTCTGTGGAGCTAGAGGTGAGAGAAAGACGCAAGCAATGAACATGACATACACTGAGGAACCCTGCTGACAACATTGCAAAGTTGGAATTCCCAGGGTAAAGGAAGTTGAAGATCAACAAAAAAAAAAAAAAAAAAAACACAAGAAAAAACTGGAGAGACATACATAAAGGGATCAAGAAAACACGGGAAGACACTGGATAGATGACACGTGATAAGAAGACCTGGTGTGAAGTTAATGAGGGCCTATACTCCCTAGTGAGCTGAAGGGTGCTAAATGAATGGATTGTATATGCTTGCTTAACAGCACCTCACGTGTAAACCCAGGTGATGTTACAATACTCTACCATATAGGTTTGTAATGTTAAAATGATATATACTGTTAAAAAAGAAAAAGAAACGCATAGCTACTGAAGGCACACACATAGCCATAATTTTGACATTCAATAACTTTTTTAATTTAATGAGTTAATTGTTCAAATTGCACACAAGAATACCGGTACCTTAGGATTCAACCAATCAATTGACAGTTGTTTTGCATCTGGGTCACGAGGGTTTTTTTTTGGCGTACGGGCTTTCCCGTTAGTATGGTGTGTGGCCTCCTCTTGCATCGATCAGCGACTGGCATCTCCTGGGCATGGATGCGATCAGACGTCTGATGTGGGCCTGTGGGATGGTTACCCACTCTTCCTGGAGTGCCTGGAACAGATCACGACGATTGGCTGGAGCAACGTCTCGGCGACAAACACGTCTATGCAGCTCGTCCCACAGGTGCTCAATCGGACTCATGTCTGTAGACAGGGATGGCCAGGGAAGGGTGAGAATGTTGTTGGCAGTCAGGAACTGCGTTGTCAACCGTGCACAATGGGGTCTGGCGTTGTCCTGTTGAAACACAGACCTTTGGGCAGCCAAAAGTGGAAGGACATGGGGTCGAAGAATTTCAGTGACGTATCGTTGCGCATTCAAGCCTCCTTCAATGTGCACCAGTTGACTCCGTCCGTTGTAACTGATCATTCCCCACACCATTGCACCTCCACCACCGTGCGGCGGCGCTTCATCAACGCAATTTTTGGCAAAACGTTCATTTCACCTACGGTAGACTCTACGCCGTCTATCATGACGCTGCAACAAAAAGAAAGATTCGTCACTAAACCAGACACGTCTCCATTGATTGTCAGCTGCCCAGGGACGATGCTGGTTGGCCCAAAGAAGTCGATTTTGGCGATGGCGGCGCGTAAGGACAGGTCCTCGGTGAGGTCGTTGTGCCCAAAGTCCAGCTTCATGCAGTCTATTCCGGACAGTTTGATCAGACACATGACGTCCTGCAGGCAATGACTGGGCAGTTGAGGAAGCTGTTGTAAACCTGTCTCTGAGGTGACGAAGCCGAATAAAGCGATCCTCCGCTGCTGTTGTCACTCTGGGTCGTCCACTGCGATGCCGATCTTCAACTGAGCCAGTGGCTTGGAACCGGTGCCAAAGTCGACTGATGGTACTCTGATGCACGTTTAGATGCCTGGCAACCTGACTTTGACTTTCGCCTGCATGCAGTCGGCCAATAGCAATGTTCCTTAAATTTATGGATAGAGACGCCATAAATGTCTGCTTGAAAATGAAGTGAATTTTTGTGTGTGTAGCGTTATCCTTTTATAGGGTTTCAGTTGCGTAGTCAGTGAATAGTGTTCACCCCAAATTTTGTTGCTTTCACGTGCGCGCAACATGAGCTGTGGTCAAAAAATTGCGTCATAAACACTATTGACCACTGCGTTGTAACGATTACAAAAACGAACGCAATTCAGGTCAACACGTGCATTTGACACTGTAAAGAACATTTGAGGCTGGTTTTTATATACCCTAGCACCAAATTTTACTTACAAACTCATAAAAACGCGCCCTCGGATAGCTATGCGTTTCTTTTTTTTGAACAGTATACATGGTCGATGCGCTATTGAGGTAAAAATACACTGTTATCATGAAACTACTTACCAAGTTGTTCCAATTCTACCCTAGGGTGTACATGTTTGATACAGAGAGAGCGCCATACTATCCTATTTGCTGTCTTTTTCCTGACCTGGTTCCAATTTAGCTCCCGGCACTTCAGAGATTGTCTTATGTTGTCCTCCCAGCGAACTGTGGATCGTCTGGATCCCTGGTCTTAGTTTCCCATACTTGTCGTGGTATCCGATCTTGTCCCATTCTGCAGACATGGCCAAACGATCGTAACTGGAACTGTTCCACTCGGGCTGGGTTTTGAGGCCATGACGTATCGTCTGGTTGCGGACCATATATCATCAAAATTACAAAACATTTGAGTTTAAACGACAGAATTTCCAGCTAGTTCCGAGGGTCTCTTATAAGACAGAGACAGAATAAGAGTCTCCTCCTGCACGCATGTCGTACAAGGCGACTAATATGAGGTTATGTACGGGTCTTACTATATCATCATGTAAAACATGTTGGTGCAGAAACCACGCCTGTATATGTGAATACTTGGTGCAGGCCTTACTGCAAAGTAACCAACTGCAGTGGTAGTTCCTTAAGGAGCGCAAAGGAAAATAATGGTGATCTTCGGCTACTTTAATGTGCGGCTCGTAATGTTTTTATTTATTTAAAAAAAAAAGTATTTTACTTAACTCTCCCCCTCTTTCTCTTTGGTTAGTTTGTCCCTGACGAAGGCCTTGTGGCCGTAAGGTTGGCAGATACCTTGGTTCTAGTAAGAAACATTAATAATTTTCGTTTATCCAGCTGTTTGTCACAAAGCGTGAAGCATCCACCTAATCCATTGCTACAGGTCAAAGAGGGAAAGAGAAGAAATATAATATTGAAAAGAAGGGTCGATGAAACGCAGTCAAAATGTTAGAACTGAGTCTAAGGGGTTGGAGAATAGAGGCTGACTAAGTGGTATACTGGGGGGTGGGGGAGGAGTTGTAACAGACAGGAGGAGAGTGCGTTCGGACACTATTAAAATAGTACTGTGCTGTTTAAAAATCTACTTGACAGCATTTTTTTAATGTGTGTTACGGGGTATGCCTAAGGAAGGGTCCGCTTGGAGTGCCAAATAAATTAAGTAGGCTACGCCTATGGATGGAAGAAACTATTTGTGGAAGTGAACGAGAGAGGCAGATAGAAAAGATATACAAGGCAAGTATAATGAAATATTCCATGTCAGAAGAGTGAATTAAAGAGTTCCGTTTAAAGGTTGAATGGTTTCCTGGGCTTAACTGATCCGCAGACGTGGAATCAAATCAAAATATAGAGTAGGGGTTCTCAACTATTTTTTGGCTCATGGGCCCCCCTTCTGAGCTTCATTTACCTATGTAGCCCCACTCATAGTCGCTGTTAGCTGGAAGAAAGGTACTTTACCATCTTACTATGGCCCCCTAAAAATATGACATGGCCCACGTTGAGAACCACTAGTATAGAACACGGGACAACCAGTGCAAGTGCTCCCCTTACAGGAACCCTGCACAAAAGCGTTAAAGTGCTCTTGTATTGGTGGTTTATGTAGCAGTGTTTTACATAGTCATGTTGCCAGTCCCATGAAGAGCGTCATATTCAGACTACGGTCAATACGTTCCTTACAATGCTACTTACTTAGTCGTTCCTCTTGTACCATGGGGTGTAGCGCTTTACAAGAGAAAGAGAGAGAGAGCGCCATACTATCCTATCGGCTGTCTTCCTCCTGGCGTGGCACCAGTCTAGTTCTCGATCCTTCAGTGATTATCTAATTTTGTCCTCCCAGCGAACTCTGGGTCATCATGGAGGTCTGAATCCCTGGCTCTTAGTTTCCCATACTTGTCGTGGTAGCCGCTCGTCTCCCATTCTGTAGTCATGGTCAGTTCATCGTAGTTTATCTCTTCTTGTTACTTCAACAATCTTTCTGACATACCTCATTTCTGAGGTTCGGAACTGGCTTTTGTGGGTTGTAGTTATTGCCTATGACTCGCATCCATACGCCAGGACTAGAACATAGGTGGAGCGATATACAGCCATCTTTGTCTTCTTGACAACATCTCTTTTACTGAGGAATCCTCGATTTATGGCCTGAAAAAGTCTCCCAGCTGCTGCTCTTCGGGTAGCCAACTCTTCTTTGATGCTTCCCTTCCAGCTTATGACAGCTCCAAGGTATTTAAAGTGGTTGACCTGCTCCAGAACCTGTTTTTTCAGCATAATCTGATGCCTTCTTACCACTCGTTATATCACCATAGTTTTTGTTTTGGAGCTGCTGATGATCATCCCTCTCTTCCCCAGCTCTTCCTTCCAGACTTGCAGGTTGGATTGAAGATGTGCATCTGATTTAGCAATCAGGGCGACGTCATCGGCAAATGCCATCTCTGAAATACAAACCCGTCTCATCTTCCAGTAGCCCACTGAATATTGTCTTGTCTTCTCCTTACATGCTTTGATGACATCATCAACGAGGAGTATAAAAAGATAAGGTGACAGAATATCACCCTGTCTTACACCAGTGATGGTCCTGAACTCTTCTGACGTGGGATTTGCCTTCCTCACATAATTTCTGCAAGTTTTGTAGAAGCTCTGTAAAGCATGGATCAGACGTACTGGAATGTTTTTATTTGCCAAGGAGTCCCAAAGTTTGCTCCAGGGGAACTTGTCAAACGCCTTCTCCAGATCCAAAAAGCAGAGTGCATCTCACCTTTATACTCAAGGGCCTTATCACTCAGCTGCCCGAGTGTGAAGATAAGGTCTTGAGTAATTCGGTTTGCTCGGATGCTTCACTGGACCTCATCCATGTGTGGTTCAGCTAGGCTTCTGAGTCTCTGCTCCAGGATTCTAGATAGAGTAAATTTTATCAGGGTCACTGAGAAAGAGATATGCCTCTATGATTTCCACATTGTCGGTTGTCACCCTTTTTGAAAACGGGTGTTATGATGGCAGTCTCCCAATTCTTTGGTATGGTATTATGGCACCAGGCTGTCTGTAGGACTCTCGGGATTAATAGGTCACTTGCTGCTCCCATGTACTTAATCATTTCTGGTGTTATACCATCATTCTCTACTGCTTTGCCAATTTTGATTTTCTCTTGACCTTGCTCACCACCAGTGAACTCTGAGAAATATTCTTTCCATTACCTCTTTCTGGGGCGTAAGCAATTTGTCTTGCTTGTCCTTCATAAATTTAAGAGGGCACTGTTTTTTCCTTCCTCGTGTTCTTTAGTGTCTTGTAGAACAATTTCTGGTTTTCTTGAACATCTTTTTTCTAGCTTTTCTCCAAATTCTTCCAGAATTTCTGTTTTGCTGCTAGCACCTTATTCTTTGCTTCTGTTCTGAGTTCACATCTACTCTACATTTCTCTGTTTTTCCTGCTGTGTTATTAGCTTCTAAGTATTATTTTCATGCCTTTTTCTTTTCTCTTATTTTATTAGTTGGTACGTATCTGGTATATGTGTGCCTATGGGGGAACCTTGTTTTCTTAATGACAAGATTTTTGCTCAGCGCATAATCTAAGGAGTCGCTTTACGCTGTCATTTAGTGTATCTTCTCCATACCTTCCGGTAACTCCAACCCATCTAGCATGGTCATTTCCAACTCTGGCATTGAAATCTCCAAGGAGGATAATTTCATCCAGGCAGTCGTCCACTGTCTTTTGAAGCAGCTCGAAGAATTCTTCTTTGACTTCTGCTCGCTCATCTTCATTTGGCCCATACACAATGACAAGGTTGACTATGGTTTCTCCTTCTTTTAGCTTTAGCACCATAATGCGCTCCCAGACAAAGTTCCATCATTTGATGCTATCTCTTTTGTTTTTAGCCACAATACAATCCACACACCCTGTAGCTTTTTCAGTTGTGGGGGACTCCACTGTAGAGCACTATGTCGCCATCGAGATCCATAACTCCGTGTCCCTTTTTCTTCGTTTCACTCAGAGCCAGGATTTCTAATTTTTTTTTCCTCAAATCTTCCACCAGCTCCTATTCTTTCCCGTTAATACTCCTAAGGTTTCATGGTCCATAAATCGTCGTCCGCAATTCGTGCCATTTCGTCGCCTTTATGATCAGTCTGGTTTTCTCGCTGTCGTTTCTGTTAATCGGTTTTTAAGGTAAACACATGATTGGCCTGTTGTGCCTTTGCAAGGTGGAGGGGCAGCCACCTTACGGCCTCCATGCATGCCGCCCTCCTCACTTTTTCAGCCGGGCTTGGGGCCGGCCCAGGCGGAGTTAATTCTTACAATGCTTTCCATATAATCCACGTATAGAACCTAATTACCTACACATATCTTTTTCATAACTGTATATAAACGAATATGCTCCATGTGGTTGCCGTGGCCTCTGAGACATCACGTATGTTGTAAGAGGCAACAAGATGTTCCAAGATGGTACTGACCAGTGGGGAGCTACGAAAAAACAAAAATTAACCAAGCATCACACACGTTTTCCCTTTCTCTCTCGTCCTGTTTTTTTGTTTTGGTGCTCCTTGTGGAGCATAGAGCCGCCACTGTACTTGGGCCCCCTTGCAGGAAGCCCGAACAGAGCACACGCTTCTCTATCGGTGGTTTACTTAGCACTTTGTTTGACATGATGAGTTGCCATCTCCATGCACAACCTCACATTGTCGCCCTTGGCGACATGCCTGCATGGTAGGTAGTACTATTGTTTGTCTCCTTAGAGCAGGGATCGGCAACCAGTCGATCTCCATCTACCGGTAGGTTTCAGTGGATAGTTTGGTAGATCTGCGGCGGGGGGGGGGGGGGGGGGGGGGTGAACTTTTTAAACTAAGGATATTTCAGACTAGGCTTCTCCCGCCTCCATTAAAAATGGCGGGATTCACAGGATCAAATGTATTTTTTCCACCAGGGAGCTGCTAACATTTATTCGTGACCTGCATGCGATAGGAAAGCCGATCTTTTCTGTGAACATTTTGTAAGAATGAGTGCAAACAAAAAGCAAAAAATCGATTATTTTCATTATGAATGGGAACATGACTATTTTTATTAAAACTAAAGTAAATGTGAAATTAGTGTGTCTACAGTCCAAGAGAATCATCCTTATTTGACTGCTGCATAAGACTTGGTGTGACGAATAACCAACCGAACATTCAGTAAATAGTTGATGATATAGTGACTGTCAAGCTTCTCACTACAAATGTTTGTTAGATTAATTTTATTTTTTAACTAACCTGTATGTGCCACTTTTATAGCTTAGTATATGCCCTTCCTCCCCCACTTAAAATGACATATAGGATGTACTTGTTGGAAAATCCAAATACTCTCAAACTTAGGCATGATTTAACCAAGGTAGGTCTTTAGATCTAGAGTTAAGGGTTTCTAAAGTAGACCCCACAGTTGCTGACCCCTGCCTTGAAACTACCTGGGATTTTGCTACATTACCTATAATAAAGGTGCCGGCTTCTAAACACGATTCTGGGAAGGTTAAGGCGGCCGGCGTGATGCCGACCACATCACCCCTCGTGTGCCGACGGTCAAGATAATATGGGCCTAACACCATATTCCCAATATGCCTCAATGGGCGTGTAACGGGTTCCTTTACCTTTTTTTTTTTTCTAAACACGATGGCGTCACGTTACAGTACACCCAGCTGTAAATGGGTACATGACTGCTCTTGAGTTAAGGAAGGAAAAGGAGTCGAGGAAGGGAACTGCTCACCCCATCTCTCAATGCTGGACCTAGTATAGTGAAGTTTATAACACTTCACATTCCTACGGCAGTATCTGTTATGGGACAACTTTTTTTTACCTATAATGTCCAAGGTTTTCCATTAATAATGTGAAAGGGCAACAGAGATAAAAATAGGCGGCATGACAGACCATTTTTAACAATGTCAAAACTTCAGTAGATTCGACACAAAATAAACAACTTGCTTTATACCAGTCAAACAGCCATAAAAACGAATGTTTTTTTTTTTAAATAAAATTTTGCCTCGTTTTGGCGAGGCGCGTCTCGTTCAACCTAGTCGGTCATATTAGGGCGCATGTCCAAATATAAAAGACCGTTAGGTGTGGAGAATGTTAAATCTAGCTACAGTATATGGTTGATAAGTGAAGAGTACAAATAAATGCCTCGACTTAACGAGAAGTTTCATTTTTGACCAATTAAAAAAAAGACCACACAATTTTCCAGAATGCATCAAGACAGGGCGTGGGGAGACTTCTAAAACAAATTCAAAGAAGGGAATACAGTGCGAAGGCGGTTAACACGAGTGTTTCGTCCAGGTGACACGCGTAATAAGAGATTTGTGTAAACTGGGGTCATTTTCTCCATATACATGTACATATTTTACGTTACAGTCAGGAAGAGGCTTCCGCAAAGTATACGAAAATAATAATTAATCGAAGTTTTGGCATAGGACAACTAGCAAAAAACACTAGAGACAAAATAAAAACATGAAATTACAAATTTTAATAGTAGTAGCGATTTTTTCTAATTATCTCTCTCTGTTCAGCAGTCATTTTATCAGTGCTATAGTTACACTGATCGGTAGGTCCTATCTTTTGCTTGTTGAATAGATGGTATCTCAATCTGTTGTGGCCAGTGCGGAGTCTGAAGATTACCCCTTGTTCTCTTCTGTTGAGCTGGTAGAATGCATCATTTTGTGTATGACCAGGATGCTCTACATCCCATTTGTTTCTGTATCTGATAAAATTCTTTGCCTCCTCAAAAGTTATGCTTGCATTAGGCTGAGGTAGATTTCCACCTTCCTTTGCCAATCTGTCAGGCTCTTCACTGCCGGTGATGTTACAATGAGATGGGATACATTGGATCACAACACTTATGAATCGTTGACATAGTTTGTGAAGCGATATTCTGAAGTCATCCAGGTCTGTATTATTTTGGCTTTTCGACGTAGCAATTACTGACTGTGCATCAGTAAAGAAAGCAACTTGCCTCTCTGTGCTTTTCTCTGTCATTATAACCTCTTCTGCGGTTTTTAAGGCCTTTGCTCCGAAGTTACTTGAGAATTGTCCTGTTGCCACTGACAGTTTTGTGTGTGTGTGCACCAGTGCTTACGGTCAGAAAGGCACCTCCACCTCCATTTTCTGTTGCATTTGTTGCTGATCCAACTGTGTATGCATGGGTCCAGGTGTTGTAGGGGTAATGTTTCTCTATGTATTTTGTCGCTATGGATTTTCTCTGTGTTGCAGTATGGCTCTTCTTTATTTCATTTCCAGGAATGTTTTCAAACATTTCAAGGAAACAATGTTGTTTCCAAACTGGAAGCTTGTGTGCATTGTAGATGGGTTTAATAGTTGATATTGCATTTATGGAAACTGCTCTCATCTGTGGTTTGGTTGATTCTACAAAGTTGCTTCTTTTGAGTCTTTGCCATCTAAGAGCATTCATTCTGTCAAAATAAAGGGCAATAACTGCCGTTTGACAAGTATGTTTTATTTTTTTATTCCTAGAAATAAAATAAATCTAAATGACCAATAAAGTGACCTTACACGAGGCAACAAATATTTCAGCCCTGTATGAAATCCTGTTAAAAAGCCTCTATGCAAACTTTACGTGTAGCGTTGGGCAGAGATGCCTAACCTTTGAGGTGAAGACAGGAGTACGACAGGGATGCCCCTTATCAACCACTGTATTTTTAACAGTCATGAGCTGGGTGGTGCGCCAGACGACAGAGGGCAGTCCAAGAGGAATAAGATGGACTACATTTTCTACATTGGAAGATCTGGAATATGCAGATGACATTGCACTACTGGCACATTCACATCAACACATCCAGGAAAAAACAGATAGACTTGATAAGTATAGCCAGCAGGTGGGCTTGAACATCAATCTAAAGAAGACATAGGTCATGGCGCTCAATGTGAGCAACCCTGAGCCCACATCAGTAAGGAATCAGCAACTGGAACAGACAGACACCTTCACATACCTAGGATGCATAGTAACACCAGACGGCGGAGCGGGCAAAGACATCAGCAACAGACTGAACAAGGCAAGAGCAGCCTTTTTTGGTCTGGACAACATCTGGGGGTCCTCTCGGTGCAGCACGGGCACAAAATTAGAATTATGTTGGAGCTGTATGCTTTCTGTGCTCTGTGGTGCGAGGTGCTGGAGAGTTGTTATATCTTCCCTACCAGTCATTTCTGACCAAAGGAGCGTACCTCCCGAAATAACTTTCGGTGGCACGAGGTTGGGCAATTGTAGATCAAGCTGTTGCCCATGCAGCATGACCCGGCCTGGATATCAGAGGAACGGACTAGCCGATACAGTCTGACACTAGTAGCAACAGCCTGTCACTAGTAGGATACGGAACTTGCCCTCATGTATTAGCTCTAGAATTGCCACAGTTATCCAAGTAGGATCGTGTCATCTAAGGAACCTCGACTGATTTAATGAGCCATTCGCGGTTTCACCGTGAGACAGTGTGAACTTAGACATGCATGGTGTGGTGAAGTGGGATGTTATAAATATTTATAGGGGACTTAGTGTACTGACTGAGATCAGCTGTGAAGGTATCTATATCTATTAAGAGTAGTGTATTATAGATAACCTTACTTGCTACCACATATCTCTATATCTCAGTCAGAATTATTCTGGAATAGTGTGATGCTACGTTATGTGTCTAGGGTATGTGTATGATGAAGTGTAAGTCACAACAACAGACAGATAAACAATTTAATGTAATCCACTACTCTTGACAACACTGTGACACTCACATACATATAACACTCTATGAGAATATCTTAAAGGAGGCACTGATAACTTTCAAATAACAATATGTATTCATTACTGGCATGAATGAATATGTGTCCTGATTCAACTACAAGGGAATCAGGAATCACAATCAATTTAAATTACAAGTTATGTACAGAATGTATTTAATATGAATATTGTAGTGACATATATTATTACAAATGTTCTATGTGTGTCAGTTGTGTAGTAGTAAAATGAGGTAATACTGGTTTTGTTTTGTTCAAGCTCTGTTGGTATTTGTCATCATGACTTCAATAGTTTGTCTTTAGGGACTAGTATTGGAGATGTTCACAGTTCCTGATTTTAAGACAAGTAAATTCCCCTCTTAATGTTAATTTTACAAAGTCAGTTCAGCTCAGCTGGCCAATTCGCTTATCTGGCGTGATGGCGGCAGGAAAGGACTCCTCTGCTCGAATTCTCCTCTGGGCTCAGGAGACACCTCACTGATAGCTAAAAAGACCAAGGAGTATGCTGTCCGACTCTGGATTCAGCAAAGCTCTGACCAGGTGCTGCTCAGTACCATCAAGACCACTGTCCCACAATTCATACGAATAAACACAGATACGTTGATTAGCAATGAATTCTGGCACAAACTGGCACAAATTTCCATCTGCCTATGTTCCAGGCTTTTATTTAACACCAGTCTGAGCTGGCTTCAACGCACTGTTGCTTTATTGAACTAACGCTCCCAAGTGTGTATATCAGCGAGTCTGACCAATGAGCCCCGTTTCGACACGTGTTTGAAAAAATGTTATCTTTTCCCGTCTCCCCTAACAACCAAGATAGTATTTATAGTTCGACCAATCGTGGTTAGGCTTTCATTTGTTGCGCTCCAATCAATTTGGAGTTTACATGGTAGGCTATTTATGTAACGTAAGGTTTTTTTCAAACACGTTATAAAAAATTTTATGAGCAGAAATGATTTCATGCTGTCAGGCAGCCTCACTATTTTATTTTGGGTATAATTTATTAATTCCTGGACTATTGGCGTAACGTTTTACATATTATTTGTCAGCAAGCCCTAAGGAACCCAATTTTCCCACTTTAAAAGAGCTACGTGGCTGCGTTCAAAATATGTATTTTCTACCTCCTGTTTCGAAGATATGCTGTCTGGGTACTGTTATGTTTTCAACCGTAAACCCATCTATTGTTATCTTTCCTAATAAGCGTTTTTTATGATTTTAAAACCTAACTCTGGGGAAGGGTAGTGTATTTTATCACTGTCCGTCTGAAAAAAAAAAGAAATTTAGTGAGAAGCACTGGCCGCCTGCCCTTTTGTCCATCTGCTTTCGGCTGTAATGTAGAAAAAGACATGAATGGAATTTCGAAATTTGTCTTTACGCACAGAAAAGAAATGGGGAAAGCACACTTTTCATTGAAGCGGGTATAATACAGTAAGCTATCAACTCGAGTACATTCTTTGTGACAGCACGTCATTTTTACCATTGCTCTTTTCAGTTAGGCTTCATATTTACCTAATAATTTATAAAGCATTTCGTCGCTGCGGGGAGGGAGACAGCATTTGTGCCATGCCCTGGCGAAATTTATTCTTGCGAGAAGCACTGGCCGCCTGCCGACGAGCTTTCGGCTGGAGAGTTACAGAAAAGGAAATGTCGAAATTGTCCTCTTTTCACACAACACGCCTGGGAAAAATTCTCCGAATCTTTTGGCCGAGTGCCATCGTCGGCCAAGATTGCTTACTCGTAGCAAGCAAGAGGACATGCACACCATCATCGCTGGCAGACGCTGGAGCTGGGTTGGCCATGTCCTCAGAAGAGACCCCGATGCCATCACAAGAACAGCTATGCTATGGACCCCTGAAGGAAAACGAAAGAGAGGCCGACCGGAAACAGCTTGGCGGAGGACTGTGGAGGCTGAGATGCAGGGAGTGGACCGGGGTTGGAGCACTGTACGAAGGGTGACCACCAACCGAGCAAAGTGGAATCAATTTGTTGTTGCCCTGCAAGACGCCACCAGGCGTTATGGCCACTGATTGCTTTGACGGTCGGCAGCTAAGTATCAAAGAAGAAGAAGATGAAATCCTGTGTTGTAATGCTGATGTGGCATAGCATTTTAGTGTAACGAAATAGCGATTAATTGTCTTTATTTAGACGTCTGTTTCATATAAGTTGTTGGATATAAGTGACGAAATAACAATTTAATAAACAAGAAGTGCATTTACGATCACCCTGTATAATTTACATGCAAAAAAAAAAGTATCAAATGAAAGTTGTGAATGAGAATGGCTTGATGGGAAAGTAACGTCATGTGATGTGATGCACCAGTAAGGTCTCAGAGTTTCGCAAGCAGAAACAAGAAACTAATGGAATAAAAGGGAAGCTGCAGAAGACGCATTAAAAAAACGTAATCACAAACGGAACAAAAGTCGGAAAAGATGACAAGAAAAAAAAAATGAAAGAGAAAAGGAGGCACTCGCTGATTGATCCTCTTTGATACTAGGGGAGGGTTTACAGAGAAAGACCCCGGGGGCCATAGTTTTATCTGATACCCACTGGAGTAGAACCCGCAGCAGTCAGCAGCATATGTTATGCCTGGTGGAGCCGACGATCATACTTCTCCATAGCTGTCTGTACTTTGAGCCTCTTTTTTTTACTTCATATACTGACAACTTTCCCCCAGTGAGTCTTCTCTTGTCATCTCATATTTTACATGCGTCTTCCTCTACGTCTTTATGCTCATGGTCTTATCTGTTGTTATTTGGTTTTCTGCATGCAAGAGTTAAAATGGAGTGTACTGTCGCGGGAAATGATTGGAAGTATTCGACCGTAATATTTCTGTGTGGGTGAAAATAGACAAGGCAATGAAAACTAAGATTCTTAGAAACGAAATACGTGCAGCAACGTGTGAGTGTATATGTTATAATCAGTATTCAGCTAGTTACATATGTAGTAGTCTCATAGTAAATACTGCCGTAGGGTAATTAAATGTTTGAGATTTCTCAGCTTTATGAGATGGAGTGACCAGCTCCCTTCCTCGCTTTTCTAAATTCTTTCACTTTGCCCCGAGAAAGAAGCGTTCTAATCGCTCTGCCAATCGGGCGCAGTGTCGAGGGGAGGAATAATGGTTGATTTAGTACCATAAGAGATCCAAGCAAGAGCTTTCATTAATTTTAATTGGATACCAAATCTAAATATTTTCCCTGGAGAGTTCCACTTTATGGTCCTGTGAGGAACACTGTTACTGCACAGATATTAACACAGTTGAGGTTTACGGAGGAGTGACAGGACGTAAAGTTTATGTTAGTGAACACAATGCCTGTGATAATGTAAAGTTTTCAGTATACTGGTCATGTGTGGATGGTTTTGATAATGTAGTTCTTTCTCTCTCTCTCTCTCTCTCTCTCTCTCTCTCTCTCTCTCTCTCTCTCTCTCTCTCTCTCTGTGTGTCTTGATATTACGCTACAAGGCTTTAAAGCTATTCGACGAGACTCAAGTAGTAAGCTAGAAACAGGTATAGTAGTATATATTTCCAATTCCATTTGTTATCGCCGCAGAAGCGATTTAGAGACGGCAGAGACCGAGTGCACATGGTTAGAAATAAAAATACCCAGTTGGGGACAATTTCTAATCGGGTATCTTTATATAAATCACAGTGCAGGAACCATCTGGTATGAAAATTTCACCACTATGATGGACACAGTATTTACCACTGCCAAAGAAATTATTCTTTTGGGCGACTTCAACATTGACATGCATAACACAAACCAAACGTGGGAAAACATCATACTATCTTACAACTTAAAACAAATAGTCAACCAGCCTACCAGGGTAACAACAACATCATCCACAACAATTGACCACATCTACGTCACCTGTACAGAAAACATTCTAGAATGCTCTGTTCCTATTGTAGCACTGAGTGACCACTATCCAATATGTTGCACGTGGTCAAAGAATAAATATAAAACCCCCAGAAATAAACATATAAGTATTAAATTTAGAAGTTTCAAAAATTTCAACCATGAACTATTTTTACATGATTTGCGAGCGGCACCTCTGGCCAATGTTTACCAGCTTTCTGATCCCGATGACGCCATAGCTCATTGGACACGTATCTTTCATTGTGTGTTTGATAACCATGCACCAGCTAAAGAAGTTCGTGTGAAACGACAGATCAAATCTCCTTGGATCACACAAGCAGCGCTAGAAGCCATGAGGCAGCGAGATCGAGCTCACAGAAATAAGGACTTTAACACATACAGAGCACAAAGAAACAAGGTACAATATTTAATATGTAGAGAAAATAAAACATAATTTAAAAACTTAATTCAGAACAAAACAAACAGTAAAGATATGTGGAAAGCAACCAATACTCTAGCAAACAAATGAAATTCGCCAGACTCATTAATCCCCAATACCTCATTTACTTGTACGGACTTTAGCAATTACTTTAAGGCAGAAATAACCAGTCTTAAATCTACGATACCAGATTCCCCTTGTGACCTAGGCCAACTGGCAGCATTCTGTGAGAACAAATGCACGAACACAGTCCCATCCGACATTCCGTATATGACAGTTAATGAAGTGTATAACTATCTTTTATGCCTTAAAGAGAATAACTCATCAGGACTTGATGGAATCAGTAATCGAATACTGCGCTATGCTGCGCCAGTTATTAGTGATTCACTAACATACATATACAATCTATGTATCGCAAAGAGTTACTTTCCGTTGGAGTTTTTAAAGTCGCTAAGGTATATCCTCTTTTCAAACCTGGTTCCTCTGATACTCGTAACCTTGGTAACTATAGGCCAATCTCTCTAATAGCATCACTATCCAAACCACTGGAAAAACACATTCATAAAATAACACTACAACACCTAGTTAACAACTACTTGCTAATTGATAGTCAATCGGGGTTTAGGCCTAAACATTCATGTCACACTGCTCCAACTAAGATGATAGACAACTGGCACCTAAATATTAACAACGATAACATGTGTGGGGCAGTCTTTGTAGACTTTAACAAAGCATTTGATATGATAGATCACGCTATTTTAATTAGAAAACTAGAAACATCAAAAATAAACTTTCAACTGGTGACAATAATTACATCATTCCTGTCAGACAGAAAACATGTAGTTTCTTACAATAACTCCTATTCTAGCACAGCAGTAATAAATACTGGCGTTCCTCAGGGTTCTATACTTGGTCCTCTACTTTTTACCATATACATTAATGACCTTCCACTTCACATCAAGCACTCATCCTGTGATCTGTTTGCGGACGACTGTACTGTTTACAAGAGTGATAAAAGTTGTAAAACACTCGAACTATCGTTACAAAAGGATACAGATAATCTGATTAAGTGGAGCAACGGTAATCGCATGCTAATAAATATCATTAAAACAAAATGCATATATCTCATATACTAGCAAACCTTGACTATTGCTCCACGATCTGGGATGGTTGCTCAATGTCCAACACAAAGAGACTCCGTTCACTACAAAAGCGTGCAGTTCGTCTAGTCTCTGACAACTGCCTAACTCATTGTGTAGATTGCTTTAACATATTGCAAATGCCCAAGCCTATGCTTGACTTATTCAAGAAAAGCTTAGGGTACTCTGCTGCTCATCTTTGGAATTGTCTTGTCTTCCACATAACCCAAGAAACAACCTCAGTCCCTATTCATACAATCATAGACTTTTTGAATTCATCGGATTATCTTTTCTTATAACATCAACAGTAGGTTCTAATGACGATGTTTGTACTTTTCAACATACGTTGTGTCATGCTTATAAGTAATTAATGTTAATGTGAGTGTGCTATATTATTAGTTTACTTTACAACGTTGAATTCCTTGACATTGATATGTAAAATGCATGTGAGAATAAATAATTCAGTATGAAAGGTGAGCAAAAGGAAGGGCAGAATGTTAGACGGGCCTGTGTGCCCAATTCTCAACCATTTGAAAATAAAGAGCGTTCGTTCGTTCGTTCGTTCTCTCTTTAATTATTGTTGCTTGAAGGCGTGGCTGCTGTTAATAAATGTACATGTTACGCGTTATGAGCTGTCAACGGTAACAATAATGGCAATGATGTCTGTCTTATTACTACCTATAGTTTCTTGTATTTTCCGCGTTTTGCTGTAGTCAGCTTGCTAGATTATGGTCGGTAAACCTTTAGAGAGAGCCGCTCTAGTGTAGTGGTTACCACACTGCGCTGGCTATCGGGAGATCCCAGGCTCGGGCAAGAACATTTGAAGAAGTCTCGTCGACCGGTACTTGGACTGGAATAATTCGAGCCCTGGCGAAGACATTTGAAGAAGTGTCGTCGACCAGGGACTGGAATAACTTGAACGGCTCATGAGCCGACCCAGCTCTAATGGGTACCTCCAAAGACGGCGAGTATCTGCCTGAATGGCGAGAGGACACCTGTCAGCGTCAGGGGAAAAGAGATACTCACGTAAAATCAATCTCAGGTTAGACATACTAACCGAAGATTTCGCCTCGAGTAAGAGCGGGCGTACGATTAAAAAAAACAAAAAAAAAAACCTTGAGACTGACCGGACAGTGAATATTTGATGTCTCACGGGTCAAGAGGACGTGGTAAAAATCAAGGATTATTTACAAGATCGGAAAACATCAGCCCAAATTGATTTATTATCACCAACCATGTACCGTATGTAATATCATTTTGTACAATCAGATTTTGATATTAATTAGTGAGTGGCCTGGGCTTTTTTTTTTTAAAGACAAAATTACCTTTAGCTAATTACACAGCTAAACAGATGCGAAAAACAATATGCAATTAACTATATTCTCTAGTTTGATGTGATGTTATAAGAAATGGATCACTGATATATCGTTAGACGGATGGATAAAATGAAGCCGCAGGCGGAAAGCAGCCAGAGGGCCGTAGTTTGCCCATCCCTGTGCTAGATCATTACGTTTAAACCTGTTCAAACCCAGGACCTCTCGATTTTTCGTTCCGCGTGCACCACTAGGTGGCGATGTCGTTGGTCAACATTATCCGTTTTGGCCCGTTTTCTAAGTCACTAGTCATGAATTCATTTCTCATTTCGCTCCTTATGGGGCATACAGCCACCCCTGCAGCCGTAGGAAGCCTGCACAAAGGCGTTCATGTTCTCTCGCAGCGGTGGCATCTTTAGCAGGTTGTTTTGTATGATGAGGTTTCTAGTCCCATGCACAACTTTATGTTTGTCGCCTCTTACGACGTGCTTGAGGATGCAGTAGTCCTATTATTTCTTTGCCTCATGACCCCCTCCCACCGCGGAACTACCATATATATATATATATATATATATATATATATATATATATATATATATATATATATATATATATATATATATATATATATATATATATATATATATATAAGAAGGGAGAGTTGAAGGCAAACGTGCAAGAGGAAGACAGCGCTATAAGTGGGAAGATAACATCAAGAGATGGACAGGAAAGAGTATATCATAGTGCAACATCAAGACAAGAGACAGAAGATGTTGGAGATCCATTACAGCCGACCTTCGTTTGGAGATGGCAGCTGATGATGATGATATATATATATATATATATATATATATATATATATATATATATATATATATATATACATATATATACACATATATATATACACATATATATATATATATATACATATATATATACATATATATATATATATATATATATATATATATATATATATATATATATATATATATATATATATATATATATATATATAAACAGAGAGAGAGAGAGAGGTGTTTATAAAATCCTTGTGCAACTTTAAGCTTTAATAACTGGTTGTACACATGCTAGAAACCTTAAGCGTACTACAAACGACTTATGAAAGCATGCTTTATTAATTTTTAACATTTGACATATTTAGGCTTCAGCATAACCGGCATCTTTTATGACACATCGTTCAATCCGATATTCCAACTCTTTGAAGACATTATCCGGTTGTTGCTTAGTGAAATTACATTTATAATTTGTAAGTTCATCCAATGAATATAGTTTTCATGAGTAGACAATAGTTTTAACTTTACAAATAATGCTTGTATATAGTACGTTTAAAATTTTTAAGGTTCTAAGTTGAAAGTTGCACAATGACTTCAAAAACACCCTTATATAAATAGAATGATGTTTGTGATGATGCATGTATTGGATAAATGATTTGGACACAAGATACTAACGTTATCGTCTAAGTAAAATAAAGGGAAATAGAGCGGGATCGGCCGCGCACTACACTTGGATATAAGACCGACGACCAGATAAACAAGACCAGAGAATGCTATGGAAATACGGGAAAAGATGAATTACATGTAGGGCAATTTTCCAGACAGAACTCCATAATACTAGAAATCATAATTTCCCCTTTGCCCCTAATGGACCCACCATTCCAACTGGTCCCTTTGCAGGAAGCCTGCAGCACAACACGCGTGTGTTCTTGCGGCTGTGGTTCTGCAACTATTTCTTTTGCATGATGAAGCTGCATGAGGAATGTCGTAGATTTTTGGATAGGGGAATTAAGACTTGGGTTGGTCCCTTCTGAATAGGTTAGATTAGGTGATGGACACAGTGAGAGTTAGTAAAAAGAAATAGAATTTCCACCAGTGAGATGATAGACTGTGATATAGAGGCTGTCTCTGAAAAATCGAGGAAATCTTCTCTCTTTCACCTATCCTCTACGACAGCTTTTAAGGCGTCAGACAGTCTAAACACAGATATATATATATATATATATATATATATATATATATATATATATTACATATATTTCTATCTACTCACGGGCACGCACATACACGTGACGACAGTTAAACACACAGACGTGGGAAATCTATAACAATGAATATATATATTCTAGAACGAGCTGACCAACGCACTGATTTAGTTCAAGAGAGATTTTTTTATTATCATCTAAAAAAAATCTCACAACACCAAAAAAAAAAAAAATACATCAAGGAAAAAACATATACAAATAGTCATAAAATTCAAGAAAATGCTACTAGGATGATAGCCCCGTTATGATCTTAACTCTAGGTTTAGCCCACAGCCCCGTTAGGATGACAGATGATGGCCCAAAGAGTTATAGATGCATATGGTTAGGGTCTAATATTGTCCCTTTTCTTGAAGGTAAGAACTGACTTATGACAGCCGTATCTATTCTAAAGGAACAATTGAATTTAAACAGCCAATCTTCCGTAAGGAGATTTTAAAGTGGGTGAATCAATAGTTATCAAAAAAAAACTCACTCAGTCCACTTTCACTCGGTTCTTTCATCAGGGTACCCTGGCACACGTGCTTACCTATCTGTACCGCTGTTCGCCGTCTGGCGCAACCTTAAGACACTTCTCTACAGTGAATCTGGATTCTTTGGATAAAGCAAATCCCAGCTCTGCAAATACAGGGTTCTTCCGCTGTTTTCGGGGAGCGTTCACTTCACCAGTTAAATTTTAGATTTACTGTTAATGTCACTTGAATCAGGTTTGTTAAGCAAGTTTAAACGGGCACACCGAGTTCAGAAACACGATGATTCCCTTAATTTGGAAAAGATGACCAGTGGACAACTGCTCTCAACAGATAGTCTTGGTTCACTATCCACTCTTTCAATAGTGTCGGAGAATGTTAATGTTATTTCTTGTAATTATTCTCGCCGCCAGGCAGCATGTACATTTAAATTTGTGGAGCAATATGAACTGGCTCAGAAGCCCAGTATATATTTCTAGTCTTTAGAAACCGTTAGTAGGATTGGTATTACTGTCTATCTCTGATGGCACATGCACTGTCAGACCAGTGTTACTTGGAAAAAACCCACGTGGTTAAAGATAGGAATGTCTATGCTTCTCACAAGTTTGTCTCTTTACTAAACGCCGGCAAGTTGGGTTCACCCCAGTATTCACTGAATGAAGGAGAACAACATATAATATAATATACAGAATATGTACTCGTTATAACTTACATTTTAAACGGCAAGCCTACAGCTTGACTTATATTTAAAGCTTCCCGTGAAATAAGTTATATAAAAAAAATCCCTCATCATGAATTAGGAATAACTGCGTATTTCCGTCACCACTCATGATGCATCTAGCATTTATAAGTTTGTTTAGAAAAATATACTCCGCCTGAGTATTAGCAGTTAAATGCAATTGTTTTAATAGCCGAATGGGTTTAGCTAGAAATTTATAATTTATCTTGCTTTCCACTGTAACTCGTCGACTAAAGAAATAACAACTATTAAAATAATCACTCTGCACACAAAATGAAATAGGCGATTAAACACTTTATCACTTCACAAAATACTAGATATACTAGATATAATATTTTACCTCACACAGAACTACGTATCACAACGAAACTGAGAGACATCACTTATAAGTTTAAGTGTTCTAGAGCGAAGTGACCACGTCTACTGTAAAATGGAGAATGAGTGAAGTTAGTTTCAAACTCGGGCCAATATCTTAAAATTAGACAAAAGCCCCAACTTCTTTCGCAAACGAAATAATCTCCCCTTGTACGTGTAAAACACCTTACGTCAGCTTAACGCGTGTCGTAACTGCCATCAGTGACCGAGAGTACGCGTGACAGTTGCAAATCTCAGACAACCCGTCTGCAGTGCGGAGCGCAATTTCACACTTCGCCGGACTATCCCGACGAAAACTCACGCAGTTGCTGCAAAAGGTAGACAATCCGTCTGCCTGCCATGTCTGACGGAGCGAATTCTCACACCCCAGGCCCAGAAATCTGGTCGGGCAGCGCTCTGACCGGGGAAACTGCAGACGAATGTCTGGCGAGAACCGTATGTTCACAGCTATCGTTCGACCCGCAGAGACTGACATCTACGTAATACCATCACTAGTGCGATTCTCAGTTTTTGAGAAAAGAAACAACGTTAAGGATGGGGAAGAAAATATATATCTCGCAAACGAATGGATGCGAAAAAAATACAGGAAAATGTAAAGAAATATAGAGGATACGGGTGAAAGAATAGGAAGAGGATAATAGGCAATTTAATGATCATAACCTATGTGACAGAAGGTCCTCCCTTTAAGATATGGAAGCACTCCATGTCTACGTTATGGAATTAAATTTCCTATAACCGTAGCTTCGGGGTGTCTGTCTTCTTCCCTCTCATCTCCCCCTCCATCTCTCTCCAATTCCTACTCAAGTCTACTCCCCAAAGTTTCCTTCCTCTGGAATGTCTCCCATGCGCGCTTGAAAGAGCGTCGCCGCTTCTGACATTTTTGAAAGATTTCCTGCGATTGCAGTGGAATATCCCTGTCACTATCGTCATCTTCGTCAGTTCTGGCGATCGTCAGGAGATGGTCGGAGGTCGGCACTGGTCTTTCCAAGTATCTCTTTAAGAGATTTAAATGGAAAACCTTTTCCTTTCCTTCAATAGAGATCTGGTAGTTAGCCTTATAAATCTTTTTTCAGGATGGTAAACGGCCCTTGCCACCCGATCCTCAGTTGGTTGTTTCCGGTAGGGAGTAACACCAAAACTTTCTCTCCTGCTTCCAGTTCTCTTTCTTTCGCGACTTTCCTGTATCGGTTAGCGTGCTTTGTGCGTGCTCGCTTAAAGTTAGTCGTTGCTAGGTCCCACCCTAGTTTCAACCTTTCCTTTAAAACCGACACATATTTACTTGCTGAGACAACTGTCTCATCTGCCTTCTCGTCTGTCAGAGACTGAAGTAAGGCTTCAAGTGGCCCCTTAATGGGTCTGCCAAATAAAAGCGTAGCTGGCGGAAATCCTGTGGAAGTATGAGGAGATTCTCTGTAGCCAAATAAAGCTGCAGGAATACAAAGATCCCAATCTTCAGGTTTCACTTGTGCCAGCTTACTTAACATCATGTTGAGGTTTCCATTAGCACGTTCCACGAGCCCATTTCCGGCCGGAGTATAAGGCTTTGTGTGGATGTGTTGGGTCCTCAAGATCTTAACGATCTCATCCATCAACAGGTTTCGGTATGGAGATCCGTTATCTGTCAACACTTGCTGAGGGAATCCCAACCGAGTGAAAATCTGCACGAGGGCTTCTGCGACATGCTTGGCATCTGCGCATGTTAGCGGTATAGCTTCTGCCCATAAAGTGCATGTATCGACTAAGGTCAGGATAAACCTGTTCCTTCTTTTAGTCCTTTCGAAAGGCCCTAAAATGTCGATCACAACCTGTTCGAATGGTGTTCCCATTATTGGCATTTCACCCATGTGGACTGGGGGTGTCCGTTGCTTGGGTGGTACACGTTGGCACTGGGCACAGGATTTAACATATCTGATAATATCAGTATTTACTCCTGGCCACCAATAATGAGTGGTTATCCGTTGGTTTGTGGCGTTCTGTCCCATATGTCCGCTGAAGGGAAGAGAGTGCCCCATTTCTAGGATTTGGCTTCTGTACTGTTTCGGTACTAGGAACTGGTTGTAACCTTGGTCAGGCTTGCCCGTTCTGCGATAAAGTACGCCATCCTTAGAAAAAATGTCCCCGTGCTGTCTGGGTTCCTTAGCCATGGGCAGTTTCCTAAAGCAGGGTGCCAAAGTAGGGTCCTTTTGTTGCGCTTCTTTAAGTTCCATGGGTAACAAATTAGGCGCAGGCTCCCGTTCCTTCTTGGTTTGCCCTCTTGTAGTTACTGCTGCCACAATCGGCTCTTCCGGTTTCCCAATACACACGTATCTCCCGCCAAGTATGACTGGGTAGATGGGATCATCCATAACAGCCGCTTTGATCACGCCTCTGACAAAATCAGAGTGTATCTCCACCAATGCGATGGGAAGCGCTGTAGGTGCATCACTCTTACGAACTCCACAAAGTTGGACGGTCTCTGCTGTCTCTTGACCGGGTTTGACCAGGTTTCTGGCGACAATGCAATCATAAGAAAGCCCCGTGTCAAATAAGCAAGAAGTTTGAGAACCGTTCAAAGTAACAGTACCTCGCGTAGAGGGTCTGTCTCCCTCTACAGGTTGGGAATCACTGTCAATAATTCCGCCTTGCGAGACTGTTAGTAAGCATCCGATGCGTTTAGGCTCGGTGTGCTCACTCTGATCGTCTGTCCCGTGCGCAGGGGTTCTCCCTTTGCCACCTTGACCTTTCTGGCCACGCTGCCATGTAGGGCGGTCGGGTTGATCAGACTGTTTGGGGTGGTTGGGGTACTTGTTCTTGTAGAACTTGGATTTTTCAGGAGGGGGATTTTGAGGTCCAGTTTCTCTGTGGTTATTCTGATTAGAAGCATGAGAAGGTTGATCTAGATTATTTTTTCGAAAATGCTCCTCTGTCGATTTCCGCTTTGTGGCCGGTAGTTCAGCCAGCTCATTTTGATAACGCTCAGACTTCTCTAAGATGTCTCCGAGCTTTTCTGCACCCTGCTCAGCTAGAAATCTCCAGGTATCTGCAGACAATGTGTTCTTTATTTGTTCTGTTAAAACAAATTCCTCAAGACCTTCATAGGTAGAGGGGAGCTGCGAGAGCTCTAAGCACTTTGTCAGATATCCCTTCAAACGAGATGAGAACTGCTGAAAAGTTTCAGAATTCTCCTTCCTGCTGTTGCGAAACAGTTGCAAAAATTTTTGCGCGTTCATTTCAAAGCGCTCCAGTAACGCTGTCTTCAACAAATCATAGTTGTCTTGTTGGCTGCTTTCCAGTTTGGCGTAAACATCATACGCAGAACTTTTCCAAGCCTGGGAAAGCTTCATGTTCCAACGCGACCTCTCTAAACCGTACAGAGTTGCAATTTTCTCAAATTTTTCTAGATATGTGTCAATCTTCTCGTTTGGACAAGGGAAAGACTCTAGTGGAAAAGACATAGCAGTGAGATGAGTAGATTAAGTGTTAGAAGGATCAGTTAAGGAAGAATGAGGAGAAGACTCTCCATTGCTGGAGGTAGAGGCAGCGCCCCGACTTTGGAATTCTAGAGTTTTAAGAGCCAACTCATGCTGTCTCTCTTCCCTCTCCTTCTCATGTTGTCTCTCCTTCTCTTTTTCCTCATGCTGTCTCTCCTTCTCTTTCTCTCTTTCCTCATGCTGTCTCTCCTTCTCTCTTTCGTTCGCCCTGCGGATTTCCATTTCCTCCTCAATCCTCTTCTGCTGTAGTAGACGGTCTTCCGCTTCTTTCCTCCTAGCTTCTTCGTCTTTCCTCTCCACGTCATATCTCTCGAGTTCGTCTCTGACAAACGCTTTCGCTTCCTCTCCTTCCAGTCCCTCCTCTCTCGCTTCGTCCCTGAGGAGTTGTCTAAGCTTTGCCCTCTCGGCCATATTAAGTCAGTTACTGAGACTTAGTGGAGAACGAAAAGAGGAAAAGGATACACTGATTCCTACCACTTACGAGAAAATACCAAATAAAAGATGATATACTTAACCCTATCGCTGCTATTAATCGGCAATAAAGCACCTAATGCAAACGACTACGCCAAATAAATGGTAGTTAGGATTACTCACTGAAAAATAAGTTGCTACAGTGGAAAACAAAATTATTATTGCAAAAATTTAAGAGAAAAATAATCCCTTAATTTTTAAAATCCACTATAAGTTCGCCCCTGAAGTCAGATCGGGTAAGGGAGGCAATTAATCTGGACGAGAAAAGTCCGAAACGCACTCCTTAACTTAGTTCAAACACCGTTCTGCCTCAGTACCCAGTGAATGTTATACACTCACCACTTTACCAGCGTTTAGTATTACAAATCAACAATTAACATATATTCCGACAAAATCCACCTGTAACTCAAATGTATATTATTTAAATGCTGTGGAAAAAAACTTATCAGTTTGTGTGGTCAGCACGCCCGAAAACAGATCGTTAGTCTAGGGGATAAATTATTTAAAGATATAACAACTCACAAGACATCAAACTCTTACTCTATTTCAGAATCAAGAATCTTAAGTTCAAAATCCAGATAGACGAGTCCACATTTGTCGTACTCGTCTTCCTATTCTAAGTTCAAAAATCCTTCGGACGAGACCACATTTCTCGTACTCGTCTTCCTATTCTAAATTCAAAAATCCTTCGGACGAGACCACATTTGTCGTACTCGTCTTCCTATTCTAAGTTCAAAAATCCTTCGGACGAGACCACATTTATCGTAGATTTTTGGATAGGGGAATTAAGACTTGGGTTGGTCCCTTCTGAATAGGTTAGATTAGGTGATGGACACAGTGAGAGTTAGTAAAAAGAAATAGAATTTCCACCAGTGAGATGATAGACTGTGATATAGAGGCTGTCTCTGAAAAATCGAGGAAATCTTCTCTCTTTCACCTATCCTCTACGACAGCTTTTAAGGCGTCAGACAGTCTAAACACAGATATATATATATATATATATTACATATATTTCTAACTACTCACGGGCACGCACATACACGTGACGACAGTTAAACACACAGACGTGGGAAATCTATAACAATGAATATATATATTCTAGAACGAGCTGGCCAACGCACTGATTTAGTTCGAGAGATTTTTTTATTATCATCTAAAAAAAATATTCTCACAACACCAAAAAAAAAAATACATCAAGGAAAAAAACATATACAAATAGTCATAAAATTCAAGAAAATGCTACTAGGATGATAGCCCCGTTATGATCTTAACTCTAGGTTTAGCCCACAGCCCCGTTAGGATGACAGATGATGGCCCAAAGAGTTATAGATGCATATGGTTAGGGTCTAATATTGTCCCTTTTCTTGAAGGTAAGAACTGACTTATGACAGCCGTATCTATTCTAAAGGAACAATTGAATTTAAACAGCCAATCTTCCGTAAGGAGATTTTAAAGTGGGTGAATCAATAGTTATCAAAAAAAAAAAACTCACTCAGTCCACTTTCACTCGGTTCTTTCATCAGGGTACCCTGGCACACATGCTTACCTATCTGTACCGCTGTTCGCCGTCTGGCGCAACCTTAAGACACTTCTCTACAGTGAATCTGGATTCTTTGGATAAAGCAAATCCCAGCTCTGCAAATACAGGGTTCTTCCGCTGTTTTCGGGGAGCGTTTACTTCACCAATTAAATTTTAGATTTACTGTTAATGTCACTTGAATCAGGTTTGTTAAGCAAGTTTAAACGGGCACACAGAGTTCAGAAACACGAGGATTCCCTTAATTTGGAAAAGATGACCAGTGGACAACTGCTCTCAACAGATAGTCTTGGTTCACTATCCACTCTTTCAATAGTGTCGGAGAATGTTAATGTTATTTCTTGTAATTATTCTCGCCGCCAGGCAGCATGTACATTTAAATTTGTGGAGCAATATGAACTGGCTCAGAAGCCCAGTATATATTTCTAGTCTTTAGAAACCGTTAGTGGGATTGGTATTACTGTCTATCTCTGATGGCACATGCACTGTCAGACCAGTGTTACTTGAAAAAAAAAAACCCACGTGGTTAAAGATAGGAAATGTCTATGCTTCTCACAAGTATGTCTCTTTACTAAACGCCGGCAAGTTGGGTTCACCCCAGTATTCACTGAATGAAGAAGAACAACATATAATATAATATACAGAATATGTACTCGTTATAACTTACATTTTAAACGGCAAGCCTACAGCTTGATTTATATTTAAAGCTTCCCGTGAAATAAGTTATATAAAAAAAAATCCCTCATCATGAATTAGGAATATCTGCGTATTTCCGTCACCACTCATGATGCATCTAGCATTTATAAGTTTGTTTAGAAAAATATACTTCGCCTGAGTATTAGCAGTTAAATGCAATTGATTTAATAGCCGAATGGGTTTAGCTAGAAATTTATAATTTATCTTGCCTTCCACTGTAACTCGTCGACTAAAGAAATAACAAACTATTAAAATAATCACTCTGCACACAGAACTAGTTTAAAATGAAATAGGCGATAAAACACTTTATCACTTCACAAAATACTAGATATAATATTTTACCTCACACAGAACTACGTATCACAACGAAACTGAGAGACATCACTTATAAGTCCCGACGAAAACTCACGCAGTTGCTGCAAAAGGTAGACAATCCGTCTGCCTGCCATGTCCGACGGAGCGAATTCTCACACCCCAGGCCCAGAAATCTGGTCGGGCAGCGCTCTGACCGGGGAAACTGCAGACGAATGTCTGGCGAGAACCTAATGTTCACAGCTATCGTTCGACCCGCAGAGACTGACATCTACGTAATACCATCACTAGTGCGATTCTCAGTTTTGAGAAAAGAAACAACGTTAAGGATGGGGAAGAAAATATATATCTCGCAAACGAATGGATGCGAAAAAAATACAGGAAAATGTAAAGAAATATAGCGGATACGGGTGAAAGAATAGGAAGAGGATAATAGGCAATTTAATGATCATAACCTTTGTGACAAGGAAACAGCTGTATTATTTTATACTTTTTGTCTCCCCTGAGAACTACAATACTAGACTTACAGGGCAGAACACAGAGAGAATCGCATATACCAGATGGATAGAAAATTGTTGTTTGCCCTTATGTGCACATGGGTGTATTGTAATGTCATGGTGATGATAAGGACCGAGTTTACAAGGACGCTGTCACATGATCACCTCGTGTCTTCCTTCAGCTCGATGATATGGGTGTGGCGATGAAGCTGCAATCTTGGTTACAGCAGTACCCCAGGGAAAGCTAGCAGATTGTACTGTTCTTCGATTGTAAGATGTAGTTCTAACATTACAACCTACTACCTCAACCCGGAGCATGCTGTTCTTGCTGGTCATAGTAGTCTGTCCTTTTTTTTTATTTCATAAATCAGAGATTTTTGTTAGAGATGTCCATTATTGTCCCTCTTATAAATCAGATAATTTCATTCAGAGATCTTCATTCTTTTCTCTCTCATACATCAGAGTTTTGTTTTTTCTTCTTCGGAGATTTAGATTCAAGCGTAGTATAACATGTGCATGAGAAAAAGGAGAGGTTATGTGTGAGCAGGCCATCGAAATGCACTTCATGTCTATTTTATAGTGCATTCATTACTCCATCTGTGTGGCAGGTAACGAATATAGAGCAAGGTTCAAAGCAGAAATGAGATTTTAAGATGCAGTGTGATTTCATTTTGTTTGGTAATGCAGTGTCTTATTGTTCGTTTTCTAAAGAAATTAGAGGAAAGCATGAGTATGACATCGACATTTCCGGTCTATTTTGCAGTGCACACTACTATCTAATTACACCACTACAGTGTATCACCTTTACAGAAACCAGCCAGTAATTACCATCATGTGACGTCGAACACAGACTGTTGTGGTTGAGACACTTTCAAACGATTGCAGTCCCGTCAGACGATTGCAGTCTAGGGACATGTCAAACGATTGCAATCCAGGGACACGTCAAACGATTGCTTTCCCGTCAGACGATTGCAGTCCCGTCAAATGATTGCAGTTCCGTCCGACGATTGCATTCCAGGGACACGTCAAACTATTGCAGTCAAACAGTTGTAGCCTACACGTCAAACGATTGTAGTCTAGAACGTATCAAATCATTAGAGTCTATGGCAGGGTTTCTCAACCGTGGTTCCATGTAACGTTAGGGTTCCGCGAGAGGTCGTGATTGAAAAAAAAAACATAAACTTCTTTATTTTTTGTTTAATTTGAGCGCCGGGCGATGTTAGCACACGCAGTGGTGGGAAGTGGCCAAGCAGGCTATATATTATTCATATTGCTTTGACCAATAGTTTGTAGTAGCTTTTCTATGAAACATTGTCAATAAATGTTCATGTTGTAAATAACATTAATTAAAATCAATTTACAACCTTTATTTAAATTAAATCTACAGAGCTTAACTTAGAAAAATTAAATTCCATTTTGGCCCAAGACAGTAATTTCTTCTTCTTTGATCATTAGCCGGTCAAAGCAGTCAGTGGCCGTCACGCCTGGTGGCGTCTTGTGAGGCAGCAACAAATTGCTTCCACTTTGCTCGGTAGGAGACCATCCTTCGTGCAAGGCCCAGCTCTGTTTCATTCCTAGCATCTTGGCCTCCGAAGCTGTCCACCAGGTTGTTCCCGGTCTGCCTTTCTCTCGCTCTTCCCCAGAGGTCCATAGCACAGCTGTTCCCACAATTGTATCAGGGTCTCTTCTGAGGATGTGGCCAAGTCAACTCCCACGTCTGCCAGCTATGATGGTGTGCATGTCCTCTTGGTTGCTCCGGGTAAGCAGTTCTTCACTTGCGATGGCATTCAGCCAAAAGATTCGGAGAACTTTCCCTAGGCAGATTGTGCGAAAAGACACCTGGAAGTCCTCTCAGTTCAGCTCAGTAAAGCCAGTTATTTATCAGAGATTTATTATGTTTGCCTCGTGAGTTTTTAAAATTTACGAAAAGAAAAGAAAGAAATTGATTTCAAGAAATGTAAGCTAACCTTAATTACACGTTTGTTTGTTTTTTAAAACAGATTGGCTAAAAATCATTTTTAGTTTTGAACAGGGAAGAAAACTACACTTGCACATGCCATATTTCATTTGCATCTTGTAGAGTAGACATTTGTGATAAGACTTTTAGGCTCGTGTCAATTCTCATTTAGACAGCCCCTGGAGGTATCTCCTCTCACGTAAATTTTTTTATGCGTCTACTTTAGCCGACCAAACTCTTGTGTTGTTGGTAGGCGCATTCTACCAATGTCCTTTTAGGCCTACTTTTTATTTTTTTTTAAAAATAAAGTTTTGGCGAGGCATGTCCCGTTTAACCTAGTCGGTTATATTAGGGCGAATCTCCAAATATATATATATATATATATATATATATATATATATATATATATATCAATATATAAATATATATATATATTTTATAATATATATATATATATATATATATATATATATATATATATATACCTTTAGGTCTAGCTTAGTAGTCCTACTTGAATAAAGTTAAAATTACAATTAAGTAGAAAATTAAAAAAAAAAGATAAAAAACAAAACTGGAATGTCTTCTATCTACACTACTGCATTAGGGTTGATATCCTTTATGTTAGAGGGGGAGCCACGCAAAACAAGTAGGCAAATAAGTTGGTCAAAATAAATAGATCCACAGGGGTGGGGGGGGCGGGGGACCATTCTCTACTGAAACGAGCATTGACAGTTATTACTGGATTATTATAGTTATAACTTACTGACAACGCTAACGTACCGTGAGATGTAGATATAATGTTTGTGCAGGGGTTCACATGAGACCTGACAATTATTTCAAGCGTTCCTCCAGGATAAAAAGGTTGAGAAAGGCTGGTCTAGAGACCACGACAAACGGTCGCAAGCCGTCAGAAGGCAGTCAAAATAAAATATGGTAACGTCTAGTAAATTCAGCGTTAAAACTAAAAAAAAAGCACCTGAGGCGTAGGAAATGGGGAGAAATGAATGTCTGCACTTACCGGCACGGCGCCTTTGTTGACCACTCTGTCACTGACTTAAGAGCCAGTTAAAAACAAACAGCGTCAAGACAGATACACTAAAGGAACGGAGGTGAGATACAGATAGTGATGAGTGCAATTTTAAAATGAGTGAGAATCTCATCTTCCACAAACTAATTTACAGGGGAAAAGGGAGTAGAAATTAACCAGAGATGGTTTGACCGAAAGGGAATGATTGACATTAATGCTAGTGTTGGTGTGGATGCAAATTTTAGCTGATATAACTTGCATCGTAGAAAAGAGCAAGCCATTTCAGGAGAACAAACCAGAGACTATGAAGGCGATATTGAGTGCAGTGTAGCCTTGTTAATGTTTGTACGGTGTAATTGACTGCATCCTTCTTGAAGATTCCCAGTCTTGGTGTGTTGACTCATGTTTGCTATTGCAGTCATGCTTCAGGCAGGTTTCCTCATGACGGAACATACCCATAGATGCAAACTTGTGACAGTAACACGGAGGCACACAAGTTCGGTTCTACGGGTTTGTTCCATCACAAAATGCACAATATTCAGGTCCCTTATTGCCTTATTTTGTCATAAATCCAGCACCATCATCTCGCAGCCTGGAGAATTCAAGTTGATTACTGCCTTTCTGCATCGTTGTCCTGTTTCAGTCACGTGTGAATTCAATTAGGCCAATACGTTCTAGTGCTCTCGTCCGCTTTTACACCACATAGGTCGTCGTGGTGTCGAATGCTGCGTTTCCAAGTAGAGTTCTTGCTCGCGTCTTATCTGCTTTTTCACACATGTTTGAGGATGTGTGCATATGTATGTGTGTGAGATAGATAGACAGAGAGGATACAGCACAGGAGGAGCTAGCGTGTAGTTTAACACTCGATTAATGTTCTTTCTGTCCTTCACTTTCAATGGTTTGCTGTAAATCTCAAAAGACCAAAACGTGCCTGAGTGTTAAATGACGCAGTGCAAGCCTTCAAGAAAACTCCAATGTTCCGAAACTAAACAAATGATTGTCCTACAGCTGTCGGAAACCGGTCCCATTTAGCCGCCATGGGTCTCTGAGGATCCAGAGATGGCACCGGACAGCGTCTTCGTCGGGCATGTCGTAAGAGACGACTTGAACGACTTTTTTTCTCTTTGCATGGGGCTGGCAACCACATTATGTCAAACAAAATGTCACATAAAATTATTTTATTGTTATATTTTTCTTGGTGTATGTGGGGAATTGGCTGCTGATAAAATTGCTGTAGTAACATGGCTGTTCCAAAAGCAGTAATAAAGGGAAATTATGATGTCTGAAACCGAGTTTCCATCAGCGAAAGCTATCACTATCAGTAGATTGTAGTACATGTGTTTGAATCTGAGCGTTCAGCAGCGAATGTTATCAGGAGATTGTAGTACATCTGTCTGAATCTGAGCGTTCAGCAGCGAATGTTATCAGGAGATTGTAGTACATCTGCCTAAATCTGAGCGTTCAGCAGCGAATGTTATCAGGAGATTGTAGTACATCTGTCTGAATCTGAGCGTTCAGCAGCGAATGTTATCAGGAGATTGTAGTACATCTGTCTGAATCTGAGCGTTCAGCAGCGAATGTTATCAGGAGATTGTAGTACAGCTGTCTGAATCTGAGCGTTCAGCAGCAAATGTTATCAGGAGATTGTAGTACAGCTGTCTGAATCTGAGCGTTCAGCAGCTAATGCTATCAGGAGATTGTAGTACAGCTGTCTGAATCTGAGCGTTCAGCAGCGAATGCTATCAGGAGATTGTACTACAACTGTCCGAAGCTTAGCTTTTACCAGCAAATACTGTCAGGATAACTACCTGTATGACAAGTCTTGCTTTTTGGTTTATTACATGCTCGACTAACTTTTGTAGTGGGGTGTGGGTGTTTCTTTCCTCTGACGTTGCTGGGAAGAAACTTCTTCGTTTGTCCTGAAAAGGACGTTAGGTGCGTTGTGACCGTTTACAGCAAAGCTGCGATATTTGCGCCTTTCGGCCGACACATCCGACTTCCGCACGGCATTTTGTTGGGACCGGTTAGCCTTCCCTCTTCGATCCCTACTCACTCAGCCAGACTGCAGTGATGCAGCCTGTTTCCAGGACCACCACTTGGAGGTGGAGTAGGGTCTTGGTCAGCTCTGGTTCGCTGACCTTGACGCAAACAAAGAACTAAGGACGCAAACAAAGAACTAAGGACGCAAACAAAGAACTAAGGACGCAAACAAAGAACTAAGGACGCAAACAAAGAACTAAGGACGCAAACAAAGAACTAAGGACGCAAACAAAGAATACGGCTACTGCTCCCTCAGAGGCAACTAATATGAGGCTGGCTACCTCACTGTGTAAAACAACATTGTTACACAAACCACGTGGTTGTAAGAGCACGTGAATATTTTGAGGGAGGCTTTGTGCAAGGGAGCCGGTACATGTGGCGACTCCATACGGAACAAAAGGGGAAATAATGGCTGTGTCTCTCACATAATTCATATTGTTTTCTCAATGTTTCAATATATCTATCTATACAAATAAAACGGTACTGAATCAGTTTTACAAATTAACGGTACACGGGACGTTATGGGTATCACCTTTCGTCAGCCACAGTTACAAATAGGCAACAAGGACAAGAATAAAATATAAAAAAATAAATATTTTAAACACAGCCTTTTAATGCACTAAAAACCCAAAAAAATATTTTTTCAAGGAGTTTATTGCTTGCAGTCAAAAAATGTAACATCAATTGACAAACAGCGTCGGGCGCTTAAGCGCTTATCATACATTTTATCCATAAGTGTTAATGAAGTATAAAGCAGAAGTTAATTTCATGTAGAATCAGCGCCCCAGCCTTTTTGTCAATTTGATGTTACATTTTTTTACTGCAAGCTATGAACTCCTTGACAAATTATTTATGGCTTTTTAGTGCATTAAAAGCCTATGTTTAAAATATTTATTTTATATTTTCCTCTTTTTAGTGTAATTTTTTTTTTGTTTTTTAAATTTAAGTCAAATGTAATCGATCCGCTAATGACATTATCAGTTTGCGATAAACGAGCCCAGAGCACAGGAGGCGGATTTTATTATTCAGTATATTACACGGAAAGTAATGTTTTTTTTATTTTAAATTTTGATTAGAGTTGTAAATTAAATCTTTTTAAATGTAGTCAGGTGTGTGTATGTCTGTGCACGCGCGTGCGATAGTGTGTGTGTGGAAAGGGGGGGGGGGAGTTTCAATATTTCTCTCAAGAGAGACAATCTTGTTGGAAAGAATACACATAGATTATTTGCAGTTATCGCCCATTTCACTGATGATACAATACCAAAAAAAAATTAATATTAATTTTATTATTTTTACGACTGATTATTGTATTGTCATGGGGAATACACAACTATGCCAAGTTTCAGAGCTATTGCTCATCTGGAAGTGATTGAAAAATCGACTGCAAGGTTTGAAGATGACAAGAGAGTGACATACGTTGCAAGTTAAAAGAAAAGCCTGTAAAAATAGACAGGTTAAACAAAAATACTAATAGACATTACAAACACGTTATATATATATGATGCGTGATGCCATATGATGATGGATGGCATCCGCATGTCTGGTTTTGTGTAGTGTGTAGATGTGTTCAGTCAAAACAATGTTCATGCAACAATAACAGGGCAATCCACATAGGACGTCAGTAAACTCACGACGTATAAAGTCAATGAGTCTTGAAACAGCCGTTGACGTTTTTCTTCATTATTTATTGTGGACGCCACAGTGACAAAATGGTTACGCAAATGTGTAGGCACATCAAACAGTCATTATCACAGCAACATTCAATACAGCAATAGACGGTAGACAGCATTACAATGATGAGTCAGATGCATGTTATATTTCATAGTGCTGTAAATGTAGTCAGGTGGAAAACTCCATCCTTTTCTATAACAGCCAGGAGATAACCAGATGTATGAGATCAGTTCACTCTCCTTAGTTTGACTTCAGCAAGACAGACACGTCTGCCGAAGTATAAATAATGTCCTCAAGAATATCCTCTAGATAATAAAGGTTTTCTAAACCTAGTTCATTTAACCAAGTAGCAAGTAATGGTCCTTGGTACCTGCATCAACCGATGCAGTACAATGCAGCGACATGTGAGCTGGGAAAAAACATCTCGTGACGACGACTTTCGCAGACAGGCTATGAATCGAAATCGCTCACGACCCAAAATCAATAGAGTTAATGAAAATGTTAATTTACCTTGCTTTCAAGAAATACAGAAATATCACGCCTCCCGGCATGTGCAAATACACTAGAGGTATTATCCCGAATAAACGAAATATCCATAAGAGGACTACACATCCCTGACAGAACAAAAAAATAGCGGAGATCCCCTCTTCAACGAGGCATCTCTTTCGCCATTCCAAATCGCTCACTCCCACTAGTGGTGGGCGGAAACCGATCGACCAAACAACAAGACAAGTCATGCGCAGTCCAGCGCAAAAAATGACCACAGCTCAAAAGTTAACTGCATTCGATACTAACGCGAGAAGACAAATGCTTACCGAGAAAAGTGACTATAGATTTCAAGCAGTTGTTGCCCTTGCGTTATAAAACAGATATTGAAATAAAACGATGTTGCGAGAATTTATCACGCAACATATCACCACCTCCTCCCGATAAAAAAAAAAATGTGGAACATATTTTTTTTTTCAATATCAAAGAGCAAGCGATAAGCGGCTCAAAACGCACGAATTATGCGCTGATAATTAATTAAATTGCCAAACAATAGGCTAATTATAGAGTGTCTGGTGAGGATATACCTCAACAGAAAAAATAAATATGTCTCAAAAAATATTCACATCGGGGAGGTGTCACCAACACACATCACGTTAGCATGTAAACACAATATACGTATGCAAGTTACTATAATCATCATTAAACAGCATACTCTAATATTGTCTTTAAAAATGGATGTACAAATCTGATAGGAAAATTTAAATAGTACATTCTTTGACATGTAATGACATAAGTACATAGCAAAGTTAAACTACATGACGATCCAGGACATATGCTCTGGTATTCCGAGGGTAAGTACACAATCTAGAACTCGTAAGGTAAGTCCTCAGCTCAACAATGACATTCTGAGAAAGTACAAGCAATATAATGCTAATTAATAACTAATATGCTTCATAAGGTACAATACATTATTAATAATTGTGGCTGTTTAGTAAACTAACGGCCCTTATATTAACTACTCAGTCCTCCTCTATCATTTTAAAAAACGAACAGAAGAAGATGACAACAAAGCACGATAGTGTGTACATATAAAGTAAGTACAGATGTGCTAATCTATTGTAGAAATATAGGTGTGTTATGACTCTGTAATATATAGAAATATAGGACAGAAGTATTAGTTGGAGTCATGTGGGCATCTAGACAAAATGTCAGCCATCACATTATCCGCACCACGGATAGCTCGTACCGTGAAGTGAAAAGGTTGAAGAGCTATAGCATATCGAGTGGATCTCGAACTCTTCAAATTCTTAGTCTGAATAGCTGTAAGAGCTTTCTGATCAGTCTCTAGAATGAAATTTGCGCCCAGGAGGAATCTTTGTAGCTTTAGAATTGACCAAACCATCGCTAACAACTCACGGTCTAAAACCGAGTAGTTCCTCTCTGCCGCATTTAGTTTTCTAGAAATGTACATAACAGGATGCAGAGTATTTGCATATTCTTGCATCAGTGCTGCTCCAATCCCAGTGGATGAAGCATCACTCCGAAGAACAAAAGTCCTATCAAGAGTAGGTAATCTTAAGATGGGAGGAGAAGAAAATATATTCTTGATTTGGTCTAGTGAAGATTGGCATTCTTCAGACCAACGGACCAGATTAGGCGAACCTTTCTTCAACAATGTTGAGAGAGGTGCCATGATCGAAGATAAATTTGGAATAAATCTCCCATAAAATTGAATTAAACCTAAGAGACTCCTAACTTGTTTCTTCGTTTTAGGAACAGAGATGTTCAGTATTTTGGAAGTATTGTGGTCTTCTGTCTTCAAGAGACCATGACCAACACGATGACCCAGGAAAGAGATTTCACCAAAACCAACAAAAGCTTTAGAAGGTTTTGCTGTCAAATTATTCTCACGTAGAGTGGACAGTAAGTCATATAACCCTAAATAGTGATCTTCCCAGGTATCACTGAAGAGACAGATGTCATCTAAGTATGCGATGACATCCGAACGATGTGACAGAATTCGACGCATCATGCGAACGAAAGTGGCAGGGGCGTTCATGAGACCAAAAGGCATAACATTCCATTGAAATAGACCCCTAGGTGTAGAAAAAGCAGTAAGAGGTTTGGCATGCTCTGCTAAAGTCACTTGCCAATAACCTTTAGACAAGTCAAGTTTAGTGAAGAATCTAGAATTAGAAAGTCTAATCAGTAGATCTTCTAACAAAGGCATCGGTTCAGCGTCGAACTTTGTGACCTGATTCAATTTGCGATAATCAACGCAAATTCGTATGTTCTTATCCTTCTTCCGGACAATAACCATGGAAGAAGAATATGGTGAAGTCGATGGTTCAATTATATTTAATTGAATCATTTCATCCAATTCCTTTTCCACTTGCGACTGAAAGTGTATAGGAATAGGATACGGCCTAACCCTAATTGGATTATTGTCGGTAAGAATTATGTCATGTTCTATGACATCTGTGTGTCCAGGAATGTCAGTGAGAACATCCTGAAATGTTTGTAACATCGACGAGACTTGTCGATGTTCGTCACCAGAAAGATTAGGAGAAACAGAAACGTTTTTCCAAGATTCCGTAGAATGTAATGGAACCACTGGAAGGGGAAGGTTGACATCAGAGAAGGTAGCTTCCTCATCCTGAATGACAGACAGGGATGAATAATGACCGTGAGGTGCAGGAGCATCATCCGTTGCCTGGAAAATAGGCAGCAAATAGTCCGGACGTTCGTGAAATTCCGAAAGCATGTTTATGTGGAAAGTTTTATGCTTTCCGTCAATATCGACCACATAGTCAACATCGGAAATCCGAGAGACTATTGCATACGGACCTTTCCATGCAATAAGAAGTCTATTTTCCCTACTGGGGAGTAGGACGAATGCTTTGTCACCTGGACAAAGTTGTCGTAGACATCTATTCTTGTTAGCAAACTGCCTTGCCTTCTCTTTAGCAATTTCTGATGAAGCAGTTGCTAGCTTACATGCCTCAATGATCTTTTGTCTAAGAGCAATGACATACTCATATGAGGATTGAGTTTCATCGCTAATATCATCGGCAGTGATGAGATCGTGTAATAAAGACATAGGGCCGCGTGGACGCGCGCCAAAGACAAGTTCGAAGGGAGAAAATCCTGTGTGTTCATTAGGGACTTCGCTATAGGCAAAGAGAGCCGCGGGTAAAACCCTGTCCCAATCTTGAGGATGATCTTCAGTTATCTTACCAAGCAAAGTCTTGAGCGTTCTATTCAGACGCTCAACTAACCCATTAGACATAGGATGGTAGATACTACTGAGAGATCGTTCAATATGTAAGGTAGACATTACCTGTGACATAGTGTCAGATATGAGTTGAGTGCCATGGTCTGACAATATTTCTCTGGGGAACCCCAAGCGAGAAAATATCAACCAAAGAGCATCTGCGATATCTGTAGTAGATATGCTCTTAAGAGGAATAGCCTCTGGCCAACGTGTGCACATATCGACACATGTAAGGATAAACTGATGTCCTCTGGCCGACTTGACCTTAAAAGGGCCAATAATATCTATGGCCATTTTCTGAAACGGCCGAATAGGAATGTCAGCAGCCTGGATAGGCGCAGCATGTCGTGGTCCTCTAGATTTGACCTCCTGACATGCCTTGCATGATCGGCAGTAAATACGAATGTCCTTATTGACAAAAGGCCAAAAGAAAGCCGCAAGGACTCTCGACTTCGTACGGGCAAAACCCATATGTCCAGCACATTGCGAGTCATGAGCATGTTGTAATATTTGGACTCTCATGCTCTTGGGAACAAGAATTTGCGAATGTGCCGACGTAGTCGAATCTTGTACCATACGTACAAGTACGCCGTTTCTCATTGCAATCCAAGATTTTCTATTTGTATCCTGATTCGGATCACCTTTCTTCGCAAGAACGAAGAATTTTTTTAAAGAAGGATCTTCTTCTTGCAATTTTATGAAAGAGTCACGAGTAATTACTAAGTGACTATCTTGGCTATCAACTTCATTATCACTATTCAGTGAAGTTTCGGGTGTTTGTAGAGCTTGTGCTCTTGTAACTACTGCATTTGTAGCTTGCATGTTATTATCTTCCCAAGCAGCAATCTGCTGTGGGGTACACTCCCTAACTCCGTGAATACGACCAATAATAAGGTCCGCAATAGGATTAGGTAAGAGACAAGCATGCACATCTCCAGTAAAGAAAGGAGTGGCAATGCGAATTACAGCAGTAGGATATTTTTCTAGAGTGCCGCCAAATGTGACACATTTAATAACCCTTCCTGTAGCACAAGATGGATCTACAAGCGATTGTCTAACACCAATAGTGGTGCATCCGGAATCGAAAAGTAGTGAGACCGGAGTATCATTAACAAGACCCTTATGTAGAATTAAAGAACCCCTCCCGTCATGCGCAACAGCAGCAGGAAGAGCGGGAAGTGGGTGACCACAACTCAAAGTAGTTATGGTACCCGGTTCGAATAAAGTACTGCATTGGGGGCATTTGTTTGCTCTCTCAAAGTCAAAAGCAGAACTAGTGACAGCGTCAAAGTTTTTACTATCAACAACATGATTACAGGCTCCCTCAGTTTCCTGTTGTACAGCATTAGCCTGCTGATATCTCTTTTTTTTGTGTTGAGATCTACCCCGACTATTATTACCTCTGAAGTTATCAGAGTTATTATTATCTCTGCAGTTATTATTGTCTCTATTGTAATTGTTATACTGGTTCGAATTCCAGTTTCCACGATTACTATCATGTTCACATTGATGCGAACATCTATTTGTTTGGTTCTGAGGTCTTCGGCAGGAATAACCTCTATTACCATATCCTCTTTTGAAATGCTTATAATTATTAGGGTGATAGTAACGACCACTATCAGGTTGTCTCCAATTCTTCGAAGAAGAATCACCATGAAATTGGTTTCCATGATTTTGACAGAAATTACCGCTGCCCTTTCTATCAAAATTTTGTTGGGATCTACGAGCAAAGTTTTGACCATACGGAGCTGCCGAAGCAACTGGTAAACCTTCTTTCACCTTAGAGTTACCCATGGTTATGTGTGGGTGCGCAGTTACGTATTGGCAACAGAAATCTTCCATTTCTTTTATTGTTTTAGGTTTACGTTCATGAAGGAAAGCAAGGAAAGACTCATTGACAGACGACATGACTTTGTCTCTAAGTATTAAGTCCATAAGTCCTTCATAAGTTTTTTCCGTCTTAGATAGTTCAACCCATCGTGAGAAAGTAATGCGTATTCTTGCAATAAACTCGGAGAATTCAACTCCATTTTCAGGTAACATGTTTTTTAAATTGTAGACGATAGCCGTCTTCGTTAAGCTGATATTTCTTTAACAAAGCGGCCCTGACAACCTCATAATTGCTCTTGTCAGGTTCATCCACCATATTTAATATACTTAGAGCTTTACCTGTCAGTATCCCTGATAACTGATAAACATATTTTGCTTTGTCTATGTTATGAGCTGTACATGCTTGTTCAAATCTGTCCAGATAGAACATTATGTCATCACTGGAAGGACTAAATGTTGGTAACTTAATCTTAAAAGTATCATTATTAGCCTTCCCAGAAGATGAACCCTTGTTTGAATCATTACCATTACTCATGCTCGTCAATTTCAATTTCTCCAACTCTAAAGCTAAGAGTTTTTCTTCATGTTCCATTTTTGCTTTCCTCTCATCAGACTCTCTTTGTAACTTCCTTTCTTCAGCTTGAGCCTGCATTTGAAGTCTTTCATTTTCAGCTTCTTTTTCAAGTCTTTTATTTTCAGCTTCTTTTTCAAGTCTTTTATTTTCAGCCTCTTTTTCAAGTCTTTTATTCTCAGCCTCTTTTTCAAGTCTTTTATTCTCAGCCTCTTTTTGAAGTCTTTCAGCTTCTAGCTGTAGCTGGAGTTTTCTCTCCTCAGCTTCTGATTCCCTTTTTTGTTTTTCCATTTCCATTTGGAATCTCTTTTCATCCACCTGCATCTGCAGTTTCTTTTGTTCAGCTTCCATATGCAGTTTCTTTTGTTCAGCTTCCATTGCTTTATCATATCGAGCAGTTGCAAATTCTTCTAACTTATCACCAGTCTTCCCAAGCAATTTACCCTGCTCAATAAAGTGCTCAAATGTAGACATGTTGTCTAACATATGAGTCCAAAACCTGAAATAATTAACTAATTTATTTCAAACCTAAGTGTAACAAGTCTTAATTAAGCACTTGTATATTCACATCACATTATATTATCCCAGTCTCTGTGGGAAACAAGTCTCCAATCAAAGAACTTGTATATGAAATATCAGCACTCAAATCTTGATCATAAGTGCACTTCTCATTCAATAGTGCACGACACTATTCATCATTCATTTATCATCAGTATAGTAGTAACAGTGCATTAGCATAGCCCATTAACTAATTACTATAACTGTAAACAATGACTATGTAAACACATGCAGAATGTAAACATTGAAAATGTAAACAATACAAACAATGTAAACAATAACAATGTAAACAATAACAAAGATCAGCAACAATACAAAAACTTTCGCAGAAATCAACTAAAAATAAAGCAGAAATTAATGAAATATCACAAAAAATGTGACGATATCTGCGATAGAATTAAACAAAATACATGACACCACAGTGTATAAACAAAAATGTTGTATGAAACTAAATTATAGACAAGAGTAGGCTAACAAATACAAACAAATCACAACAAAACTAAAGAATGTGAAATAATAACGAAAACAATATTAAAACATGTCATCACAGCTAACATAAATAGCAACAGAAGTCGCTTAGCAAATTCCAGTATCGGAAATTTGCAAACCCTACAGAAAACGCTCACAATAGACGACCTCTATGACGTGGCATAATCTAACGGAGACACCACCCAACCGAGAACCCGCTGAAATATAAACATATAAATATACAAATAACATATAGACATATAATATATAGAATGAGATGATACACAGAAGACTCAGCAGAAGTATAAGGGCACAGTTTACATACAAACAGGCCACTTAACTTAAAGGCTTCCAATCGTAGAACAGCAGAAAAACGGATGTCAATCAACGTCCTAAAGAGCGAAGCTCCAACGATGATGGCACATCTGAACTGCTTCCACTGCTAACACGATGGTACAAGAGCTTCTGAAATACTGTGTGTTGAGTTGTTTCGGCACTTGACCTTCTAATCCAAAAGTAAGTTGATGGAAATCGGTACTTGGCCTTCTTCAGAAAACAACCCGTTTCAACCGGCACTTGACCTTCTCAAAAAACGACAGCACTGGAACCTTGACAGCAGCAACTTGCTTGACTTGCGTAAAAGATAACAGCAGTCCGAGTTATCCGGCAACATGTAACAACGCCGGGTACTGTCAAATTCTTGTTTCCGTCAAAAGGTTGAAATTTTGACTTTTACCGGGCAACGCCGAGTACTTTGAAAATTTTGAAGATGTTGACTGTATTGAAGAATGTTAATTTCTTGAAGGATGCTGATGAATTCTTGTTGAAAATGAAGTGGGTAAGGGACCCCGTGTTTGCTAGTACCAGAATCAAACCAGCTTATGGCCACCAAATGATGCGTGATGCCATATGATGATGGATGGCATCCGCATGTCTGGTTTTGTGTAGTGTGTAGATGTGTTCAGTCAAAAACAATGTTCATGCAACAATAACAGGGCAATCCACATAGGACGTCAGTAAACTCACGACGTATAAAGTCAATGAGTCTTGAAACAGCCGTTGACGTTTTTCTTCATTATTTATTGTGGACGCCACAGTGACAAAATGGTTACGCAAATGTGTAGGCACATCAAACAGTCATTATCACAGCAACATTCAATACAGCAATAAACGGTAGACAGCATTACAATGATGAGTCAGATGCATGTTATATTTCATAGTGCTGTAAATGTAGTCAGGTGGAAAAACTCCATCCTTTTCTATAACAGCCAGGAGATAACCAGATGTATGAGATCAGTTCACTCTCCTTAGTTTGACTTCAGCAAGACAGACACGTCTGCCGAAGTATAAATAATGTCCTCAAGAATATCCTCTAGATAATAAAGGTTTTCTAAACCTAGTTCATTTAACAAAGTAGCAAGTAATGGTCCTTGGTACCTGCATCAACCGATGCAGTACAATGCAGCGACATGTGAGCTGGGAAAAAACATCTCGTGACGACGACTTTCGCAGACAGGCTATGAATCGAAATCGCTCACGACCCAAAATCAATAGAGTTAATGAAAATGTTAATTTACCTTGCTTTCAAGAAATACAGAAATATCACGCCTCCCGGCATGTGCAAATACACTAGAGGTATTATCCCGAATAAACGAAATATCCATAAGAGGACTACACATCCCTGACAGAACAAAAAATAGCGGAGATCCCCTCTTCAACGAGGCATCTCTTTCGCCATTCCAAATCGCTCACTCCCACTAGTGGTGGGCGGAAACCGATCGACCAAACAACAAGACAAGTCATGCGCAGTCCAGCGCAAAAATGACCACAGCTCAAAAGTTAACTGCATTCGATACTAACGCGAGAAGACAAATGCTTACCGAGAAAAGTGACTATAGATTTCAAGCAGTTTTGCGTTGAAATAAAACTTGCGAGAATTTATCACGCAAAATATATATAATATATATATAAGACAATTAATCCAACAGTCAACGATAAAGCAAGGAAAATACAAAACTGAAAAAAAAAAAAAAATTATCAAGACAATTAATCCAACAGTCAACGATAATCAAAAGCAGAAAATGGAATAACAAAGCAAGAAGTCCTGCTATGACACTCTTAGCTGTTGCTGAGAACTTTTTTAAGGGGACTATTGCGTTCTATCATCAACACCGTCTCCTTTTTCACTCCTTATGGAACATGGAACCACCAACACATCTGGTCCTATTGCAAGAATCCTGCATCAAAGCATTCAAGTGCTCTTACAGTGGTGGTTTATATAACAATGTGTTTGACTCCATGAGGTTACCAACGTCATGCTATTATGTATTTGGTGTAAGTACATCTGCTATTACTTTGCCATATTGGTGCTCTTTAGCAATAACTTTATTCTTTCTTTTGCGCATAATGAAAATACAGTCGTGGTTTCAGTAATTCATGTAACCCGTTTGTGGAATATGATTTAGTTTACAAAAAAAACAAAACAACAAAAGACAACGGTTGTACAGAATCCATAGAATAAAATAACGGAGTTGCAGATAAGTAAGCCAACCCCAGGTCACACCGAAAACGATAGAAATTGATACAAATGAAAATACGAGTAGTTAACGGCAGAGTTAGCTCAGAGATCATTTGGATAATATAAGAGATTGGGACTCAGCAGATTCATTATTTTACACCTGTGTGTTACCTGGGCCCGAAAGGGGAGCATAGAATAGTAAAACTGTTCCCTACCCAGCATGTCGTAGAAAGCGACTAAGGAGGGTTAGGCATGTGGCTCGTTACCCCATCCTGTAAAAAATGTTAAACCACAAAAACTTCAACAAGATTCATTATTATACGGCCTCCTCCTTCTTCGCCAAGAACCATGGCCATCTGGCGTAGGTAATCACTTATCTCCACAAATTCTTGCCTCCAGTGCTGTTTATCAATTCTGATGTTCGCTACTTTCCATAACTTGCTGTTAAAGTGTCCAGTCACTTTTTATTTTCGTCCTTGACTGTTTTTTCGCACGTCTTTCTTGTTTTCACAGTATATTCCAGCTTTCGCCTTCTCTTGCACACAGAAAGTATGTCGCTTCCTTTTAGTATGAATAATGCTGTCTTTGTACACTGGCTTCTTTTATGATATCATCATTACTCATTTTAGTTATCCATGGTATTCTTAACACTATTCTGTCACACCACGTCTCTATGGCCTCAAGAGATTTTCTTGTTTGTTTACAGATTGTCCATGACTTGTTTCATTATAACAATGAAGAAATATATTTCGTACTTCCACTAGCAACTAGGTTTAGATTTTGGTTTAGATTTTAAGGACTATCTTCATTGCACACGGACAACTCCATCGGTGCTCCGATCCCTTACATCACATAAGGAGGATCTCAGCACAGTGCACAAACTCCGTAGTACTGGCGAGAATCTCAATGGGTGTTTATAAGAATCACACATTCTATAAATATTTTTTGTGGTGGGTATGTTTCTAATTTTTAAATTTACAGAGGCCTTATGGCCTACTCTTTACGATTTCCAACTGCCGTGGGATTTTTAACGTGCACAACTTGCACACGGGACCTCTTTTTTTTTCGCCCTTATCCGAGAAGGCTAGACATCCACTAGCTAGTTGACCAGGGGAGAATACGACATCATTAGGACCACTGGTTCTGGGAAGAAAAAAAAATTCCATAAAATATATTCCCACTACTGGGAATCGAACCCCCGTCTACTGACAACTAATGTTGCATAAAACGCTTCTAATTTTAGAAAATGTCGCTTTTTTCCCCCTAGGCTATTCTGCTCTTAACCTCTGAGATGCATCTTCCATCTGATAATAATAGCGTGCCGAGGTATCTGAATCTACTGACTTGTTTCAAAATTCTTTCGTTTACTTTGATGGTGCGTTTTAGAAATGTCATTTTCTTTGATGACTATTAATTCTGTCTTTTTTGCTATTTAGACTAAGGCATTTGATTTTGAATTTCTCTGACTATTTTATCAATCATTTGCTACCTCAAGTTGTTTATATTATGTCCACCAACTGATATTCCTGGTATATCAATGGATCTTACTATATTTTCACTGCATTTAAAACAGATGAGTTGACCGAAAACATCGCTGCTTAACTCCCTGTTTTGTCTGCTGACACTTCCGTACTTGGTTACCAATTCTAATAGCTGCTCTTTGTTTTTAACTCAGCTTTGACTATCATAATTATAGTTGCTACTGCTTTTATTTATTTCGATTATTTCAGAGCAGCGTGGAACACACGACGGTAATTCTGGATTCACTGCTGGCCATATTTGTGCAGATAATGCCAGACGAATATGGGATGAGCAGTAACTATATGGTAAGTATTCTTTATTGCTTTTGAGTTCATTTGCCTGTATTTCCGTGGCAGGTTCTTGTTTCAAAGGTGGGTCGCTGGGATTTACAATGTCACTGACAGAAATCAAAGAAGAGAACGCCAAGATGACTTAGGGCACAAAAAAGGGCAACTAATTTTTCAACTTGGCCAACATTGTGGCGAATGATAAATGAAATTCGCCACATCATGCACAATTTGAGAAACTAGGTTGCTTAAATAAGGAGGGAAACAACTGTTTGAACAAGCTCATTTAATGCTAGTACATTTTGACAAGGTGCTTAGTTACAAATACTTCAAGGCGCTAACCATGAATTTTTAAATATTTCTTTTTCGAAATGAAAAGCAATAGAAAATTTAATGCGAAATTAGACAATCATTTTGTCTGTCAAGTTTGCAGAAATATTGGCTGATTATTTGAGCTGATGTATGGCCAACTCAAATTCGCTACATTTTCATAGTCCATTCGCCACTTGTGGCGATTGGCGACAGGGTTACCCACCCCGGAATTGGGTCATGTATGTTAATCAATGTAGCATGTACAATAGCAGATAGCCTCGTAATTCTGCAATGGAGCTTTTATGGGGAAAACAGTACAGTGGTAGTCTGGAAAAACGCGGAGAAGAAAACCGAAGAGAGGGCCCGGATAAAAATGAAAAAGACCTGATCTGAGTTGGACTGACACAAGTCACGTCCAGATCGGAGAAAAAAAATCTATCTATGCCTTTGATCTCCAGGTGGAGTTAAGAGCAAGTGTTTTAAAAGGTGGTTCATATTATTAAAACACAGCCTCGTCTCATGTCAGGACTTCACTGGTTTCATTATCTTTACCCTTCCGCTCCCTAAGTAGCATAGGCGTTCGAGGAATTCAAGTTAAGCCTTCTTGTTCTGTACCACGTTCTTGGTCTGTACCACGTTCTTGTTATGTGCCACGTTCTTGTTCTGTACCACGTTCTTGATCTGTACCACGTTCTTGTTGTGTACCAAGTTCTTGTTCTGTACCAAGTTCTTGTTATGTGCCACGTTCTTGTTCTGTACCACGTTCTTGTTCTGTACCACGTTCTTGTTATGTGCCACGTTCTTGATCTGTACCACGTTCTTGTTGTGTACCAAGTTCATGTTCTGTACCACGTTCTTGTTCTGTACCACGTTCTTGTTCTGTACCACGTTCTTGTTATGTGCCACGTTCTTGTTATGTGCCACGTTCTTGTTCTGTACCACGTTCTTGTTCTGTACCACTCGCTCAAGGCCTTTCCATGTCTTCTTTATCCACCCATCTCCTTGTGTTTGCTTGTCTCCCCCTATCTCTGTTACCCTGAGGATTCCAGAACAAGGACTGCCTTGTAAGGCCATCAGTAAGTTTCATCAATGTATGTCCTATCCAAAACCAGCGTCTTTTTTCCGTGTTGACTAATCTGGATAACCACCTCTCCCGTCGTATCCTCGTCCATGTCGCCACCTTATTGTTAAGGCTGTTATCTGCGAACTCTGTCAATCTGCTTATATTATTTTATTGACCACTTCTAAAATAATCTCTCATATTTATCCTCGAGTTCTTTCTTCGGTTGTAGAGCTGATCTTTCTGTCTGCTTGCTTGCTTGTATATGTGTGCCTGTCTAAAGATTGACGTGTTGTTTTTCCTCGACAGTGTATCCGTACCAGTACAGTGTAAAGTTGTGAAGATTAACTTGTCATAATCCCCGCACAAAAAAAAAAAAAAAAAACAAAAAAAAAAACATAAGAAGTAATCTCGATCTTTGATTGGATCGCCACAACTTGTGCCATTATATATGGTTGTTGAGCTGGGTTGAATCTGAAATAGTGACAAGAAAAATACTTTTAATATATTTAGATAAATAATAATACTTATTTTAACCAAGTCATAATTATAATGCGCATGAACATACAGGTCATAATTATCATGCGCATAAACTTAATATCGTTGTTAAATTCAGATAGGAAGAAACATGTATAGTAGAACATGTTCTACGAGAAGTATCGAGAAAGACACGAATGGCGATGAAATGCGAGTCTTGTGTGTTTATCTTAGTTTAACAAATCTTCATTAAGTTCCGTGTCGTTTAGTTCAGGTAATCCATACATCTCCACAATTGGCGGCCAAACTCAAGTAAAGTTCTTTTTAAATGTTATATGTCAGTCCAAAGTTTAACACAATAATTAATAAAATCCAAGCGTGACGCTGTCAGAGGGCGCCCGGTGATAAACAATGATTTCATGACTGCATTTGTTCGTACAAGCCAACTCATAAGTGTATAACGGTAAGAATAATTTCATTATGTTGTTAAATCAAGGTCTTAAAACAGATAGCTGATTGTTTATTCTATTTTATATACGTTGAAAGAACAATTGATAAATGGCATATAATCACGTATATTCAATTATGTTTTTGATGGTCTTATTGTTTCCTTTGGACAGCGGGAGAGAGAGAGTATATATACACCCCTTGAAAAGAAGTAGGCAAAAATTAAAATAATTTGTCAAAACACATATTTAAAGTAACTTCCTTCAGAATCAACAAAACGAACCATGAGCAAGATCTTCTGTCTTCTTCTACATGTGCTTCAGATGATGACGTTAAGATTTTGGCCTTAATCCCCCCCCTTTTTTTTTCTTCACCGCGGGTTCATTTTTGATGGGTATACTTGCTCATTATAGATAAAAGTAGTACTGTTTATAATATAAACAAGGACTGCTTAGAAAGTGATACTGGCTAATGAGAGTAAACACGGACACATTTGAGTTGTACGGGACGTTTCGGGAACGTTGCACTACAAGACAAAAGATGTTACCTATTTAAATGTGGATGTTACATTCCTGGCTGCTGAACTAGATAAAATGTGTGTCACATCGATTTCACGTCGACCTAAAACAAGGTTTCTTAACCTGTGGTTCATCGACCCCTTGGATTCTTCGGGATCCGTGTCGTGTACATAACCTGAAATTTAAAGTGTAAAGGTTTTTAAAAAATTACACTTGTATGTACATAATTTTTCTCAAGAAGGGATTCATAGCCTTCATCGAACAATGAGAGGGGTCTACTCTATAGCCTTCATCGGACAATGAGAGGGGTCTATAGCCATCATCGGACAATGAGAGGGGTCTATAGCCTTCATCGGATAATGAGAGGGGTCTATAGCCTTCATCTGATAATCAAAGGAGTTCATAGCCTTCATCAGTCAATGAGAAGGGTCTATAGACTTCATCAGACAATGCGAGGGGTCTATAGCCTTCATCAATGAGAGGGATCTACTCTATAGCCTTCATCGGATGAGAGGGTTCTATAGCCTTCATCAGACAATGAGAAGGGCCTATAGCCTTCATCAGACAATGAGAAGGGCCTATAGCCTTCATCAGACAATGAGAAGGGTCTATAGTCTTCATCAGACAATGAGAAGGGTCTATAGCCTTCATCGGACAATGAGAGGGGTCTATAGCCTTCATCAGACAATGAGAAGGGTCTATAGTCTTCATCAGACAATGAGAAGGGTCTATAGCCTTCATCGGACAATGAGAGGGGTCTATAGCCTTCATCAGACAATGAGAAGGGCCTATAGCCTTCATCAGACAATGAGAGGGTCTATAGCCTTCATCAGACAATGAGAAGGGCCTATAGCCTTCATCAGACAATGAGAAGGGTCTATAGTCTTCATCAGACAATGAGAGGGTCTATAGCCTTCATCAGACAATGAGAGGGTCTATAGCCTTCATCAGACAATGAGAGGGTCTATAGCCTTCATCGGACAATGAGAAGGGTCTATAGTCTTCATCAGACAATGAGAAGGGTCTATAGCCTTCATCAGACAATGAGACGGGCCTATAGCTTTCATCAGACAATGAGAGGTCTATAGCCTTCATCAGACAATGAGAGGGGTCTATAGCCATCGGACAATCAAAGGAGTCCATAGCCTTTATCGGACAATCAAAGGAGTCCATAGCCTTCACCTGACAATCAAAGGACAATCACAGGGGATCGATGACACACACCAAAAAAAAAGAAAAGGTAAAGAAACCCTGAATGTGTTGAAAGCCTAGACAGCTGAGAGACGTGAAGGGTAACGGTGATGATAATACTGATCCAGGAATGTGTGTCAGTTGTTTTTGTTTAGGACACCAGTTGACAGTAAGGTAAATGTAGTCCTATATCAGATACTGTCGTAGGGGCGTGAAGTGTTAGAGACTTCAGAGTACCGAGTCCAGATTTATTAGGTGGAGTCATCAGTTCCCTTCCTCGCTGTCTCTGTTTTCCCTTACTCCACAGTAGACGCTGGTACATCTGGAACATCACGATTCAGCAACCCAGCTGTAAATGGGTATCTGACTCTGCTCTTGAGTTAGGGAAGGCAGAGGCAACAGGTCACCCCACCTCATAAAAAACTGAACATAGTATGGTGAGAAGTCTTTAACACTTCACTCCCTACCCCAGTTTACACCCTCTTTTTTTAAACATGTCGGAATTTATATATGAACTATTCTCTGTCTAGCTGTAATTTCAACTTCCCGATAAAAAGAAAAAAGAAGTTTTTTTTTTCCTTTAATTTGTTTTTGTAATGTCTGCGTTTGGCGTGTTATAATGATGAATAAACATCAGTGTTAAATCAAGAATCTCCCGTGAGGCGGGCTGGTTCAACATTGTGAAAACATTACGACAAAATCATGTTCGTTAGATCGTGCAGCAGTAAAAAACGTTAGGCGGAGCTTATGCTAGCTGATATTATAACCAGAAGTTTCTCCTGCTCACGGTTCTGGTGTGAATAAATCAAAATATTAACCAAACGTATCTAAGTGCAGGGTGTGTGTGTGTGTATGTGTGTATGTATATATATATATAGTCAGTCCTCGCTATTCGCGGGGGTTAGGTTCCTTGAAAACTCCGCGAATACGGAATCCGCATATACGAACCCATTGATCCTAGGGGGGGGGGGGGGGGCGGGGAGGGGGGGGGGGGGGGTGGTTTAGGTTCATGCGGAACCCTATTCGCCATAGACTATCGCTACCGATCACCACAAACTCATAATTTCGTGTACCCTTCTTGTATTAAAAAAAAAAGCTTATTTATTACACTGTGCATTTTATAAATGTATATTATACATTTTCTATAATAGTACAGTATGTACAATCTTACTATGTACCAATACTTATTCACTCACCTTGTCACGACTCATTCACAGCCACACGCAAACACAAACACACATACATTATTACAAAATCCATGGAAAACAAATATTGAAAACATTTACACAGAACATTTAGAATTAAGAAAATTTTATACAGACATCCCAGAAAGAAGTTTATATAACACACGTACTTTATCACTGTGGCTCATCACAGCTTTCTTGCGCTTAGGAACACTCGCCAACACACTTGCGTTACGCTAGGATGCCATTATTAATTCCAAAAATAATCAAAAACAGCGTAAAACTGCAAAAACGTGGATGAAGAGATGCTCGACAAAGACACGTGTAAACACAAAGATATATATATATATATATATATATATATATATATATATATATATATATATATATATATATATATATATATATATATATATATATATATATATATATATATAGTACTTCGCGCTGAAATAACCATATCTATCTCATAAAGTTGGCAACGTCCGTCTCAACCTTCTGTCGTCACAATACAGTTTCTCTTTCAACTGAGCTGTAGGAGGCTATGCTACCAGGCTGCTCCTCTCGCTCGTGGAACAGACACACGCACACACACACATATATATATATATATATATATATATATATATAGCGAGAGAGAGAGAGAGAGAGAGAGAGAGAGAGAGAGAGAGAGAGAGAGAGGGGGCCCGAACAAATGAAACCTTTATTTCATCATGGTAAATAAATAAACATTATTGCCTTTTTAACATTTCTGCAATAATACAAATTAATACATTATTAACGTCATTAATAATTATTACATATTAACATTGCATTCGGTAACAGAACACACGCATATGCTTACACACATAAGTACAAAGCGGGGGAGAGCGAGCAAACAATGAAGTAATTACATATTGAAAGTTCAATCTATTACATTTAAAAGTCAATACTCACGAAAACATTGTCAGAGATTTGTCAGAAATGGAATTTTTAAGCTTTCATGATTTTGTCATGAGTATGCCAATATCTTCTGAATGTGGTGTAGTTATTAGTTCTTGGTAAGGTTTTCCACGATGAAGCACGTGTATAGCTAAAGCAACCACGAAAGAGGCCAGAGAGAGAGAGAGAGATAGGGAGATAGAAAGAAAGATAGAGCGACAGAGAAAGAAAGAAACAGAGAGAGAGAAAGAGACAGAGAAAGCAAGATAAGAGAAAGAAAGAGGGAGAAACCGAGAAAGATAGAGAGAGAGAGAGAGAGAGAGAGAGAGAGAGAGAGAGAGAGAGAGAGAGAGAGAGAAAGGGAGAAAGGGAGAAACAGAAAGAAGGAAAGAGAGAAAGAAAGAGAGATAGAGAAAGACAGAGAGAGAGACACACATAAAGAAAGAGAGAAACAGAAAGAAAGAGAGAGAATGAGATAGAGAAAGAAAGAGAGATAGAATCGACAGAGAAAGTAAGAGAGATAAAGAGAGACAGAGGGAGAAAGAGAGAGACAGGCAAAGAAAGAGAGAGACATACAGAAAAAGAAAGAGACAGATAAAGTAAGAGAAAGAAACAGAGAAAGAGCGAGACAGAGAAAGAGAGACAGACAGACAGAGAGGGAGAAAGAGAGAAGAATTATAAGCAGGTTGTCAGAGATAGGAAAGCTTGTGGAGACAAAGGACCACTTTGACAAATCTTGACAGAGGTGTGCCTACACGGTCAAGGTAGTCACATAGCAGACACTACTGTAGGGGAGTGAAGTCTTATAAGACTTGAATATGCTAGGTCAAGTTTTATGAGATGGGGTAACCAGTGCCATCCCTGTCTGCCCCTGCCTTCTCTAACTCAAGAACAGAGTCAGGTACCCACTTACAGCTGGATAAACATGTCGCGACGCTACCAGGTACTGAACCCGGTAGCTATGCAGAGAAAGGCATGCACTCTGACCATTCTGCCAATCGGATGGCCAGATAGCCAAACTCCTTTGGAAAAATATGTTTTGCTCCCTGGAGAATCACGGACCAGCAGTTTGAGAACCGTTGCAGTGTTTCTAAATGTCCCCAATGTGTGCCGGCGACCAGCATGAGTTCAGGCCACAATACTGCATTTGGTCGCCTTAGTAGTGCTTTATCCCATCTCCACTTTTGGCCACAATTAACCTGACTTCATAAATAGACAATCATATAGTTTAATCTGTCCTCCTAGACAATATCTTACAGTTAACAGTTTGGATTGTCATGAATAATTTCATTTTAATGTGATATATCCTTAACTTCAACTAGTAACCCAAAAACTTTGAACGTGTTTTTCTCAAAACTTAGCTGAAGTGGTGATGGTAAAAATCAGTACTAGGGCAACGGTATTTTGCTGCATTATATTCTAACGTAGTAACGTCCATACCATAGCGCTATAGCATATTAAAAATATATTAGGTTCTTCTGTAAACAAAATATTTTGAATACTGTCGAGTTTATAGACTGATAAATATTCCTAATGGACTTTCGGTACGATTTTAAAAAAAGGAGGAAAAAGGATCCCGTTAACGCCCATTGATGGCATATTGGGAATATGGCCCATATTTTCTTGACCATCGGCACACTAGGGGTGATGGGGTCAGCATCACGCCAGCAGCCTTAACCTTTCCAGAGTTGCTCTGGTACCCAATTTATGAGGCGATTTAACTACAGTTTATTTCTGTCCCGGAATCTCACCACGGACCGGTAGCGAGTGGCCCGAGGAACCAGAAGGCGATCACCAATTTGGGTAAGCACTTGAGCAGACGTTGATTATACCGTATAGAGAACTGGAGACAGAAATGAAAATGGCGAGGAAGACATGGAAAGACCTGAACCTGATGGCACGGGACAGGAAGACGGCATAAGTGTGTTGAAGGCCTATGATCCCTACTACTACTTCTACTTAGTCGTTCCTCTTCTACCGTGAGGTGTAGAGGTTTGTAAGAGAGAGCGCCCTACTATTCGGCTGTCTTCCCCCTGGCTTGGTTCCATTCTAGTCCTCGGTCCTTCAAAAATTGTCTAATGTTGTCCTCCCAGCGGACTTTGGGTCGTCCTGGAGGTCTGGATCCCTGGCTCTTAATTTCCTATGCTTGCCGTGGTAGCCGATCTTCTCTCATTCTTCAGACATGGCCAAACCATCTCAGTTGGGACTGTTCTATTTGGGTCTGCAGGGGTTGGGTTTTTAGGCCTTGACGTATCGTTTGGTTGCGGACCATGTCTCTTCTTGTTACTTCAACCACCTTCCTCAGATACCTCATTTCTGAGGTTTGGATCTGGCTTTTGTGGGTTGTAGTCATTGCCCATGACTCGCATCCATACATCAAGACTGGGACATAGGTGGAACAGTATACGGCCATCTTCGTCTTCTTACCAACTTCTCTTGCTGAGGAATCCTCGATTTATGGCTTGAAAATGTCTCCCAGCTGCTGCTCTTCGGGTAGCCAACTCTTCTTTGATGCCTCCCTTCCGATCTATGACAGCTCCAAGGTATTTAAAGTAGTCGACCTGCTCCAGGACCTGTTCTCCCAGCTTAATCTGATGTCTTCTTTCCTCTCGTGATATCACCATGGCTTTTGTTTTCGAGCTGCTTGTGACCATCCCTCTCTTCTCCAGCTCTTCCTTCCAGACTTGCAGTTTGGATTGAAGGTGTGCCTCTGATTTAGCATTCCGGGCAACATTATCAGCAAATGCCAGCTCTGAAATACAGACCTGTCTCATCTTCCAGTGCCCCACTGAATACTTTCTTGTTCTCTCCTTACATGCCTTGATGACATCGTCCATGAGGAGTATGAAAAAATAAGGTGACAGGATATCACATTGGCTTACACCAGTGGTGGTTCTGAATTCTTCTGACTTATGGTTTGCCGTTCTCACATAATTTCTGCAAGACTGCCTATGATCCCTGGGGAGCTTAATGAGAATATGACGATGGTGATGATTTATATAACTCTGTTTTTCGATGGAATTTCTATTAGAAAGGCATGCACTCTGACATGTTTAATATAACTTAATATAAATGACTCTTGCCTCCATACACCTGTGAGTTAGTAAAAATGAAGAGCCATAACAGCCATTGATGTATACCTCTTAGACAGCACTGACGCACTCTTTAACAGCATTGCTGTGGCACTTGACATTATGAATGACCTCAAAATGCCAAAAGTTCATTGGAAGACTCTTTAGAAGAAGAATTCCCAGGCAACTAGCCTGAGGTTGGTAAATGTCTGTGTCAGCCGGTAATCTCGTTTAAAACATTCCATCTAACAGAATAATTGTTCCCATAATGAAGTAAAATGAAACAAGGAATCGTGAGAAGTGAAAAGAGAGTGGTCCAAAGATTGAGGACATGAAATATTATAAAGGAAGTATTTGAAGTAAGGTCATGTTTCACATCGTTTAGATTGTTATGCCCTTATGTTAGGTCAACATGCCCCATTCAGTGTCGGCGATGGGTCAAACAGAGTATTGTTATTGGTTGAAAAAATGGTTCCGGGGGGGGGGGGGGGGGGGGGTTTGTTTCCTAAGGGATAAAAGTATTCTAAGCTGATCGGCGGTTTTACAACGGTAACTACTAAAAATGTAGACTGTGATTGGTGCATATACTAACATACACATAGCAGTCTGTGTTACTGTGTACATGAACATTACCGACTGTGGATTTGTTTAGTATACATGGTTTTTATTTTCATCATCGTTGTCCTCATGAAGCATAGAGCCACCACTGTTAGCTGGTCCCTTTGTTGCAGGAAACTTGTACCCTGCATTCACATGTTTCCTGCAGTGGTTTCTTTAGCGATTTGTTGTACATGAGATTGCCTGCTACATCCACAATCTCATATTAGTCATCTTGTACGACATGCTTGAGGGAGGAGTAGTCATATTCTTTCTTCGTCTCACCAGAGACCCCCCGGGAACTTAACGGGGGTGCTACTATTTTGCTGTGGTAGTTTTAAAAATGCTTTTCAGTGGAGCGTTTGAACATAATTCTATTCTGTACCCGAATTCCTCCTTTTTACCTAATGGCGTTTTTGTGTTGTTGTTGATGATAAAATATAATGCTGTCGGGATAATAATTGTGTGCATTAGTTTATAACTTTTAGTGCTGCAAAGAGTGTGATATGTTGTGTGGTACGTTGTGTGGTAAATATGCTAACAGACGCACAACAGTGTTTACGAAACGGCATTTGATTACAGTACACTTCCAGGACCTGACGTTTGTTACATGCCGCACGTAATGTCTAGTGTTACTATGAGCAACCTGTTTGCCTTACTACTTCCAGGCATGTACTTTTTAACCTGTTGGTCGGACACATATGCTTTAGTTACGAGTAAGTCACCCGCCAGGATGTGGCGCGAAAAATAACTATGATGTGCTCTTTATGCTGCATGCCCTGATGACGGCACTAAATTCCTCAATGGACATTTCGTTCATTTCCATTTTGCTTCAGCAGTACGGAAACAGTGGCTCGAAAGCATAGAAGCTTCATTGTGATGAGCAGTGAAGCTTCACTGGCTGTATAGCTGTATGTATATATATATATATATATATATATATATATATATATATATATATATATATATATATATATATATATATATATATATATATATATAGAACTCTTACTCATACTCACCCGAAATGCTTTATAAATTGTGAAAATTCCAGAAATTTTGTCACCGAAAAGCGACAGATGCGGTGATATTTCTTTAAAAAACAAAAACAAAAAAAAATTCTGCGCAGAGAAGTATATTTGGAAGAAATGCGCGTTGTTTCAGCAGACACATAATTTAGTTCCCCGGCCGGGACGCACAATTTAATTACCCGGCCGGGACGCGCCATGACAAGATTGCAACTTTGATGGGAACTTTACTAACGTTCCATTCTATATTGTGCACAATTACATTTCCAGACGATGCTTGATGTAGGTAAGTATTCCGAAGCTGGTTAGTGTTTTAAGACACCTGTCTTCTTGTATCCTTAGCTGCGGACTGACAAAGCAATCAATGACCATCACGCCTTGTGGCCTCTTGCAGGGCAACTCCACTGTGTTCGGTACTAGGTCATCCTTCGTACGGGGCTCAACTCTGGTTAATGCCTTTCATCTCAGTCTACACAGCTGTCCGGCACTGTGTTTTTGGTCGACCTCTTTCTCCTTCCGTCTGGGGACCATAGAATGGCAGTTCTTGTAATGGTGTCGGGGTATCTTCTGAGGACACGGCCAGCCCAGTTCCAGCGTCAACCTGTAATACTGGTGTGCACCATCTTCTTGGTTACTCCGGGTAAGCAGTTCTTGGATGATGATAGTATTGGGCCAAAAAATTGGGAGATTTTTCCTTTGGAAGTGTATGGAAAGATAACTGGGGCATTTCTTTATATGTTGCCCACCAGTTTATCGCACCGTACAGAAATATAGAAAGTACGCAACTCTCATTTTCATTTTGGTTGTCACTTTTCTCTCTCTCTTTTTTTTAAAAAATTGATTCATACTAAGAAATATAACATCATCATCATCACCCTTCAGATCCCCAACAACCATAGGTGTTCAACAAATGTATGCCAAGTCTTCCTGTGCCGTGTCACGAGGTCCAGGTCTTTCCATGTTTTCCTCATCATATTCATTTGTCTGCATTTCTCATCTCCAGGTGTTTTTCAGCCTCCTCTGCATCTTTTACCATGGGGGATTCCAGAACAAAGACGGCCTTGTAATGCTATCAAAGGTTTCCTTAATTTTGTGTTCTATCAATCGCCATCATCTTATTCTCATTTCGGGACCCAAAGACGCAACAATAGAGAATGCAGTCAGCGACCCATAGCTTGACTGCTTGCGTCAGCGAACCAGAGCTGACCAAGACCCTACTCCACCTCCAAGTGGTGGTCCTGGAAACAGGCTGCATCACTGCAGTCTGGCTGAGAGAGTAGGGATCGAAGAGGGAAGGCTAACCCGGTCCCAAAAAATGCGTGCGGAAGTCGGATGTGTCGGCCGAAAGGCGCAAATATCGCAGCTCCGCTGTTAACGGGCACAACGCAACCAATGTCCTTTTCAGGACGAACGAGGACGAAGATTCTCATTTCTCGTTCCTGGCACTTGTCTCTAGTTCATGTCATCAGTTCCACATTAGTGATCTTGTCGTACCACTTTTGGCTATTCTACGCAAGCACCCATTTATGAAAGTCTGTAGATTTCTGGTTGTTTTGGTTGTATAACGAAAATACAACAAATGTGAAAGATTAAATCTAATTGTGCGAGTCTTTTAAGTTACAATATATATATATATATATATATATATATATATATATATATATATATATATATATATATATATATATATATATATATATATATATATTTATATATATATATATATATATATATATATATATATATATATATATATGAACCCCCAATTAACCAATTTATCTGCTGGCCATATAAAATTCAGTCCGGTTATAGACTAAACAATTCGGGCCCCCTACACTACAGTTTATTTTTTCACCAGCAGATTGTTTTAAAAAAGAAATTCTGTCATTTCTGTTTCAACTTTTGAACTACGAGGGGCTTTCAGAAAGTAATGCACCACATCGTTTTTCTTACTTACTTACTTACTTAGTCGTTCCCCTTCTACCGTGAGGTGTAGAGGTTTGGAAGAGAGAGCGCCAGACTATTCTATCGGCTGTACACATCGTTTTTCTCAGCTAATAATGAAGATAGAAGCATGAAATTTTGCACACTTCAAATATGGCATGTGCCAATTGTGTGCCCCAAATTGCACCGCAACCGGTCAAATAATACGGCTGCCCTAAACCGTTGAAATGGAGCGTGTTAGCAACTTGCGTTATAAGCAGCGAATTGTGATAGAATTTCTCGTTGCAGATAAGGAGACTGTTGTGAACGTTCACAAGCGTCTATGTGATGTGTATGGAAGTTTTGCAGTCGACAGGAGTACAGTCAGTCGCTGGGTTCAGAGAATCAAAGAATCAGGAAGTGGAGATACGGAGCTGTTTGATCGACCGCGCTGTGGTCGTCCTGCCACAGCCACCAACGCAGAAATGCGCTGAGGGCATTATTCTTACTGATAGGCGAATCACTACTCAACAATTGGCCTTACAGCTGTCAGTCAGCATTGGTAGCTCAAATGCAGTTATAAAAACTCTCGGATTTTCTAAGGTTTACGCAAGATGGGTTCCTCGAAGTTTCACAAATGACCACCGATTGCAAAGGAAAGCAATTTCTTCTGAATTGTTGGAGTGTTTCAATGATGATGGAGATAACTTTTTGGCTAAGATCGTTACAGGTGACGAAACCTGGGCACATCATTTTGAACCTGAGACAAAAAGACAGTCAATGGAGTGGCATCATCCGCAATCACCACGAAGAAAGAAATTCAAGACAATTCCTTCAGCTGGAAAGGTCATGATCACTGTCTTTTGGGACATTGAAGGTGTGATTCTTGTGGACGTTATGCCAAGAGGAGAGACAATCAATTCGCAAGCCTATATTAAGACATTGAAAAAACTCAATCAACGTTTTCGCATAGTTCGGCCGCACAAGAATCCAGCAGACCTGCTTCTCCTTCACGACAATGCGCGACCTCACACAAGTCTGGCAACCCGGGAAGCAATCACCAAATTGGGTTGGACTGTACTACCCCATCCACCCTATAGTCCCGATTTGGCACCCTTTGATTTTCATCTATTTGGTCCACCTAAAGATGCACTCCGTGGGACAAGGTTTGAAGATGATGAAGGAGTGATTCATGCAGCGAAGAAATGGCTACATGATCAAGACAAAATCTGGTACGGGCTAGGAATACATGCACTTGTTTCGCGCTGGCATAAAGCCGTACAAGTTGATGGGGATTATGTTGAATAATACCGATGTTTACATGACATATCCATGTATATTGTGTATAAATTTCATGCTTTTTGAATAAACAGCTCCTGGGAAAAACGATGTGGTGCATTACTTTCTGAACGCCCCTCGTATGTCCATTACGTGTGAGACTGTGAACATTTTTTTTTCCCCCTAGCCTTACAAAATACTATTTCTGGAATGTGTTTACAAATGACATTAAGAAACTAAATGGATAATGTATTAAAAACATTTTCAAACCTCCTAAAATGTTGCTTTTCAAAATTATGAAGTTTTTGGTTCATTTTTATGTGTGGAACAAACACTTTCTTATAGCATTAGTAAGAAGGCATAACAACTGTAATGTACATAAACACGTATAATGTAACTTTACAGAAATAAAGTTTGTACAAAAACATAACAAATGTATAGTAACAAATCGACAAGAAATTTGTTATTATCCTTGTCAACAAAAAGTTTGCAAAAAAAGTGTCATTTGATTGAAGTATAATCACTGTCACAACAAATATCCAAATTAATGTTGCTTTAACAAATGTCAGAACAGACTGTTTTGCTAAATTTTTTTTTTATCAGCAAGCCAGACTGATTTCATTCTTGCCGACGTGTCATATTTGTTTTAATTACAAACAGTAACATAATTAGATATCCATTTTTTTTTTTTTTTAAGATTACTGTGCGACAAATACATTTTTGAAAAGCAGTTTTCTTCATTGACTGATTTTATTTCACATACCACGTGCTGATTAACCGTTACCAGTCATTTCTTTGTTCGCTCCTCACGGAGCATCGGCCACCACTACCTGAGTCAAAGCCCACACGTTCTTGTAGCGGGGGTTCTGTAACAAAATATTTGTTTGACATAAGATGAGGTTGCCAGCCCAATGCACAACATCTGTTACGACCTGCATGATGGAGCAGTTAGCATATTCTGATTTACTGTTACGACCTGCATGATGGAGCAGTTAGCATATTCTGATTTACCGTTACGACCTGCATGATGGAGCAGTTAGCATATTCTGATTTACCGTTACGACCTGCATGATGGAGCAGTTAGCATATTCTGATTTACCGTTACGACCTGCATGATGGAGCAGTTAGCATATTCTGATTTACCGTTACGACCTGCATGATGGAGCAGTTAGCATATTCTGATTTACCGTTACGACCTGCATGATGGAGCAGTTAGCATATTCTGATTTCCGTTACGACATCTATGGTCCTGGAACCCCATACATAAAGAATGTTCGGCAGTGTCTTGGACCGTAACAAGTTCTCACCAATTCGCAATCTCGTTGCGGTGAATTTTCCGGAATTTACGGGAAAACCTCGCGCACTGCGGCCAGGAAATAAAATTACGTGCTTATTAAAATAAAGCATTTCTTTCAATTCCTTCCTGCAGTACTTGAGTAATATTCATGCCTATTTATTGTTTTCTGTACAAAATTTAAGAGATTTTCCCTAAATATATCAAGCAGAGTTCATTGCGCAGTGCTTATCAATGTTATATTTATATATATTGCCCATCACAGATGAAACTTCTGTGCTTTCGAGCCACTCTCTGCGTGTCACTGATTTGTTACTGATGGGAAATAGAAAGGAATTAAATGACTACAGGAGAATTAATACCGTCATCAGGACATGCTGCAGAAAGATCACAACATAAAACCAGTTGATACAGAAACAACAGCTGGAAGAGTTTATGCTTTGTCTTCCTGGAGGAAAAGGGGCCTTCTGCGGTGGTAGGTCCAAGCTCTAAAGGCCCGAAAAAGATGATTCTTTTGTCTTGGCTAAAGCTTTTCCTTCTGATCAAGAACTTCGGTATGTCTTCATTTCTTAAGAGAAGTGTCGACGTTGGCAGCTTCCTTACGCGTCTTATCCCACATGTTGTAGTTTTTATCTTTTGCGTGTGTTTTATGGGTATTCGTGATTGCGTTACATACATTTACTATTTCGGTCCACTGTTGCCGTGAAACGTTGTGGGTAGTTGAGCCAAGTGTGTCGCATTGACTGCTGTGAGCCCGTGTTGTTGTAGAATGTCTATGATGTTGTCTACTCATCTGCCTCTTGGTTTCTGCCTCGTGCTCTGACAACAGATCTTCTACGTTGTAGGCGCGTTGTCGTAATTGTCGCAGAGAGATTTATGATTAATAAATTTCTATATCTTTTCTTTATTCTACCCGTGTCTTCTACTTTATTATCGCTCTTTTATCCTTTTTCTTTTTTTTTCGCATTCGTTTGATTGGGATAATATAACTCTCCCATTCAAACCTTCGCTGTCTCTTTTCTTATTTAGCAACGTATTTTTATTCTACTTGAGTAGACCGAATAGTGTGAAATTCGTTCTCGACAGACATAAGATGGCAGACAACCGTCTAGCCTTTTTCTCTGACACAGCTCGTCTGTGGCTAAGTTTCTCGGTGATAGGTGTGATATGAAACACACAGATCGCTGGGAACGGCCATAAGGTAGCAGTAGGTGTAAAAACGCGCACTGGCAGTTTTTATTGGCGACGTCTGAGTTAATGTAAGTGTTAAGACGGGACTATTCGGGTTTTCGAGAATTAGTGAATCATTTCTTTTCATAAGATATAAACCCTAGTAGTTAGACTTCATTCATTCAGTACTCCTAAGTTGCAGTAGACGGATCGCTCGTGCTAGAGAATATAAGCTTGTATAGCGAAGTTCTTAGTTTTCTCGTCAATTTTTGCCGAGCTTCTAGAATACCGATATAAGTGAATAATTCTAGTTTCGTGGTGATCGCCCGTAGTTCTGTTTGGAGGTAATATTATATATCTAGTATTTTGTGAGTGATTTAAGTGGTAAATCGCCTATTTTATTTTCACTAGTTAGATTTATGTGCAGAGGGATTAAATTATAAGTCTGTTATATTCTCTAGTTGACGTGTTACAGTGGAAAGCAGAATAAATTATTATTTCTAGCTTAAACTCATGCAGCTGTAAATAAAATTTAATTAAATTGCTAGTAACCAGTCCGAGTATATTGTAACTAACTTATAACTGCACTGAGTCATCATTGAGTATTGACGAAATACGTAGGTATTTCTAATTCATGATGATTGATTTGTTTTTAAACGATCATAATTATTTCACGGGAGTTTTAACGTTAAGACAAGCTCTACGCTTGCAGTTATAATGTAAGTTATAACCGAAGCGAATATTGTGGTTAAGTATTTTGTACTTTTCTCTTCCTTACACAGTTTTGGGTCAGCCCAACTTTTACCAGCGGTTTTAGTACAACTGAAAGAAGAAACATTTTTATCTTTAACCACGTGGGTTTACAAGTTAACACCTGTCTGGCAGTGTGTATGTCTCCAGAAATAGACAGTACAAATCTCACTAACGGTTGTAAAGACTAAATGCCTATACTGGGCCTATTGAGCCTGATTATATTTCTTCACAAACTCTCATGTACATGCAGCCCTGTGGCGAGAAAAATTACAAATCATTAACATTCCGACATTTTTGACTAATTGTGGTGTGACCAATAATTATCTATTGAGAGAAGTTACCAACCGGTCATTTTCCTAAATAAGGATTCGTGATTCTGACACCGTGTGCCCGCTTAAATCTAATTCTTACTTGAACTGAGTAAATTGACACTAACTTAAATCTGAAAAGAAAACTATCGCATGAAGAGGACGCTCCCCGGACCCATTGGATGAAACCAAAATCTGCAGAGCTGGGATCCGCTTCGTCAAAAGAAAGACAGATTAAACGGTGTGTGTGTGTACTAACGTGCGCCAGACGGCGAACACCAGCAAGATTTTAGGTAAGAAAAGTGAGACAGGGGCCCCTGCTGAAAGAACAGAGTGAAAGCAGACTGAGTGATTCTTTTATGATATGATTTGTGCACCCACATTTTTTGTAATTACATTTATGCAAATTGTTGCTAAATGCGAGTTTTCCTCTCTTAGGATAGATTAGGGTATACATTCTGTTCTCAACTTTAGAGGGAAATCTGAGACTATAGTGTATATATATCCGTGACTCTTTGGGGCTATCACTTCTCTTCTAACAGGATCGTGGGCTAAACATCGAGGGAAAAGATTACACCTATGGGTCTATTATACTTGTAGTAATTCATTACCTTATATGTATTTTCTATGCTTGATATTAACATTTATGTGTTGTGGTAAATTTTCCTTATGTTAATAAATTTACATAAACTTTTATTCATACGTGTCGGTCAGCTCGTTCCCACATGTCTATATTCCATTGTTATAGTTTTTCCACGTCTGTGCGTCTAACTGTCGTCACTTATGTGTGTGTATGTATGTGAGTGGAGATATATATTAATATATATTATAATAGACTGTCTGACTCCTCTAGATCTGTTGTAGAAGATAGCCGAAAGAGAGAAGATTCTCGATTTCAGGGACAGACTCTATTAATTTCTCCATCTCACTCGTGGAAATCTATTTCTATTATTATCTCTCACTGTTGCTATCGCTTATTCTAATCTATTCAGAAGGGACCAACCCAAATGTTAATTCCCCTATCAAAAATCTACGACAGTAATTTATCGGGAGTTGACCAAACCACTTGTTTTCTCTACATACTTGGTGTAGGATAAAGAAACAGCAAATTCAAAGATTTATCAATGATTTATAGCAAGAAAATTGTTTGTGTAAGTATGCTGTTATCGTTATGTTTCCTTACAGCTGTATGAGTGTTTGATAAATCGCTGAATTAGCTCATTAACAGCTTCTTATTTTGCTCATCGTTCTACGATTATCTGTAAACATGAATCCCATTATTAGTCATTATTACTCTTGTATGGAAATGTGGGCAGTGAATAAAAGCGTTAATTATTGAAAGGGATAGGTTTTATATCCATATTAAACAATAGTGTAAAGAGGATAAAAGAACCGAAACACTTGCCCGACGTGGAGGGGCGGGGGGCCTCTGGTGATTAGATTGCCTCCTGTTATAACGCATGATATATATATGATCACACAACCTTCATTATGCTCGACTGTAATACTTTCATCGCCACAACTACCACAGTGCTTCGCTGCTGCTACCTCTGCTGTAGATCGACTTTTGTGCCAGTGGTCTGAATCATTCTCTCCCCCCATTCTTAATTCTTAGTCAGCACTGCTACGGCATATCAGCATTAAGATCTATATCTTCCTTCTCAACTAGCAACCATCAGCCGAGGGACCGAGATGACTGACGAGGGCGTATTCTCAAGTAAATGTTTATAAACTTAGCTTCAGAATTTTCATAGCCCTTTAGTTACACGTGATGAATTTTCCCATACTTATAAGACAAATCAATTCCCGCGGCTAGCTAATAAGCCGCGTAAGCCGTGTTCTGTTCTGTAGTTATACCCAGTTACACCCGCTTTGATATTACCTTTATTTATTAATAACCACAAAAACATTGCTTCCAGTTGAATGAGTTGACTTTAAAAAAAAGTGGGCCCTGAATTGTGAAAGCAGATGAAAACTGTATAATTTGAAGTTTTTTGTCTTGTTTGAAACAAGGTCAGCGAAAATTTTAAAAAATGTGCCTGAGCGACATGTGGTCCACAAATCGATTAGCTGGCATTTCCAGCGCACTCATTCTTAAATATATTTTTTGTAAATACGTAGGTGAATCGAAAAAGGAGCACTGCTCTCCTGTCTCTAGCTGGCAGATGATACAGACACTGCACTTTAATGTTGTCAAGTACCACCACCGCACCACAACCCCGGGTTAATCCATTATGACAGTTGGTTAGTAAGTATCAGAAATAGATTACTTGATACAGTACTTGATGTACACCACCAGCCTTTCATTTCCTCCTACACGTTATGATCATCCTGCCTATTATACCCTTCCATGTCGGATCTCTTTCTTCATTCTGTATTGATGGAATAGTTCGCGAGCAATAGGATGTCATTACGGAACACTGGGTGGATCATTTGTAGCATTCAGTGGAAATACTTACTTACTTAGTCGTTCCCCTTCTACCGTGGGGTGTAGAGGTTTGGAAGAGAGAGCGCCAGACTATTCAGTGGAAATATCAATCATAATATCAGCGCGTGGATTATTAATATCTCTTTCAGTGTGCGTGTTTTTTTTTCTCTTCACATTACACTTATCTTCTCCTTTTCCCCCCCCCCCCCCCCCCCCCCCCCGGTCAGTGAGTGTATGGTTCATAATTCTTGTTTTTTTTTTTAAATTTAAAGTACATTAACCTTGGCATTATAAATAATGATCGTTATTAATAGTCTCCGAGTCTGTATCACAAAGTATACTTTCTACAAGAGGTTGGCTATCTATTACCCAAGGACGGAGTATAGACCCTTAGTACACATTTTATTTTTCAAGTACTGACAGGGCGAGCGTTCGATTCACTAATCGGTAAAAGCGGTTTGCTCTCGCAACATAGTTACTGGGCTCCAAGATCGAAACATGGGAGATTCACGCTGTAGTCTACCCAGCTGTAAATAGGTACCTGACTCTGGGCTCGTGAGTGAGGGACGGCAAACGCAGCGAGGAAGGGAACAGGTCACCCCACCTCATAAAAAAAACAGAACTTAGTTCTCTGAAGTCTCTAACACTTGCCTTCACTACGGCAGTATCTGCTACGGGACTACCTTTTGAACTAAGCGGGGAAACTGAATAACGAAAGTCATTATTAAAGTGTTTTGGTAACGGGCCGCAAACAGGACTAATCGTGTTTACATTTATACTGCTGCCTCTTTTCAGTTATAAATATTCAAGGTATAATAAATATTTATTGTATTATCTTGATTGAATAGTATATATATATTGCTAACATACATTCGCTACATGTACATTTAATAACGATAACAATACAAATGCTATTGATTTGACTTGAAACAATTACGGACTTAGTCAAATGTTACACAAGCTGCAACAATGTTAGTGTGACCCTTGCTTCACATACAGTTCTTGTTCGCTTGTTTAGGTTATGTCAACAACGTTTGTCCGTATTTTGTCTTAGGGCTAGTCCAACATAGGAAAGAAATGGGGAGAGTGTTATCTAGCATAATAATAATTTATAATAAAAACAATTCCGTGTCACCAAGAGCTGACCCTTAGTGAGAATGGATCAAAGTCAAGAAAAGTTCCGTCTTTCGCAGTCGTGCCCACAATATAAAGACATTCTCTTTTTGTTCAATATAGTCCGGAAAGGGGGGGGGGGGGGGATGTTCTGTTGAGACAAGGAAATAATAAGAATATTGCTCCCACTAGCATGTCATACATGGCGACTAGTGCACTAGGCTGGCAACCTCATGTGAAAGAAAATGCTACTGAAGAGGATGTTTTTCTTAAATAACCACATATCTCTCTCTCTCTCTCTCTCTCATATAAAGCTGGCAGTCTGTCTCAGGCTTCTCCTGTTACCATACAGTTTCTCCATCAACTGGGTTGGAGAATGATATGCTGCCACCGTGCTTCTCTCGTCCAGCCCACAGGTTTGGGGTACGTGTACTGTTTGGTTGTCCTCCCCGCATCGGCATATATGTGTGTCCGATTTAAAATTTGTTGTGAATGATTAGTGCAGGCTTCCTGCAACAAAAAAATTTAAGAGGGGGGGAGGGACCAGATATGGTGATGGCTCCTTTCGGAGAAAAAAAAAAGAAAGTAAAGATATTTTTCTATGGCGCTATGTATCGACAGAAGGCAGATAAAGAAACGGTTCAATGTCATTCAGTATCTTCTTTATTACTTTTAAGTCTACCCCCAGCTGTCTTCTAAGAGTGTTTTTTCGTTCTCCATTTCCCTTCCCACGGGGATTCCAGCAAAAGTACTACCTTGTAATGCTATCATCTAGCTTCCTCAGTGTCTTTCTACCCAACCTCAGCCTCTTTTCTACACCTCTTTTATACACCTCGTGTTCTTCTGGTCCTCTCCATGAGCTCCAGATTGGTGATCTTGTCATACCATTTCAGTCCTTTACTTTTGAGGTGGTTTTGTTTGTTTGTTTGCCGGGTAAGTTGTATACTTTCCATTTCTGTTTCCACCAGTTTTGAGAACATGACATGGGCGGAGGAAAGACTTTGAATAAGATCGAAGCAGACATCAGAGTGACGTAGGATAGACGTACCTGACACCAGAGATGAATGGAACCAATAGATCAGAAGTTCCCGACCGTTTTCCGCTTCCTTGACTTTAAGTAAACATTTCCATATCCCCTATTATATGGGTAGATAACCCAGAAGCTGTTGGGGTCTACTTTAAAAACACTGAGCTATCTAAAGATCTACCTTGATAAAATCACGTGTGTTTTCAGAGTATCTGGAATCTTGGATAATCCGGCCTGTATATCGGGAATAATCAAGCATGTATGCAACTTTTATCTGCCGCTCGATCTGTTATGTGCAATCCCATCATGAGAGCGGTGGAATATTAAAACTAAATAACTTGACCAGTTGCTGACCCCTGCCCTATTCAAGACGAAAGCATATAAGTGCTAGTTTACCATGCAATGTGCACACAAATAAATTAACAGAATAATTAATTTGTCATAATGTAAATTTTATTAGGTACAAAACAAAAGTCACCATTGTTGCGGGTGATAAATAAAAATAGTAACACTGCAACAAACTATGTACCGTATGTCGTAAGTTCGACAAAGGAGGGTTGGGCATGGGGTCATTACCCCATGAAGCAGAAAATTATTAAAATCATAAAAAACTCAACAAATAATAATACATACCAACATTTGTTAATATCATAAAGTTATTAATGTTTATGAGAACAGTCAAATAAATTGGTTCTGTTTCTTGCCCACCAACAGTTTTATTCTTGGCACAGTTTTTGAAAGAGAAACCCGCGTATCATTTGAGCTCCCCCAGTTTGTTTCTTGCTTTGAATTCGATTAAGAACAGAACAGATAATCCAGATTCACAGAGATAAGTTGTTACATACATTTTTGGGTAACGGTTCTCTTTAGGCTTTTAAATTATAGAGTGATATCCCCTTGTTATGTTTGTCTTGGTCATGTATCGGAGGCTAGACAAACATTACACGGAGAGGTCACTATAATTTAAAAAAAAGTCTAAAGATAATCGTTACCCATTTTCTTGGTTATAATATTTTAATAGGATAATATAGTTGTTATATACCAGATATATTCCGTGCCCTCTTGACAAGCTTCTCGTACTCCTGGGAGTATTCGTACCCCAGGTTGGGAACCACTGTAATAGACAGTGTGAGAGAGTGACAGTGACGAAGATAAAGGGAAAAACTGGCGATCATGATTTAGTAAGAACACCAACCTGAGATAATCAGAGAGACCAGAATAAAATGAGAGGGGATCAACGTCCACTCATTCTGTGGGTGGGAAGAGGGGGAGAGAGCGGTCATTGCCGCTGATCACAGTGTACAGCCAGCTTGTAGTAAGGCACCCCAGTTATTGGTGGGAGCCATCACCGACTACTTCCCCCTGATTGGATGGGTCGTAGGTTCAGACGTTTTCTTGTACTTGTATTGACACGTTGACACAAATTCTTGAACGGAGGGTAACTAAACATCGAACCCTCAGCCTTGCCTCGTCCTGCTCGCGAGAAGAAACCGGCTGTAGTGATCTCAACGGGGTTTCTATCTTTTGTTGTTCTTGCTCAGTTATTATTGTGTTAACGATGTGCCGGTTGTGGAATACAAGACAGTCCTTGATCTGGAATATACAGGGTAAGAGAGGCAGAGGTGGACCAAAACATCACATGGAAAAGAATGAAAGACAGAAGTCAAAATGATGAGGAAAACGTGGAAAAAACTTTGAGATGATGGCATGCGACAGAAGGACTTGGTTGATTATTGTTATGTACCCGTTGTATGTAACCCATTTTACTGCATACTTCTGCTTGCATTTGGGGGGGAAGAGAAGAGACTCTTGCGGTCCTTTTCGGGCGCCGCCCCCTCCCCCCCCCCCCCCCCCCCCCCACCCAATCCATCTTTTTGTTTCATGAAAATTTATTGCCGTTATGTCCCGTCTGTCAGTGTTTTATGAAGACTGTCTAGTCCAGGGCTTTTTATCGTCTACTGACCCCTGTCAGTTGATTCTAGGTGACCCTGTACATAACTGTCGTGAAATATTCTAATCCACATATATAAATTATCAGGTAAATATAAAGCCTAACAAATAAATTCTAATAAAGAAAAGAGCAATGGTAAAATAACAGTGCTGTCACAAGGAATGTACTCGAAATCCCCTTTGTTTTATGCTTCGTCTGCAAATTGTAACGCTTTCACGTTGATAGTAAAAGCCTAATGTATTATTACCCGCGTTCTTCAATGAAACGTGTGCTGTATTTCTTGCAAAAACATTGAGATACCAAGCTGAACAATGACCTAATTTTAATATTTCATTCATTCCATTTTATACACGGCGTAACTAAAGACAGATGGACTAAAGGATAGAGAGAAGGGAGAGGCATAAAGCCGAACACGTGCAACACAAAACACGCGTCGCGCGATACACAATTACTACTATCACGCGTGTAAGGCCACATGCACTAACTTTTTCGGACGGACAGTGATAAAAACACTAACCTTCCCAGAGTTAGGTTTTTTAAATCCTGAAAAACTCTTATTAGAAAGATGACAATAGATGGGTTTACGTTTGAAAACATTACAGTACCCAGACAGCACATCTTCGAAACAGGAGGTAGAAGGAATTGCATATTTTGAACGCAGCATTTAGCTCTATTAAATATATATATTTGGGTTCCTTAGGGTTTGCTGACAAAGAATATGTACAGCGTTATGCAAATAGTCTAGGAATTAACAAGTTATGGCCAAAATAAAATGATGGTGCTGTCAGACAACACCCAAAATCAGAATCGCTCAGTGGTAGATTTTTTTACACCACCATTGTACGGGAAATGGGCCACAAGTTACATTTGAACTGATTGGCTGGAATGATATGTAAGGCTAAACACGATTAGTCGGGCTATAAATGCTATCCTTGGTTGTTAGGGGAGACGTAGGAAGTTAAAATTTTTTTCAAACACTTGTCGAAACGTGGCTCCATTGGCCAGACTCGCTGATATACTCACTTAGGAGCGTTAGTTCGAGACCACTAGTTCAAATAAGCTTGATAAAGCAACAGTGCGTTGAAGCCAGCTCATATTTTTGCTAAATAAAAGCCTGGAACATAAGCAGATGGGAATTTGTGCCAGTATTTGTGCCAGAATTCATTGCTAATCAACGTATCTGTGTTTGTTTCCATGAATTGTGGTAAGCTTGAAACATTCAGTATCTTTTAATGAAAATTGAATGTGAATTGTTAATTTATGCCTGTATATATGTGTAGTTCAGTAGCAAACATGATGTAAAGCCTATAATGCTCCAGCCGGAACAGAAGGTGTCGGAGGAAAGTAAAACTGCATGGAATGGCCAAACAGTACACTGACACCTAGATGATTGACTAGAAAGAAATAATGCTGGAAGTGCAGAGGCGTAGTAACCATTAAGGAGGTTAATACTGGTATAAAGTATTTCAGATGAAGCTGACAGTTGGCCTAACGCTCTGAACTCATGTTTGTGATGTATTGTGCTCAGTGTAAAAAGAGAGTATAAATTAGTTATGAAGTAGAAGGTACATCCTTCTTGTTTTCAGGGACCGTGGTCTTGATGGTATTGAGCAGCACCTGGTCAGAGCTTTGCTGAATCCAGAGTCGGACAGCATACTCCTTGGTCCATTTTGCTATCAGTGAGGTGTCTCCAGAGCACAGGGGAGAAATCGAGCAGAGGAGTCCTTTCCTGCCGCCATCACGCAAGATAAGCTGATGTGGCCAGCTGAGCTCAAAATTATGTACCCCCATCTTAAAATAACATTGTAACATAAACTTAAGAGGGGAAGTAAATTGTTTTAATATCAGGAACTGAGAACATCTCCAATACTAGTTCCAATAAAGACAAACTATTGAAGTCATGATGACAAATACAAACAGAGCTTGAACAAAACAAAACCAGTATTACCTCATATTACTACTACACAACTGACACACATAGGATACTTTTAATAATATATGTCACTACAATATTCATATTGATAAATTCTGTACTTATAACTTGTAATTAAAATTGATTGTGATTCCTGGTTCCCTTTGTATTTGAATCAGGACACATATTCATTCATGACAGCAATGAATACATATTGTTATTTGAAAAGTTATCAGTGACTCCTTTAAGATATCCTTGTAGAGTGTTTTATGTATGTGAGTGTCACAGTGTTGTCAAGTGTGGTGGAATAAATTAAATTGTTTATCTGTCTGTTGTTGTTATGACTTACACTTCATCATACACATACCCTAGACATACAACGTAGTCATCACACTATTCCAGAATAATTCTGACTGAGATATATATATATGTGGCAGCAAGTAAGGTTATCTATAATACACTACTCTTATTAGATATAGATACCTTCACAGCTGATCTCAGTCAGTACACTAAGTCCCCTATAAATATTTATAACATCCCACTTCACCACATATATTGGGGTCTCGCTCTTGCGATTTTGAATCTTTCCCTATTAAAAATATTGGGGGTAATTCACTTCAGGGAATATAAGAATTAAAAGGTATCCTTGGGTGGAATTAAATAAGGTTGAGCTCACGGTGCCTGTGTTGTCCATTAGATATATATGTAGAGATTGAATTGTTGGTTAGACATTGTATAAATTTACCTGATAGACAATGGCGGACCTGGCCAAATTTCGATCTGCTGCTGTTCAGACTGCAAAAGAGTTAGGATTAGATGGGCAAGTTATGGTTGCCTATGTCACTACGGAATGTGACAAATTTATTGAACGCGAAGAAAGAAGGTTTGAAGCCGAAAGAAAGTTAGAGGCTGAAAGGGAAATTAAGAAGTTACAATTTGAGGCTGAGGCTGAGACTAAGAGGTTGCAGATTGAGGCTGAGGCTAAGAAATTGGAAGCAGAAAGAGAAGACAAAAGATTGGCTGCAGAAAGGGAAGAGAAGAAATTAGCTGCAGAAAGGGAAGCAGAAGAAAGAAGATTGACTGCAGAAAGGGAAGAGAAGAAATTAGCTGCAGAAAGGGAAGCAGAAGATAAAAGATTACAAAGGGAACATGAGTTACGACTAAGGGAGTTTGAGTTTCAAGCCCATGCTCCTGAAAATGGTGCCAGTCCCTTTGCCTCTGATGCCACTGCTAGCCAAGGAGCCTCAACCTCAGCTATGAATTTTCATTTAGATCATTTTGTTGAGAAAGACGATGATATAGAGAGCTATCTAAATAGGTATGAACTATTAGCTACCACGTATGGGTTAGAGAGAGAGAGGTGGAGCTTAAAGTTATCTCAAGGACTTCGTGGGGCAGCTTATGAAGTTTTTGCAAAAATGAGCAGAGGTGATCAGGAAAATTATGACATGCTGAAGCAGGCTCTTTTGTTAAGGTATGAAAAGAATGCAGAATTCTATAGGAAAAAATTTAGGAATGCTAAACTACTGTCAGGTGAAACCTATCACCAGTTCTCTGCACGAATAGAGACATACCTGGAGAAATGGACTTCTCTGGGGAAAACCCAAGATCTTAAGGAAATGGTCCTTATAGAGCAACTAAGAGAGTCCATGGCTCCAGACCTGAGAAAGTTTCTCATGGAACAAGGTGCAGAGAGGCTGGGTGAGTTGCTAAATGTTGCTGAAAGGTATCAAGCAGCTCAAGCAGAGGTAACAGGTTATAAAAAGAAACAAGTGGATAACTTTAGGGCACCACTGTAGCGGGAGGTTATTTAAAATTATTTATATGTAAGAGTATGCCAGTAAAGAGTTCTGACCTTACAAGTAATACCCCAGTCTTAGAAATAAGCACTGGTGTATTGTTATCATAAAAATAGTCAGACTGTAAAAACCCTGGCCCAGTTGGTAAGAAGTAGTACCCAGGATTTAAGGTGTCTCCTCCCTATGACTATCTTATGATTACTTATATTCTAGGGGATAAGTAAAATGAACATTCACTGAAACCACAAATGGAAGAAGTGAATAAATCCTCAGGTACAGTTAAAATAGTTTAATAATTACACTAATATTCTATTTCTACTAGTTGGAAAAGAGTATACACATATATATTAAAATATTCACACAATTACTATTATTGTCTGTTTAGACTTCAAGATCTTAAATAATAAAGTTACTGAAATCACTGTTATTAGTCCTTTGAATTTAAGGATAACTGTCATCAGTTGACTGAGTTTATGTATGGTTACTTATTGTTTTCAACTATTGGCTGTTTCACATGTATAGGTGGTCAGTGTCAAAACAGGACACTTATCTTTCCAACTTGATACTGCTGAAACTGTCCTTTGCTGATATCAGACTTGGTAGGCCCAACAGTAGGGATGCCAATGACCAGTTGAAGTTCACTCTTTGGGGTCCTGCACTTTTGTGGGATTGCCTCGGATGAACTGCACCGGCTTCTGATACTGGACAGTCTGGTTTGAGTTATTTCATGGAACCTGCAACATATCAGCCTTGGCTAGTATCTGGCTAGACTTGTAGCTGACTAGCACAGATGTCAGACCAGTCAGTCATCAGATGTCACCGTTATACAATCATAGTAAGTAAGGACATCATTTCAGTGATATAGAATTAATATTAACATATCAGTAATAAACATCATCTGGTTTATTCCGCTCCTATACATCCCTTTCTATAACTTGATCCTTCCAAATCATATCAAATACAAATTCAAATACTGATGCTATTCTTAGCATCTACACAAAAGTAATACATAAAATAAATAGAGTGAGTGACCACGTGATCAGGTTGCTTTCTACTGAAACTGGCTGTAGAACACTCCAGTTTACCAGCTGTAAATGGGTACGAAGTTGTGCGCTCGAACTAGGGAAGGCAAAGGCAGCGAGGAAGGGGACTAGTCACCTAACCTCGTAAAAGCGGTATCTTCCATGCTGAAGCTTCTAACAATTTATTTCCCTAAGACAATCTCTGGTCATGGGACTGCCTTTATCTTCGTAAGCGATAATGCATTTAATATCGACGAGATACAGCATTAAATATAATAAATATTTTCTATTTGGCTGTGGGGCTAGTTTTGATACGTTTTTGTACAAGCAACCATCTTCCACTAAGCACATGAATAAATCATATTAAAATAATATGTTATATCAATGAATCTTATACAGGCATATTTTGTGAATTCTAAATGAACCTGTAATACAAAATAAAAGAAATTATTATACAGGATAGCTATCGTAAATTCGCTTACCCTCAGACTCCAGACACTTAGACTGAAATTTTCTGGCGATCCGCTCACACTTCAGATGGATTTAGAGTCGTGGCGTTATCTGCCCTCAGTCTTGTCTCAACCTCTTGCGTTGGGTCTTCTCAGAGTTTTACCGACACGATCTATATACCATAGCGCGACGGTACCGGAGCGCAGATACGTCACAAGCCTAAGACTAGATCCCTGAAAAAAAAATCCTTCCCGAACCGTGATTTCAGCCGATCTGTGCGTCGGCTGAAATTTTGCCTTTCTCATTCTCAGCATATATAATATCCATATTGTTCCATCTTATCTAGTTTTATACAGCTGATAAAACTCTATCTTCCTATCCATGTAAATTCCCAAACTGTTATTTGTTGATTTTAATATTTAGAACAGAAGTGGGTTTACATGCTTTTAGCGTAACTGTGGGCAACCGAAATACGCATATATCTCCGTAAATGAGAACTTCCTACCGTTCCATCTTATATGCAGTTATACACCATCCTTCCCTGTACTGAAATGTAAAATCCTTTTCATACCGATTCCCTTCTGTTTTTATTATCGTTGGCGATTTCCTCTGTCCGATACACATTTCGCTGATACGCCGCCATTTTGAAAGCGGTCACTCGATCGTAGATGGGTTTATAAATCTAACTGAAAACTCCTTTGCAATTGACTTGAATAACCAATTTTTGAGGACATAGCTCCCCCATATTTTAAGCTGGATGATATCTAGCTTAACTATTGGGTACAAGACAATTGCAAATCCGACCAATTTCCGAGGTTTAGTTTTCCCTTCTTTCTATCCTCCTCCAAGCTCTGTGGGATAAACGACTAAGGATATTTCTGCGCCCACATTCTGTTTTCCAAGAATACTATGAATCCTTTACTTTCTCTCTTCACTTCCCGGTTTTTCGGCTTTTCATCCAGGCTCTTAACTGCTGGTGTAAACGGGGTCCGGTAGTTTCCCATGAAGTTTACCGCCCTCTTTTTCGATGTTAGTTGGTGGTGTGGTTTTCTCCTCGCAAATCCCGTAGGTTATTTTTGTGATTTTTCGCTGATTTGTTCCTTTTTTCCAGCGCATTGGGGTTTCAGACATGCAATTGTAAAACCGGTGTGGGATGGGTTCCTTGGCCCTCCCGTGCAAAATCTCGGGAGTACCCCTGATTGCTGGTTTGGCTTTGTAGATTTTTGATGAAAGACCTCTCCCGTCTCGGGACTTTCTGAATCAACATAGGGTGCACTCTGGACTGGAATTCTACATACTGATTTATGGCTTCCGTATTACCTAGCCAGTAGAAACGGGGTGGCTTTTCTTTGTTTTGTGGCACCATTACCCATGTGTTCATCACTCAAAGTTGATATGTGTCCCCAGCTTATAAGACCTTATTCCTATAGGTGGATGGTACAATCGATTTGACCATGTCTTTTTCGTCCCTCTTCCAGCTTTCCTGTACAAGAGTCCATGTTTCGCATATTATAGAAATGTCCTTTTCCTTGGAGCTTTATATGTTGTTTTGATTAAATTTGCCCAAACAAGGGCTTCATACGAGCTGTCTGTCTTCTTGAGCCCGTTTCATTTCAAGGTTGAATGAAATTTTTTCGATGGTGTCCATCTCTATGTTCCTGGTGTCAAGCCTTAGGTCTGGATTCCTGACATAACCTTAGGGTTATACAGGGTCTCCCTAAGAAATACATATATACGCCCCAATCATTTAGGGGGTAAAAGGGATCAATCTATCACAGCTGCAATTTATCTCCCCCTTCCAACATAGGCGACAAACTGACATGTAATCTTTTGCCTCATGGGATAAAGTAAGGGGTGATGTTCCTTTTAGTGGCCCTTGAAACTCTACTGTTTCTGTGGTGATTTGTTCAGGGCACACCAGAGATGCACACACGACTGCGTCATAGGACAAACCTGTGTCATACATTCCTGTGACTTGTTTGCCATTCACAGTCACTATCTCCTGGGTAGGTGGGTGATGGAGGCTATTCTGACCCACAGTCAGTTCCTTCCTAACAGAAGTCCTCACCTGTAGACATGCAGCATGATGAAGGGGTTTTTTCCTCCCACCTTCATCCGTGTTGTTGTTTGCTCAGCTTACAAAATCTTTGCCACCACTTAGCTTCCACTGTTTTGTAGGGTTTATTTTTCCTGAGTCCTGAGGGTTCTTGTCCTTTTTTAACAAAATCTTAGCGTGTATACTGTATGGTTGATCCTCTGGTCCAAAATCGGTATTCTGCGGTGGTTGGCCTTTATCCTTCTACCTGCTTCCTTTTTGTTCCTACCAATTCATCTTGAGCTGCTTGGTATCTCTCTGCACATTTCAAAATATCTTCCTGCCTCTCTGCTCCTTGTTCCATAAGGAATTTCCTCATTTCTTGAGACAGGGAATCTTTCACTTGCTCTAACATAACCATTTCTTTCAGATCCTCGTAGGTTTTCTGATACTTACCTAAAACTACTCCCATTTCAACAAATACAGTTTCTAGCCTAGCTTGTAGAACTGGTTATATGTTTCTCCAGGTTGAGGTTTAGTAGTTCTAATTTTCTTCTTATATGCCTCAGAGTTCTTGTTTCATACAGGATCAGTAAGGCTTTGCTTTAGTATTTCAGTAATTTTCCTGATCTTCTTTGGGGAGTTTCAGAAAAAAACATCATATGCAAATCTACCTCTCAATCCCTGGGATAACTTTAGACTCCATTTTTTTCCATTTTTCCTGTCCATTTGTAAGAGGCTAGCCCTCTTCATACCTATCCAGGTTACGACTCACAATTTGCGTCCTCCTTTTCAACAAATGGATCTAGGTGGAAGTTCATGGCCCCATTTGCATGTGTTTCTGAAAAGAGCTATTATCGCAGAATGAGGTGAGCTTATTACCATGGGTGATAGTCCCAGCGCCTGAAGTTCAAGATCAAAGCTGTCTCATTTTCAGCTCATGGTCTCTCTTCTGCTTGTAAACCTCCTTTCTTCTCTCTCAGCTTAACTTTATTAATTTCTTGCTTCTCTTTCTTTTGTGCTTTCTCTCTATGATCAATTTCTTGGCTTCTCTAAATTCTGCTTCACTTTTCTTGGCTTCTCTCTTCTGTTTCTAATTCTTCTGCTAATTTCTTGGCTTCTCTCTCTGCTTCTCAATTTTCTTCGGCTTCTCCGCTTCTCTTTGTTTCTCTTCGATTCTAATTGCTTTGCTTCACACGATCGGATTATACTTTTCCACATTCCGTCGTGACATACCGGATCAGAGCGATCACCATCCATGCCAAGCTCTTTTTCCACCTGCAGTGTAGCAGACCCTAAATTTGAACCAAGTCAGCCATGATGTATCTGTAGTCTAGTAGGGCAAGTGATCTTTACTCCAACTAAATTTAACTACAATATAATTAACTTATATAAACTTAAAGTTAATTAAACTGACTTCACCATATATGAAACAGCTTTCTTTATCTGTACTCAATGGTACTCCTAAAAAATTATATTTCCTACTATGTTAACTCTTTCCACAAATATTCAAATAAAAGAAAAAAAAAATTTTCTACACAGCAGGAAATAGAAAGTGTTGCTCAGGAATATCAAATGACATATCCAGCAGGACGAGCCCCCACTGTAAAGAGTTCTGACCTTACAAGTAATACCCCAGTCTTAGAAATAAGCACTGGTGTATTGTTATCATAAAAATAGTCAGACTGTAAAAACCCTGGCCCAGTTGGTAAGAAGTAGTACCAGGATTTAAGGTGTCTCCTCCCTATGACTATCTTATGATTACTTATATTCTAGGGGATAAGTAAAATGAACATTCACTGAAACCACAAATGGAAGAAGTGAATAAATCCTCAGGTACAGTTAAAATAGTTTAATAATTACACTAATATTCTATTTCTACTAGTTGGAAAAGAGTATACACATATATATTAAAATATTCACACAATTACTATTATTGTCTGTTTAGACTTCAAGATCTTAAATAATAAAGTTACTGAAATCACTGTTATTAGTCCTTTGAATTTAAGGATAACTGTCATCAGTTGACTGAGTTTATGTATGGTTACTTATTGTTTTCAACTATTGGCTGTTTCACATGTATAGGCGGTCAGTGTCAAACAGGACACTTATCTTTCCAACTTGATACTGCTGAAACTGTCCTTTGCTGATATCAGACTTGGTAGGCCCAACAGTAGGGATGCCAATGACCAGTTGAAGTTCACTCTTTGGGGTCCTGCACTTTTGTGGGATTGCCTCGGATGAACTGCACCGGCTTCTGATACTGGACAGTCTGGTTTGAGTTATTTCATGGAACCTGCAACATATCAGCCTTGGCTAGTATCTGGCTAGACTTGTAGCTGACTAGCACAGATGTCAGACCAGTCAGTCATCAGATGTCACCGTTATACAATCATAGTAAGTAAGGACATCATTTCAGTGATATAGAATTAATATTAACATATCAGTAATAAACATCATCTGGTTTATTCCGCTCCTATACATCCCTTTCTATAACTTGATCCTTCCAAATCATATCAAATACAAATTCAAATACTGATGCTATTCTTAGCATCTACACAAAAGTAATACATAAAATAAATAGAGTGAGTGACCACGTGATCAGGTTGCTTTCTACTGAAACTGGCTGTAGAACACTCCAGTTTACCAGCTGTAAATGGGTACGAAGTTGTGCGCTCGAACTAGGGAAGGCAAAGGCAGCGAGGAAGGGGACTAGTCACCTAACCTCGTAAAAGTGGTATCTTCCATGCTGAAGCTTCTAACAATTTATTTCCCCAAGACAATCTCTGGTCATGGGACTGCCTTTATCTTCGTAAGCGATAATGCATTTAATATCGACGAGATACAGCATTAAATATAATAAATATTTTCTATTTGGCTGTGGGGCTAGTTTTGATCCGTTTTTGTACAAGCAACCATCTTCCACTAAGCACATGAATAAATCATATTAAAATAATAATACGTTATATCAATGAATATTATACAGGCATATTTTGTGAATTCTAAATGAACCTGTAATACAAAATAAAAGAGATATTTATACCGGATAGCTATCGTAAATTCGCTTACCCTCAGACTCCAGACACTTAGACTGAAATTTTCTGGCGATCCGCTCACACTTCAGATGGATTTAGAGTCGTGGCGTTATCTGCCCTCAGTCTTGTCTCAACCTCTTGCGTTGGGTCTTCTCAGAGTTTTACCGAAACGCTTTATATACGATAGCGCGAACGTATCGGAGAGCAGATACGTCACAGCCTAAGACTAGACCTGAAAAAATCCTTCCCGAACCGTGATTTCAGCCGATCTGTGCGTCGACTGAAATTTTGCCTTTCTCATTCTCAGCATATATAATATCCATATTGTTCCATCTTATCTAGTTTTATACAGCTGATAAAACTCTATCTTCCTATCCATGTAAATTCCCAAACTGTTATTTGTTGATTTTAATATTTAGAACAGAAGTGGGTTTACATGCTTTTAGCGTAACTGTGGGCAGCCGAAATACGCATATATCTCCGTAAATGAGAACTTCCTACCGTTCCATCTTATATGCAGTTATACACCATCCTTCCCTGTACTGAAATGTAAAATCCTTTTCATACGGATTCCCTTCTGTTTTTATTATCGTTGGCGATTTCCTCTGTCCGATACACATTTCGCTGATACGCCGCCATTTTGAAAGCGGTCACTCGATCGTAGATGGGTTTATAAATCTAACTGAACTCATTTGCAATGACTTGAAACCAATTTTGCGACAACCACAGAACTTTAATCAATTTGATCCTAGAGATCAAAACAAAAGTAAGCACCAATTTGATAGGCCATGGTATGAAAATAAAAATAAATTCCCACAATTCGATGAAAGGAAATATGATGAAAGAAAATCTTTCAACCAAGGAAAAAGGTGGTGTAAGAATTGTCAGATGGACAATCATGACACTGACCGTTCAGAAGGAAACCTGTGTATATGGCAACCCTTCAGGTCAGGTCGACCTCAAGACAGGAGGAGGATATTATGTTGGATACCACTCCAGAAGAGATGAGGAAGGCACAGGCTGGGGATAAAACACTCAAGCCTTGTTTCAGAAAATTGTCAACTTGTCATACAACTCCAGGCAAGGGAGATTTTTACATGAAAAACAAGTTGATGTATAGGAAGACTGGAGCTAGATCCAAAGGTCAAGGACAGCTGGTACTTCCTAAAAGATATAGGGCAGACTTAATAAGGAGCCTACATGTGAAACCAGATGGGGACCATGAGAAAATAGGTACCATCATTCAAAAGGTGGCTCACAATTATTATTGGCCTAAAGCAAGATGGGACATTGAGAATTTTGTAGAAAGGTGTAGCATAGCACATGAGGGAACACCCACAAGTGGGAACACTGATCAGGACCTGGACACGCCACGGGGCAAAATTAGGCCTGATAATAAAAAGAGATATAAATTTGATAAAGTGGACCAAATAGAATGGGAAGCCCCTTTTCACGGACAAGCTTCACTTAACTGTTTTACAATGGCCACTATGCGGAGAGTGCAAAAAAGATGTCTTACCCCAGGATAAGCCGAAAATCCCTCAATCGGACTTAAACAAACTGGAGGAAGAGGATGTAGAGAGGAAATCTCTCATCAAGAATTTTAAGTGGGGAGAAAGCCCCAAAAGAAAAATTGGTAGCGGTCGTTTTGTGAATGATAATTCTGGGAGGAAAAATCATCACTACAGAGCTTCGAGTGGAAGAGACCATACCGGTGCATGGACAAATAGGTCCACACAATTAAAGGTCCATATGTAGCTTTGTTAAGAACGTGGACTGATGAAAAGGCAGAGGAAAACATTACATCTTCATACCAATATGTGAATGAGCTGACCACTCGTTTAAAAACTGGCTGGAAACTTGCCAATGAAAATTTGAAACAAGCCAGGAAGAAACATGCTGCCTATTATAACAGGAAGGCGAAAGACAGAAATTTGGCTGTGGGAGAGAAAGTACTGCTTCTTTTGCCCGGGAGTCAGAATAAGTTACAAATTGGATGGCAGGGTCCATATATACAGTTTTAGAGAAGGTGTCTAGAACAAATTATAAGATAGATAAGAAGGGGAAAGAAAAAATCTATCATGTGAATCTCCTGAAGAAATATTTGGAAAGAGAACATCAGGAGGAGACACACTTGTTGACCTTGTCCATCGCCATGGAGATGAAAAAGGAACCACTTTCATCATTTGAGTATCCATTACACCCCTGTGAGACAGCAGCACAGGTGAAAATCAGTACACATTTAACGAAAACTCAGAAAGAGAGAGTGCAACAGGTTCTAAATAATCATGCAGAGGTGTTAACAGACCGACCAGGGCATACAAACCTATTGGAATATGATATGAAACTGATAGACCCCACACCTGTCTGTATGAAACCATATTCGATTCCGTTTGCTAAGGAGAAAGCTTTGAAGGAAGAGATAGACTATCTATTGAAGGAGGGAATTATTTCACACAGTGAATCCTCATATAGTTCCGGTGTTGTACTCTTAAGGAAGCCCTCTGGAGAACATAGACTCTGTATAGATTACAGGAGACTGAATGCTATTACAGAAGGACAGGTGGATCCATTGCCGGATACAAATCAGCTGTTTGCCAGACTAAATAAAGCTAAATATTTCTCAAGGGTGGATCTGAGTAAAGGATACTATCAGATTCCAGTAAAACCTGAGATCAGAAAAAATTGTTGGATGTAAACATTTCGGAGGAACGTAATGAATCCCTGAGTTGCCTCTTCGATTGAGGATATTCCGAATGTTTCATACAGGATAATAAGAAGATTATGGGATCCACTACGAAAACTCTGCTATCACCAGGTATATGTTATCTCCTCATAACGTACATTTTGAGGGAAATATAATGTTCTCTGGACATGTCATTGCGCAGACTCAGAGAAGAGAAATGGTGAATACGGGTTGCGAAGCAGCATTAAGACAAGCACTCACACTTGCGGCTGTTCAGTAACATAACCGAAATATATTATTGGTTGTAGAAGTCTGAGGCAGATTTCATGAGTAGTGCCTACTCTGAATGGACCCAACTACATAAAACCATGATAGCACCACAGCAGAGTAAAGTCAAGTTGACTTACATTTATCTATGTGTATATAGAATAAAGGACTGACATGGGATGTCTGTTTTAAGAGGGGAGGTGTCGTGAAATATTCTAATCCACATATATAAATTATCAGGTAAATATAAAGCCTAACAAATAAATTCTAATAAAGAAAAGAGCAATGGTAAAATAACAGTGCTGTCACAAGGAATGTACTCGAAATCCCCCTTTGTTTTATGCTTCGTCGGCAAATTGTAACGCTTTCACGTTGATAGTAAAAGCCTACTGTATTATTACCCGCGTTCTTCAATGAAACGTGTGCTGTATTTCTTGCAAAAACATTGAGATACCAAGCTGAACAATGACCTAATTTTAATATTTCATTCATTCCATTTTATACACGGCGTAACTAAAGACAGATGGACTAAAGGATAGAGAGAAGGGAGAGGCATAAAGCCGAACACGTGCAACACAAAACACGCGTCGCGCGATACACAATTACTACTATCACGCGTGTAAGGCCACATGCACTAACTTTTTCGGACGGACAGTGATAAAAACACTAACCTTCCCAGAGTTAGGTTTTTAAATCCTGAAAAACTCTTATTAGAAAGATGACAATAGATGGGTTTACGTTTGAAAACATTACAGTACCCAGACAGCACATCTTCGAAACAGGAGGTAGAAGGAATTGCATATTTTGAACGCAGCATTTTAGCTCTATTAAATATATATATTTGGGTTCCTTGGGGTTTGCTGACAGGGAATGTGTACAACGTTATGCAAATAGTCTGGGAATTAACAAGTTATGGCCAAAATAAAATGATGGTGCTGTCAGACAACACCCAAAATCAGAATCGCTCAGTGGTAGATTTTTTTACACCACCATTGTACGGGAAATGGGCCACAAGTTACATTTGAACTGATTGGCTGGAATGATATGTAAGGCTAAACACGATTAGTCGGGCTCTAAATACTATCTTTGGTTGTTAGGGGAGACGTAGGAAGTTAAAATTTTTTCAAACACCTGTCGAAACGTGGCTCCATTGGCCAGACTCGCTGATATACTCACTTAGGAGCGTTAGTTCGAGACCACTAGTTCAAATAAGCTTGATAAAGCAACAGTGCGTTGAAGCCAGCTCATATTTTTGCTAAATAAAAGCCTGGAACATAAGCAGATGGGAATTTGTGCCAGTATTTGTGCCAGAATTCATTGCTAATCAACGTATCTGTGTTTGTTTCCATGAATTGTGGTAAGCTTGAAACATTCAGTATCTTTTAATGAAAATTGAATGTGAATTGTTAATTTATGCCTGTATATATGTGTAGTTCAGTAGCAAACATGATGTAAAGCCTATAATGCTCCAGCCGGAACAGAAGGTGTCGGAGGAAAGTAAAACGGCATGGAATGGCCAAACAGTACACTGACACCTAGATGATTGACTAGAAAGAAATAATGCTGGAAGTGCAGAGGCGTAGTAACCATTAAGGAGGTTAATACTGGTATAAAGTATTTCAGATGAAGCTGACAGTTGGCCTAACGCTCTGAACTCAATGTTTGTGATGTATTGTGCTCAGTGTAAAAAGAGAGTATAAATTAGTTATGAAGTAGAAGGTACATCCTTCTTGTTTTCAGGGACCGTGGTCTTGATGGTATTGAGCAGCACCTGGTCAGAGCTTTGCTGAATCCAGAGTCGGACAGCATACTCCTTGGTCCATTTAGCTATCAGTGAGGTGTCTCCAGAGCACAGGGGAGAAATCGAGCAGAGGAGTCCTTTCCTGCCGCCATCACGCAAGATAAGCTGATGTGGCCAGCTGAGCTCAAAATTATGTACCCCCATCTTAAAATAACATTGTAACATAAACTTAAGAGGGGAAGTAAATTGTTTTAATATCAGGAACTGAGAACATCTGCAATACTAGTTCCAATAAAGACAAACTATTGAAGTCATGATGACAAATACCAACAGAGCTTGAACAAAACAAAACCAGTATTACCTCATATTACTACTACACAACTGACACACATAGGATACTTTTAATAATATATGTCACTACAATATTCATATTGATAAATTCTGTACTTATAACTTGTAATTAAAATTGATTGTGATTCCTGGTTCCCTTTGTATTTGAATCAGGACACATATTCATTCATGACAGCAATGAATACATATTGTTATTTGAAAAGTTATCAGTGACTCCTTTAAGATATCCTTGTAGAGTGTTTTATGTATGTGAGTGTCACAGTGTTGTCAAGTGTGGTGGAATAAATTAAATTGTTTATCTGTCTGTTGTTGTTATGACTTACACTTCATCATACACATACCCTAGACATACAACGTAGTCATCACACTATTCCAGAATAATTCTGACTGAGATATATATATATGTGGCAGCAAGTAAGGTTATCTATAATACACTACTCTTATTAGATATAGATACCTTCACAGCTGATCTCAGTCAGTACACTAAGTCCCCTATAAATATTTATAACATCCCACTTCACCACAATAACCTAACATTTACACTGTAACATTTTAAAATATGCTGTTATATAGGCCTTCGTTGTTGTTTTTTTTTTCTACAGAGGAGTCAATAACCTTCATCGGACAATTAAAGGTGTCCATGGCACAAGAATGGTTACAAAGCCCTTGTCTACTCTTCATAGTGGTTGAAAAGTCACTTCCTACTTATAAATTATTTCTATAGAAATCCAACTCAGAAACCAACTTTAAAAAAAAAAGAAACGGAAATTAACTGCCATATTATTATATAAAATTCTATGGCACATCAACATTACAGCTGAGTGTGAGATCCGGTCTGTTCAGCACGTGATCTCCTTGCATACAGCAATGTTTAGCTGTAACATAAGTTTTATTGGTCATTGTAGATTTGATTTTGTTTGACTACGTTTCAGGGAATTAATCAACACTGACGCTAGTCAGTAGCAGTTATCGCCCGTTGTTTTGACTTTTTGTTTACGTATATCGAGTCTATAAAAATGTAAAAATTGAAAGTGACTTCTCAATCATCTTATATACAACTCATCATTTCTATGACTAATCATAGACTGTCTTGTCTCTATGTATCACCCGTCGTGCTTTTGACAGTGTCTTCACATTACACACGTTCAAGATTCCTAGATCAGTTGTGTAGCCTTATCCAGTCCTTTTCTTTCTTTGTCATCCCAATCTCCCCGAGACCTCCGGCAACAGATACCATCACTGCAAGACCACGTGACTGCTTGGTGCAGGCTTCCTACAAGGGACCTGCTGCAGTGGTCACCCCTGCTCCTTAAGGGGCGCAAAAGTAAATGACGATGATGATTACACTCTTCTGATACCAGTTGTCTAAAGGTTGCTAGCATGGTTCTACCCGGCGAAGGTGGAAGCTCATACAAGCATCCATTTCCTTAAAGACTGACTGGAAGAAGTATTAGATAAGTACAATGTGTTTAGGATGAAGAAGACATGAGTAGGCCTTGAGCTGATGGCACGGGACAGGAAGACTGGACATACATTTGGTGAAGGCATATGATCCAGTAGGAGCTGAGGGGTGATGAACCGCGTATGCTGGTAAAATAAATTGTCCCGTCACTTAATAAACTGACAACATAATAACAAGACAGTGTCCAAGAATAAAAAGATGGGTCGGCAGTGTAAACAACACCGCCTAGGCCGGTCCCAAGCCCGGCTGAAAAAAAGGAGGAGGGCGGCCTGCATGGAGGCCGCAAGGAGGCAGCCCCTCTACCATGCAAAGGCACAACAGGCCAATCACCTGTTTGCTTTAAATAACGATTGTGCGAAGTACAAGAGAGAAAACCGGACTGATTCTAAAGGCTACGAACTGGAACGGACTACGACTTATGGAACTTGGAACACAACAAGTATAAATGGGAAAGAAGAGGAGCTGGTGGAAGAGATGAGGACAGCCAAACTAGAAATCCTGGCTAAAGCGGAAACAAAGAAAAAGGGGCAAGGAGTCATGGATCTCGCTGCTCTACAGTGGTGTACCCACATCTGAAAGAGCTAAAGGGGGCGTGGGTTGCATTGTAACCAAAAAGATAGTATCAAGGGATGGAATTTTGTCTCAGAGCGCATTATGGTTGTAAAACTAAAAGAAGGAGAAACCACAGTCAAACTGGTCATAGTGTTTGGGCCAAATGAGGATGAGAAAGCAGAGGTCAAGGAGGAATTCTTTGAGCTGCTTAAAAGGACAGTGGATGACTGCCTAGATGAAATTATCATGCCCCGAAGGAAGTAATGGATAGATGGAAAGAATATTTCTCTGAACTCCTTGATGGTGAGCAAGGTCAAGCATCAGAAATGATAACCACTAGCACAGAAGAGAAAACCAATGGTGGTGAAGATGACATAAAGATGGAAGAACTGAAGGCAGCACTGGAGAAAATCAAGATGGGCAAAGCAGCAGGGCATGATGGTATAACACCAGAAATGTTTAAGTACATGGGAGCATCAGGTGACCTATTACTCTTAAGGGTCCTACAGGCAGCGTGGTGCGACAAGACCATACCAAAGGATTGGGAGATTGCCATCATAACACCAATTTTCAAAAAGGGTGACAATCGACAATGTGGAAACCATAGAGGCATATCCCTTCTCAGTGTCCCTGGTAAAATCTACTTTAGAATCCTAGAGCAGAGACTCCGACGCCTAGCTGAGCCGTAATTGGATGAGGTCCAGTGCGGATTCCGAGCAAAACGAAGTACACAAGACCTAATCTTCACACCCAGACAGCTGAGTGAAAAGGCCCTTGAGTATAAGAGTGAGATCCATCTTTGTTTCATAGATCTGGAAAAGGCGTTTGACAGGGTCCCCTGAAGCAAACTGTGGGACTGTTTGGCAAGGGAAAACATTCCAGCACCTCTGATTCATGCTATACAGAGCTTCTACAAGTCGTGCAGAAATTATGTGAGGACAGCAAACCATAAGTCAGAAGAGTTCAGGACCACCACTGGTGTAAGACAAGGTGATATCCTGTCACCTTATCTTTTCATACTCCTCATGGACGATGTCATCAAGGCATGTAAGGAGAGAACAAGAAAGTATTGAGTGGGGACTGGAAGATGAGACAGGTCTGTATTTCAGAGCTGGCATTTGCTGATGATGTTGCCCTGATTGCTAAATCAGAGGCACATCTCCAATCCAACCTGCAAGTCTGGAAGGAAGAGCTGGAGAAGAGAGGGATGGTCATAAGTAGCTCTAAAACAAAATCCATGGTGATATCACGAGAAGAAAGAAAACATCAGATTAAGTTGGGAGAACAGGTCCTGGAGCAGGTCCACCACTTTAAATACCTCGGAGCTATTATAGATCAAACGGGAGGCATCAAATTAGAGTTGGCCACTCGAAAAGCAGCAGCTGGGAGACTTTTTCAGGCAATAAATCGAGGATTCCTCAGCAAGAGAGAGGTTGGTAAGAAAACAAAGATGGCTGTATACCGCTCCACCTATGTCCCAGTCTTGACATATGGATGCGAGTCATGGGCAATGACTACAACCCACAAAAGCCAGATCCAAACCTCAGAAATGAGGTATCTGAGGAAGGTGGTTGAAGTAACAAGAAGAGACATGGTCCGCAACTATGACGATACGTCAAGGCATCAAATCCCACCCCCTGCAGACCCAAGTAGAACAGTCCCGACTAAGATGGTTTGGCCATGTCTGCAGAATGGGAGAAGATCGGCTACCACGACAAGCATAGGAAACAAAAATCCAGGGATCCAGACCCCCAGGACGACCCAGAGTCCGCTGGAAGGACAACATTAGACAATCTTTGAAGGACCGAGGACTAGAATGGAACCAGGCCAGGAGGAAGACAGCCGATATGATAGTCTGGCGCTCTCTCTTCCAAATCTCTACACCGCACGGTAGAAGGGGAATGACTAAGTAAGTACACGGCTCATTGTCACTGTGGTAAAGTGAGATGTTATAAATATTTATAGGGGACTTAGTGTACTGACTGAGATCAGCTGTGAAGGTATCTATATCTAATAAGAGTAGTGTATTATAGATAACCTTACTTACTGCCACATATGTTTACCTCAGTCAGAATTATTCTGGAATAGTGTGATGACTACGTTATATGTCTAGGGTATGTGTATGATGAAGTGTAAGTCATAACAACAACAGACAGATAAACAATTTAATTTATTCCACCACACTTGACAACACTGTGACACTCACATACATATAACACTCTAAGAGGATATCTTAAAGGAGTCACTGATAACTTTTCAAATAACAATATGTATTCAGTGCTGTCATGAATGTATATGTGTCCTGATTCAAATACAAAGGGAACCAGGAATCACAATCAATTTTAATTACAAGTTATATGTACAGAATTTATTAATATGATTCTTGTAGTGACATATATTATTACTGGTATCCTATGTGTGTCAGTTGTGTAGTGGTAATATGAGGTAATACTGGTTTGGTTTTGTTCAAGCTCTGTTGGTATTTGTCATCATGACTTCAATAGTTTGTTTCTATTGAAACTAGTATTGGAGATGTTCTCAGTTCCTGGTATTAAAACAATTAAATTCCCCTCTTAATTTTAGTTTACAATGTCATTTTAAGATGGGGGTACATAATGTTGAGCTCCATGGCCACACTCTCTTATCTTGCGTGATGACTGCAGTAAAAGACTCCTCTGCTCGATTACTGTAATGAGTTCTGGAGCCACCCCACTGGTTGCTATATGGACCAAGGAGTATGCTGTCCACCTCTGGCTTCAGCAAAGCTCTGACCAGGTGCTGCTCAATAACTTTAAGACCATGGTCCCTGAAACAAGAAGGTTGTACCTTCTACGTCAGAACTAATTTATACTCCATTTCTACACTGAGCACAATACATCACAAACATTGAGTTCAGAGCGTTAGGCCAACTGTCAGCTTCATCTGAAATACTTTATACCAGTATTTCCCTCCCTAATGGTTACTACGCCTCTGCAATTCCAGCATTATTTCTTTCTAGTTAATAATCTAGGTGTCAGTGTACTGTTTGGCCATTCCATGCAGTTTTACTTTCCTCCGACACCTTCTGTTCAGGCTGGAGCACTATAGGCTTTACATCATGTTCGCTACTGAACTACACATATATATACAGACATAATTTATCAATTTACATTCAATTTTCATTTAAAAATATTGAATATTTCAAGCTTACCACAATTCATGGAAATAATAATAAACAGTTTCGTTGACTGGCAATGAATATAGCACAACTCCGATCTGCCGATGTCCCAGGCTTTATTTTATAAAAAATATACACTGGTGCTCAACGCACTGCTTTTTAGTAGGTTTATTACAAGATGTGGCAATGAACAGACGCTCTGAATTGAGTATATTCGCAGCTCTACCCAATCACACCACGTCTACACATCTTTTCAAAAAAGTACCCCTTTCTCACGTTTCCCCTGACAACACAAGATAGTATTTATAGTCCGACCAATCGTGTTTAGTCTTTCATTTGTTGCGCTCCAATCACATAGGAGTTAACATGGTAGGCTATTTCCGTAACGTAATGTTTCTTCAAACACGTTATAAAAAAATTTTATGAGCAGAAATGATTTCATGCTGTCAGGCACCCCCACTATTTTATTTTGGCCATAACTTGGTAATTCCTAGACTATTTGCGTAACGTTTTACATATTCTTTGTCAGCAAACCCTAAGGAACCCAAATATACGAATTTAAGGGAGCTAGGTGGCTGCGTTCAAAATGTGCATTTTCTACCACCTCCTGTTCACTTCAATCCCCATGTGGTGTCTGGGTACTGTCATGTTTTCAAACGTAAACCCATCTAATGTCATCTTTCCCAATAAGCGTTTTTCAGGATTTTAAAACCTAACTCTGGTATGGGTAGTGAATTTTATCACTGTCGATTTGAAATAAAGTTAGTGCATGTGGCCTTACACGCGTGATGGCAGCAATTGTGTATCGCGCGACGCGTGTTTAGTGTTGCAGGTGTCCCTGCTTTCTGCCTCTCCCTTCTCTCTATCCTTTAGTCCATCTGTCTTTTAGTTACGCCGTGTATAAAATGGAATGAATGAAATATTAAATTTAGGTCATTGATCAGCTTGCGTATCTCAAGGTTTTTCCAAGAAATACAGTACACGTTTCATTGAAGAAAGCGGGTAATAATACAGTAGGCTTTTACTATCAACGTGAAAGCGTTACAATTTGCAGACGAAGTAGAAAACAAGGGGGATTTCGAGTACAGTCATTGTGACAGCACTGTTCTTTACCATTCTTCTTTCCTTTTATTAAATTTATTTGTTAGGCTTTGCATTTACGTTTTAATTTATATATGGGGATTAGAATAATTCACGACATCTCCCCTCTTAAAACAGACATTATATGTCAGTCCTTTATTCTATATACACATAGAGAAATTTATTATTATTTCTGGGGTTTACGGTGATTCTCATCACACGGATGGCGGCTTAAAAAATCCGCTCCCAAATTTGTTTTTCCAGATATATACTCAATGCTAAAATTATAGGGAGCCAAAAGCAAGGACCATCGGAGTAACCTAGAGTTCTCATGCCTAGCCTGGGCTAGAAACGATAAAGGTTTGTGATCCGTTTGCAACTTAAATGCCTTCCCATACAGATAAATATTGAATTTCTTTATTGCCCATATTACTGCAAGACATTCTTTTTCGCTAGTTGAGTAGTTGATTTCAGCTTTATTCAATTTTCTGCTAGCATATGCCACTGGGCTTAATTCCCCATCCAAGGCATCTGATTTCTGTAGTAGAGTTGCACCTAACCCAATATTACTGGCATCCGTCCTTACTATGAATTCTTGACTTAAGTCAGGTAATTTCAAAATAGGTTTACTTGTGAGCTTTTCCTTCAATTCTTGGTAAGCCATTTCACATTGTGGTGTCCATGTAATGCGATCTGGATGTCCTTTACATGTCAAATCAGTTTACGGTGCACATATGGAATTAAAGTTTTTGATATACTTCTGGTAGAAACCACATAATGAGACAAAGGATCTCACGTCCTTCTTGGTTTGTGGTCTCTGGGCTTTCTTTAGTTTCTCTAAATTCTTTGGGTCAGGGGTCATGTTTCCCTGATAAACTGTGTGTCCCAAAAATTCCAATTCTTTACATCCAACGCAACATTTGGTTGGTCGGGCTGTTAAATTTGCTTCCCTAAGTCGATCAAACAGCATCTTCAGAGAGTCAATGTGTTCCTCAAATGTTTCTGTTGCTATAAGGATATCATCCATGAAATTTGTTATACATGGATTATTCAGAGGGTCCAATAATTTTCTCATCATTCTAGAGAAGACACTAGGCGCATTCTTCAATCCAAATGGCAATCTATTAAACTCATAGTGTCCTTCTGAGGTACTAAAAGCTAGGTATGGTCTAACCTCAGGCTTTACTGGAATCTGATAGTATCCTTTACTCAGGTCCACTTTTGAGAAATATTTAGCTTTATTTAGTCTGGCAAACAGCTGATTTGTATCCGGCAATGGATCCACCTGTCCTTCTGTAATAGCATTCAGTCTCCTGTAATCTATACAGAGTCTATGTTCTCCAGAGGGCTTCCTTAAGAGTACAACACCGGAACTATATGAGGATTCACTGTGCGAAATAATTCCTTCCTACAACAGATAGTCTATCTCTTCCTTCAAAGCTTTCTCCATAGCAAACGGAATCGAATATGGTTTCATACAGACAGGTGTGGGGTCTATCAGTTTCATATCATATTCCAATAGGTTTGTATGCCCTGGTCGGTCTGTTAACATCTCTGCATGATTATTTAGAACCTGTTGCACTCTCTCTTTCTGAGTTTTTGTTAAATGTGTACTGATTTTCACCTGTGCTGCTGTCTCACAGGGGTGTAATGGATATTCAAATGATGAAAGTGGTTCCTTTTTCATCTCCATGGCGATGGACAAGGTCAACAAGTGTGTCTCTTCCTGATGTTCTCTTTCCAAATATTTCTTCAGGAGATTCACATGATAGATTTTTTCTTTCCCCTTCTTATCTATCTTATAATTTGTTCTAGACACCTTCTCTAAAACTGTATATGGACCTTGCCATCCAATCTGTAACTTATTCTGACTCCCGGGGAGAAGAAGCAGTACCTTCTCTCCCACAGCCAAATCTCTGTCTTTCGCCTTCCTGTTATAATAGGCAGCATGTTTCTTCCTGGCTTGTTTCAAATTTTCATTGGCAAGTTTCCAGCCAGTTTTTAAACGAGTGGTCAGCTCATTCACATATTGGTATGAAGATGTAATGTTTTCCTCTGCCTTTTCATCAGTCCACGTTCTTAACAAAGCTTCGAGTGGACCTTTTATTGGCCTTCCAAACAATAATGTTGCCGGGGCCATACCGGTTGAACTATGGGGTACCTCCCGATAAGCAAAGAGGGCGGCGTGCAGGTACTGGTCCCATGTATCTGGTTTTTCGTGTGCCAACTTTCTCAGGATCGACATCAACGTGCCGTTAAATCTTTCCACTTGGCCGTTCCCTTGGGGATGGTACACACTACAATGGAAGTGTTTGGCCTGGAAGATCCTGAAAACTTCTTCAGTTAGTTTCCCCTTGAACTGAGAGCCATTATCAGTCAAGATTTGATTGGGAAAGCCTAACCTTGTGAAAATTGTGAGCAATGCCTCTGCCACATGTTTAGAATCAATCGATGACAGGGCTACTGCTTCTCCCCACATAGAACAAGTGTCCACCAGAGTCAGAATGTAGCTGTTCCTTCTCTTGGTTCGGGTGAGAGGTCCCACAAGATCCACGGCAACTCTCTCAAAGGGTGTTCCCACTATGGGCATTTCCCCCAGAGTTGCTGGTGCAGTCCAATGTTTAGGTGCTACTCGTTGGCACTCTGGACAGGATTTTACATATTGTTTGATATCTTCAGTTATTCCTGGCCAGAAATAATGACAAGCTATTCGCTGTCCTGTTGCGCTGATTCCCATATGACCACTGAAGGGAATCGCATGCCCTAGTTCCAACACTTTAGTCCTATATGAAGTGGGAAGGACCAGCTGTCCGTGACCATTGGATTCAGATCCAGCCTTCCTATATATCAGTTTGTTCTTCATATAAAACTCTCCCTTGCCTGGAGGTGTATGAGATTTGGGCAACTTCTTGAAACATGGCTTGAATGTTTTGTCCTCAGCCTGTGCCTTCCTCATCTCATCTGGGTGAGTATTTATTGGATTATCCTCCTCCTTTTTAGACTGTGATCTGGTCTGCACTGTTGCCAATATCACAGGTCTCTTGGGATTCCCCAAGAAGACATATCTACACCCCAATATCAGAGGGTAGATTGGCTCATTTATCACTGCTGCTTTTATGATTCATTCCACATATCGCGTTTTCACTTTTATTCGGGCGACGGGAAGTGTCATGGTAGCTACATCCTTGGTTGAAGTTTGAATCTCCACTGTTTCTGTGGTGTATTGATCGGCCTGCACCAGGTAAGAACTCACAACGGAATCGTAATCTAAACCGGTATCATATAAACACCTTATAGTGACACCATTACAGATGACATCTTCACACACTGGGGGGTGGTATGGTTCCTGTAGTTCTTCAGGTTTGACCTTCTTTTCCTTTTTCCCCGATGTCATAGCAGCACAATGAGGAGGTTTCCTTCTACAATGGTCAGTGTCATGATTGTTCATCTTACAATTTTTACACCACCTTTTTCCTTGGTTGAAAGATTTTCTTTCATCATATTTCCTTTCATCGAATTGTGGGGTTTTATTTTTATTTTCATACCGTGGCCTATCAAACTGGTGCTTACCTTTGTTTTGATCCCTAGGATCAAATTTATTAAAGTTCTGTGGTGCCCTAAAGTTATCCACTTGTTTCTTTTTATTACCTGTTACCTCTGCTTGAGCTGCTTGATACCTTTCAGCAACATTTAGCAACTCACCCCGCCTCTCTGCACCTTGTTCCATGAGAAACTTTCTCAGGTCTGGAGCCATGGACTCTCTTAATTGCTCTATAAGGACCATTTCCTTAAGATCTTGGGTTTTCCCCAGAGAAGTCCATTTCTCCAAGTATGTCTCTATTCGTGCAGAGAACTGGTGATAGGTTTCACCTGACAGTAGTTTAGCATTCCTAAATTTTTTCCTATAAAATTCTGCATTCTTTTCATATCTTAACAAAAGAGCCTGCTTTAGCATGTCATAATTTTCCTGATCACTTCTGCTCATTTTTGCAAAAACTTCATAAGCTGCCCCACGAAGTCCCTGAGATAACTTTAAGCTCCACCTTTCTCTCTCTAACCCATATGTGGTAGCTAATAGTTCATACCTATTTAGATAGCTCTCTATATCATCGTCTTTCTCAACAAAATGATCTAAATGAAAATTCATAGCTGAGGTTGAGGCTCCTTGGCTAGCAGTAGCATCAGAGGCAAAGGGACTGGCACCATTTTCAGGAGCATGGCCTTGAAACTCAAACTCCCTTAGTCGTAACTCATGTTCCCTTTGTAATCTCTTCTCCTCCTTTTCTGCTTCCCTCTCTGCAGCTAATCTCTTTTCTTCTCTTTCTGCAGCTAATTTTTTGTCTTCTCTTTCTGCAGTCAATCTTCTTTCTTCTGCTTCCAATTTCTTAGCCTCAGCCTCAATCTGCAACCTTTTAATTTCCTTTTCAGCTTCTAACTTTCTTTCGGCCTCTTTTTCTAATCTTCTTTCTTCCCGTTCAATATATTTGTCACATTCAGCAGTGACATAAGAAATCATAATTTGCCCGTCCATTCCTAACTCTTTCGCAGTCTGTACAGCAGCAGATCGAAATTTTGCCAGGTCGGCCATTGTCTAACAGATAAATGTCTAAACAATTTTATCTATGACTAATTAACTCAAGACAACACAGGCACTGTGAGCTCAACCTTATTTATTTTCACCCAAGGATACCTTTTAATTCTTATTATTCCCTGAAGTGAGTTACCCCCCAATATTTGTAATAGGGAAAGATTCAAAATCCCGAGGGCGAGACCCCAATATATGTGGTAAAGTGGGATGTTATAAATATTTATAGGGGACTTAGTGTACTGACTGAGATCAGCTGTGAAGGTATCTATATCTAATAAGAGTAGTGTATTATAGATAACCTTACTTACTGCCACATATGTATACCTCAGTCAGAATTATTCTGGAATAGTGTGATGACTACGTTATATGTCTAGGGTATGTGTATGATGAAGTGTAAGTCATAACAACAACAGACAGATAAACAATTTAATTTATTCCACCACACTTGACAACACTGTGACACTCACATACATATAACACTCTAAGAGGATATCTTAAAGGAGTCACTGATAACTTTTCAAATAACAATATGTATTCAGTGCTGTCATGAATGTATATGTGTCCTGATTCAAATACAAAGGGAACCAGGAATCACAATCAATTTTAATTACAAGTTATATGTACAGAATTTATTAATATGATTCTTGTAGTGACATATATTATTAATGGTATCCTATGTGTGTCAGTTGTGTAGTGGTAATATGAGGTAATACTGGTTTGGTTTTGTTCAAGCTCTGTTGGTATTTGTCATCATGACTTCAATAGTTTGTTTCTATTGGAACTAGTATTGGAGATGTTCTCAGTTCCTGGTATTAAAACAATTAAATTCCCCTCTTAATTTTAGTTTACAATGTCATTTTAAGATGGGGGTACATAATGTTGAGCTCCATGGCCACACTCTCTTATCTTGCGTGATGACTGCAGTAAAAGACTCCTCTGCTCGATTACTGTAATGAGTTCTGGAGCCACCCCACTGGTTGCTATATGGACCAAGGAGTATGCTGTCCACCTCTGGCTTCAGCAAAGCTCTGACCAGGTGCTGCTCAATAACTTTAAGACCACGGTCCCTGAAACAAGAAGGTTGTACCTTCTACGTCAGAACTAATTTATACTCCATTTCTACACTGAGCACAATACATCACAAACATTGAGTTCAGAGCGTTAGGCCAACTGTCAGCTTCATCTGAAATACTTTATACCAGTATTTCCCTCCCTAATGGTTACTACGCCTCTGCAATTCCAGCATTATTTCTTTCTAGTTAATAATCTAGGTGTCAGTGTACTGTTTGGCCATTCCATGCAGTTTTTACTTTCCTCCGACACCTTCTGTTCAGGCTGGAGCACTATAGGCTTTACATCATGTTCGCTACTGAACTACACATATATATACAGACATAATTTATCAATTTACATTCAATTTTCATTTAAAAATATTGAATATTTCAAGCTTACCACAATTCATGGAAATAATAATAAACAGTTTCGTTGACTGGCAATGAATATAGCACAACTCCGATCTGCCGATGTCCCAGGCTTTATTTTATAAAAAAATATACACTGGTGCTCAACGCACTGCTTCTTAGTAGGTTTATTACAAGATGTGGCAATGAACAGACGCTCTGAATTGAGTATATTCGCAGCTCTACCCAATCACACTACGTCTACACATCTTTTCAAAAAAGTACCCCTTTCTCACGTTTCCCCTGACAACACAAGATAGTATTTATAGTCCGACCAATCGTGTTTAGTCTTTCATTTGTTGCGCTCCAATCACATAGGAGTTAACATGGTAGGCTATTTCCGTAACGTAATGTTTCTTCAAACACGTTATAAAAAAATTTTATGAGCAGAAATGATTTCATGCTGTCAGGCACCCCCACTATTTTATTTTGGCCATAACTTGGTAATTCCTAGACTATTTGCGTAACGTTTTACATATTCTTTGTCAGCAAACCCTAAGGAACCCAAATATACGAATTTAAGGGAGCTAGGTGGCTGCGTTCAAAATGTGCATTTTCTACCACCTCCTGTTCACTTCAATCCCCATGTGGTGTCTGGGTACTGTCATGTTTTCAAACGTAAACCCATCTAATGTCATCTTTCGCAATAAGCGTTTTTCAGGATTTTAAAACCTAACTCTGGTATGGGTAGTGAATTTTATCACTGTCGATTTGAAATAAAGTTAGTGCATGTGGCCTTACACGCGTGATGGCAGCAATTGTGTATCGCGCGACGCGTGTTTAGTGTTGCAGGTGTCCCTGCTTTCTGCCTCTCCCTTCTCTCTATCCTTTAGTCCATCTGTCTTTTAGTTACGCCGTGTATAAAATGGAATGAATGAAATATTAAATTTAGGTCATTGATCAGCTTGCGTATCTCAAGGTTTTTCCAAGAAATACAGTACACGTTTCATTGAAGAAAGCGGGTAATAATACAGTAGGCTTTTACTATCAACGTGAAAGCGTTACAATTTGCAGACGAAGTAGAAAACAAGGGGATTTCGAGTACAGTCATTGTGACAGCACTGTTCTTTACCATTCTTCTTTCCTTTTATTAAATTTATTTGTTAGGCTTTGCATTTACGTTTTAATTTATATATGGGGATTAGAATAATTCACGACAGTCACGACGGTCTACGCAGCTGTGGAATATAAGGACCGGGAAGCTGTCCAGACTAATGAGCACTGTCCACGAGGCACTATTTCGGCGAGGCTGAGTTGGCAGTGTGTTAGTTACGATTCACTCCCGTAGCTAAGCGATGGCGCCGTTCGGATGATCTTGCGTTCGATTCCCCGATAAGCCTATGAGTTATGTTACTTTTATGTTGCTTAGTTTCCTGATGCTCTTTTTCCTTGCGAGTGTCTACATCTACAATATACCCATTTATATTTATTATCTACTGTTCAAAGGCCTCGCGTGCTGCCCTCTTTTTAAGGACTATCACAATCAGAGAAGAACGAATGGCATTGTGTTCGATACTCCGTTAAGTCTATTACTTCTGTTATTTTTCTGTTGTCCAGTTTCCCATTTCGTTACGTCTCAGGAGTGCCTGCGAGATACCTATTTTTGTTTTATTATTTATTATTCACAGAACTTGTGTTTTCCCTCTTTTTTTTCTATTTTCATACGGTAAGACCTGGCAAACTGTAGAAGGACCATCAAAGATATAGGACAATGAGAACGGGCTGTGTTTGCGACTAAGAGACCGAGGGAGCAAAATATTTTCTATTTGTGTCACCTTTCTCTTATTGGAGTTCTCGAAATATTTTTTTTAGTAACTGATTTACAAAAAATAAAGTACTATTTCTGCTGTACTAACACATTTGTTCATGTCATAACAAAATATATTATTATTACATGTAATGTCTAGTGCAGGGTTTTTTAACTGTTTGTGTGTGGGATTCTCGTCGGTGCTACGGAGTTCATGCACTGTGCTGAGATCCTCCTTGTGGATCTAAGGGAGGAAGATCCCTTTGATTATCTGATGAAGGCTATAGCCCCCTTCTCGGAACAAATACACCGCATAATTTAAAATTTTACATTATAGCCAACACGGGTCCTCTAGAATCAATTCACGCACAAGGGTTCCGCGAACCACAAGTTAAGAAACCCTGGTCTGGTGTCTACCTTCGCTCCATACCACAAGCAGAGGGCCTGTTGTACGCGATGACATTCGTGAATGACTTGATCAAGATTATCAAGATAAAATCAACAATTTATTGATGATTGTTTTGTTTGACGCTATCCGAAATGATGAACTTGGAAGTGTGACTACAAGGTAGAGTGTGAATGAGATACAAACAGAAAAACAAAATACTAGAGAGAAAAACTGGCTCACGTTGTCGAGTATGAACACCAATTGACGATAATCTTGGAGAGACCACAAGAAAATGATTGCTTAACTAGAGAGAGGGAACGAGTTTCTTTTAATTCTGTGAGGAAACACTCCATTTTTATTTTCTCTCATTCACTCTTACAAACATATGCACGCGCGCGCAAACATACAGAGAGAGAGAGAGAGAGAGAGAGAGAGCTCTACTAACCCGACCAAGTGGACAATTTGTCGACCCGCCTCTCCACTTCCAATTTTTTTTTTAAACCAAACGTGCACGACGTAAGCAGACTGAGGTCTATTTTTAGAACTAGGTCACTTGGCTTCTCTTTCCTCCCCGTGTTTTCTTGTTTCACGCCCGCGGGGGGAGGGGAAGTGAGGCAAGCAGAGGGCAATCACTAGTCTACTCTTAGGATTTCTGTCCCTCACCAACGGCCTGGCAAGTTGGAACGGTGTATTTATTATAGCGTTCTGAAGTCAACCATCTTATTAATGGAAGTCCTAGTCGTTATGATTATGTAGATGAAAACAGATAGCTGACATTTGGCAGGCGCAGACAGTGACAAGCAGAGAATATATTCAGACAAGTCGTAGAAATTTTCAGTTGTGAAATCGATTCAGATTACCAGCATACAGTATATAGAATACTGAATTCGTTGTAAGGCTCACTGAACGTTACTTTTTACTGTTCTGAGAGCACAGAAGAGAGAAATGGGGGGGGGGGGGGGGGCGCGGGATTAGAATCATGTACAGTACCGAAGTAGTACAAGGCTCACTAAGTTACTTTTATTGTTCTGCCGAATACAGTGTCTGTAAGACAGCGCATAGAAGAGAAAAAAGGGGTGGGGGAGATAGAGAGAGATTAGGAGCATACAGTTCACAGAATACTGAATCCGTATAAATCAATATTAGACAAACATAAAGGTATGTTTTCAGGCACTCGTAAGAAATAAAGAAGTAGAACACTAGACAACAGAAAAACAACAGACATGAGTGGCTTACCCAGGATTTGAACACTGGACCTTCCGTGCGACAACCCCGCCTAGCTATGCAAGCCTCGGGTTTCCCTTCCTTAAATTAATATGAAACAAACATAAAGGTATGTTTTCAGGCACTCGTAAGAAATAAAGAAGTAGAACACTAGACAACAAAGGTCCAGTGTTCAAATCCTGGGTAAGCCACTCATGCCTGTTGTTTTTCTGTTGTCTAGTGTTCTACTTCTTTATTTCTTACGAGTGTGGTGAAGTGGGATGTTATAAATACTTATAGGGGACTTAGTGTACTGACTGAGATCAGCTGTGAAGGTATCTATATCTATTAAAAGTAGTGTATTATAGATAACCTTACTTGCTACCACATATCTCTTATCTCAGTCAGAATTATTCTGGAATAGTGTGATGCTACGTTATGTGTCTAGGGTATGAGTATGGTGAAGTGTAAGTCACAACAACAGACAGATAAACAATTTAATTTAATCCACTACTCTTAACAACACTGTGACACTCACATACATATAACACTCTATGAGAATAGCTTAAAGAAGTCACTCGTAACGGTTCAAATAACAATATGTATTCATTACTAGCATGAATGAATATGTGTCCTGATTCAACTACAAGGGAACCAGGAATCACAATCAATTTAAATTACAAGTTATGTACAGAATGTATTTAATATGAATATTGTAGTGACATATATTATTACAAATGTTCTATGTGTGTCAGTTGTGTAGTAGTAAAATGAGGTAATACTGGTTTTGTTTTGTTCAAGCTCTGTTGGTATTTGTCATCATGACTTCAATAGTTTGTCTTTAGGGACCAGTATTGGAGATGTTCACAGTTCCTGATTTTAAGACAAGTAAATTCCCCTCTGAATAGTATTTTTTATAAAGTTATCTCAAGATGAGGGGACATAATGTTGAGCTCAGCTGGCCAACTCTGCTTATCTTGAGTGTTGGCGGCAGGAAAGGACTCCTCTGCTCGAATTCTCCTCTGGGCTCAGGAGACACCTCACTGATAGCTAAAAAGACCAAGGAGTATGCTGTCCGACTCTGGATTCAGCAAATCTCTGACCAGATGCTGCTCAGTACCATCAAGACCACTGTCCCTGAAATCAAGAAGGATGTACCTTCTACTTCATAACTAATTTATATTCTCTTTTACACTGATCACAATACAGCACAAACATTGCGTTCAGAGCGTTAGGCCAACAGTCAGCTTCATCTGAAATACTTTATACCAGCATTACCCTTCTTAATGGTTACTACGCCTCTGCACTTCCAGCATTATTTCTTTCTAGTCAATCATCCAGGTGTCAGTGTACTGTTTGGCCATTCCATGCCGTTTTACTTCTCTCCGACACCCTCTGTTCAGGCTGGAGCATTTTAGGCTTTACCTCACGTTTGCCACTGAACTACACATATATATACAGGCATAAATCAACAATTCACATTCAATTTTCATTAAAAGATATTAAATGGTTCAAGCTTACCACAATTCATACGAATAACACAGATACGTTGATTAGCAATGAATTCTGGCACAAACTGGCACAAATTTCCTTCTGCTTATCTTCCAGGCTTTTAATTTAGCCAAATATATGCTGGCTTCAACGCACTGATGCTTTATCAAGTGTATTTAAACAAGTGGTTTCTAACTAACGCTCCCAAGTGTGTATATCAGCGAGTCTGACCAATGAGCCCCGTTTCGACAAGTGTTTGAAAAAATGTTATCTTTTCCCGTCTCCCCTAACAACCAAGATAGTATTTATAGCCCGACCAATCGTGGTTAGGCTTTCATTTGTTGCGCTCCAATCAATTTGGAGTTTACATGGTAGGCTATTCTGTAACGTAAATTTTTTTCAAACACGTTAAAAAAAAATCTTATGAGCAGAAATGATTTTATGCTGTCAGGCACCCCCAATATTTTATTTTGGGTATAATTTATTAATTCCTGGACTATTTGCGTAACGTTTTACATATTATTTGTCAGCAAGCCCTAAGGAACCCAAAAATACTAATTTAAAGGAGCTACGTGGCTGCGTTCAAAATATGCAATTTCTAGGATAGTCGTATAGTTGTTTTATTTTTTATGTGAGAACCGCCACCTGTCCTGCTGTACTGTCAGACTAATGTCAGGATTTCGGACATAAAACAGTAGAATGTCAGGTTTCCCCAATAAGCGTTTTTTTATGATTTTAAAACCTAACTCTGGGAAAGGGTAGTGTATTTTATCACTGTCCGTCTGAAAAAGTTAGTGCTTGTAGACTTACACGCGTGATGGCAGCATTTGTATATCGCGCGTCGCGTGTTGCATGCGTTCCTGATTTTCAGCCCTCCCCTCTCTCTATCCTTTTGTCCATCTGTTCGTTCGTTTTGGTAACGTAATATAATTAATGTTAGGATTAATTTAGGTCATTACGCAGTACGTCTCAATGTTTTTTTCTTAGAAATGCAGCACACGTTTCATTGAAGAAGGCGGGTAATAATACAGTAAGCTTTTATATCAACGTGAAAGCGTTACAATTTGCAGACGAAGCAGAAAACAAGGGGGATTTCGAGTACATTCCTTGTGACAGCACTGTCATTTTACCATTGCTCTTCTCTTTATTAATTTTATTTGTTAGGCTTCATATTTACCTAATAATTTATATATGTGGATTAGAATATTTCATGACACCTCCCCTCTTAAAACAGACATTATATGTCAGTCCTTTATTCTATATACACATAGAGAAATTTATTATTATTTCTGGGGTTTACGGTGATTCTCATCACACGGATGGCGGCTTAAAAAAATCCGCTCCCAGATTGGTTTTTCCAGATATATATTCAATGCTAAAATTATATGGAGCCAGAAGCAAAGACCATCGGAGTAACCTAGAGTTCTCATGCTTAGCCTGTGCTAAAAACGATAAAGGTTTGTGGTCAGTTTGCAACTTAAATGCCTTCCCATATAGATAAATATTGAATTTCTTTATTGCCCATATTACTGCAAGACATTCTTTTTCGCTAGTTGAGTAGTTGATTTCAGCTTTATTCAACTTTCTGCTAGCATATGCCACTGGGTTAATTCCCCATCCAATGCATCTGATTTCTGTAGAAGAGTTGCACCCAGCCCAATATTACTTGCATCCGTCCTTACTATGAATTCTTGACTTAAGTCAGGTAATTTCAAAATGGGTTTACTTGTGAGCTTTTCCTTCAACTCTTGGTAAGTCATTTCACATTGTGGAGTCCATGTAATGCGATCTGGATGTCCTTTACGTGTCAATTCAGTTAACGGTGCACATATGGAATTAAAGTTTTTGATATACTTCTGGTAGAAACCACATAATGAGACAAAGGATCTCACGTCCTTCTTGGTTTGTGGTCTCGGGGCTTTCTGTAGTTTCTCTAAGTTCTTTGGGTCAGGGGTCATGTTTCCCTGATAAACTGTGTGTCCCAAAAATTCCAATTCTTTACATCCAACGCAACATTTGGTTGGTCGGGCTGTTAAATTTGCCTCCCTAAGTCGATTAAACAGCATGTTCATAGAGTCAATGTGTTCCTCAAATGTTTCTGTTGCTATAAGGATATCATCCATAAAATTTGTTATACAGGGATTATTCAGAGGATCCAATAATTTTCTCATCATTCTAGAGAAGACACTAGGCGCATTCTTCAATCCAAATGGCAATCTATTAAACTCATAGTGTCCTTCTGAGGTACTAAAAGCTAGGTATGGTCTAACCTCAGGCTTTACTGGAATCTGATAGTATCCTTTACTCAGATCCACTTTTGAGAAATATTTAGCTTTATTTAGCCTGGCAAAACAGCTGATTTGTATCCGGCAATGGATCCACCTGTCCTTCTGTAATAGCATTCAGTCTCCTGTAATCTATACAGAGTCTATGTTCTCCAGAGGGCTTCCTTAAGAGTACCACCCCGGAACTATATGAAGACTCACTGTGCGAAATAATTCCTTCCTTCAACAGATAGTCTATCTCTTCCTTCAAAGCTTTTTCCTTAGCAAACGGAATCGAATATGGTTTCATACAGACAGGTGTGGAGTCTATGAGTTTCATATCATATTCCAATAGGTTTGTATGCCCTGGTCGGTCTGTTAACACCTCTGCATGATTCTTTAGAACCTGTTGCACTCTCTCTTTCTGAGTTTTCGTTAAATGTGTACTGATTTTCACCTGTGCATGCTGTCTCACAGGGGTGTAATGGATATTCAAATGATGAAAGTGGTTCCTTTTTCATCTCCATGGCGATGGACAAGGTCAACAAGTGTGTCTCTTCCTGATGTTCTCTTTCCAAATATTTCTTCAGGAGATTCACATGATAGATTTTTTCTTTCCCCTTCTTATCTATCTTATAATTTGTTCTAGACACCTTCTCTAGAACTGTATATGGACCCTGCCATCCAATTTGTAACTTATTCTGACTCCCGGGCAAAAGAAGCAGTACCTTCTCTCCCACAGCCAAATTTCTGTCTTTCGCCTTCCTGTTAAAATAGGCAGCATGTTTCTTCCTGGCTTGTTTCAAATTTTCATTGGCAAGTTTCCAGCCAGTTTTCAACCGAGTGGTCAGCTCATTCACATATTGGTATGAAGATGTAATGTTTTCCTCTGCCTTTTCATCAGTCCACGTTCTTAACAAAGCTACATATGGACCTTTAATTGTGTGGACCTATTTGTCCATGCACCGGTATGGTCTCTTCCACTCGAAGCTTTATAGTGATGATTTTTCCTCCCAGAATTATCATTCACAAAACGACCGCTACCAATTTTTCTTTTGGGGCTTTCTCCCCACTCAAAATTCTTGATGAGAGATTTCCTCTCTACATCCTCTTCCTCCAGTTTGTTTAAGTCCGATTGAGGGATTTTCGGCTTATCCTGGGGTAAGACATCTTTTTGCACTCTCCGCATAGTGGCCATTGTAAAACAGTTAAGTGAAGCTTGTCCGTGAAAAGGGGCTTCCCATTCCATTTGGTCCACTTTATCAAATCTATTTTTCTTTTTATTGTCAGGCCTGATTTTGCCCCGTGGCGTGTCCAGGTCCTGATCCATGTTCCCACTTGTGGGTGTTCCCTCATGTGCTATGCTACACCTTTCTACAAAATTCTCAATGTCCCATCTTGCTTTGGGCCAATAATAATTGTGAGCCACCTTTTGAATGATGGTACCTATTTTCTCATGGTCCCCATCTGGTTTCACATGTAGGCTCCTTATTAATTCTGTCCTGTATCTTTTTGGAAGAACCAGCTGTCCGTGACCATTGGATCTAGTTCCAGTCTTCCTATACATCAACTTGTTTTTCATGTAAAAATC
>JAMPIV010002530.1:0-190850 GCA_024509875.1 Oreohelix idahoensis
TTATATAATTAAGACTTGTTACACTTAGGTTTGAAATAAATTAGTTAATTATTTCAGGTTTTGGACTCATATGTTAGACAACATGTCTACATTGAGCACTTTATTGAGCAGGGTAAATTGCTTGGGAAGACTGGTGATAAGTTAGAAGAATTTGCAACTGCTCGATATGATAAAGCAATGGAAGCTGAACAAAAGAAACTGCATATGGAAGCTGAACAAAAGAAACTGCAGATGTGGAATGAAAAGAGATTCCAAATGGAAATGGAAAAACAAAAAAAGAGGGAATCAGAAGCTGAGGAAGAAGAAAACTCCATCTAGCTACAGCTAGAAGCTGAGAAAATAAAACTTGAAAAAGAAGGCTGAGAATAAAAGACTTGAAAAAGAAGAAGCTGAGAATAAAAACTTGAAAAAGAGGCTGAAATAGAAGCTTGAAAAAAAAGCTTGAAAATTACTTCAAAAAGAGGCTCAAGTGAGGAGGAAAGAAGATTACAGAGAGAGTCTGATGAGAGGAAAGAGAAAGCAAAAATGGAACATGAAGAAAAGGTCTTAGCTTTAGAGTTGGAAAAATTGAAATTGACGAGCATGAGGAATGGTAATGATTCAAACAAGGGTTCATCTTCTGGTAAGGCTAATAATGATACTTTTAAGATTAAGTTACCAACATTTAGTCCTTCCAGTGATGACATAATGTTCTATCTGGACAGATTTGAACAAGCATGTACAGCTCATAACATAGACAAAGCAAAATATGTTTATCAGTTATCAGGGATACTGACAGGTAAAGCTCTAAGTATATTAAATATGGTGGATGAACCTGACAAGAAAAATTATGAGGTTGTCAGGCGGAAAAAAAAAAACTTATGAAGGACTTATGGACTTAATACTTAGAGACAAAGTCATGTCGTCTGTCAATGAGTCTTTCCTTGCTTTCCTTCATGAACGTAAACCTAAAACAACAAAAGAAATGGAAGATTTCTGTTGCCAATACGTAACTGCGCACCCACACATAACCATGGGTAACTCTAAGGTGAAAGAAGGTTTACCAGTTGCTTCGGCAGCTCCGTATGGTCAAAACTTTGCTCGTAGATCCCAACAAAATTTTGATAGAAAGGGTAGCGGTAATTTCTGTCAAAATCATGGAAACCAATTTCATGGTGATTCTTCTTCGAAGAATTGGAGACAACCTGATAGTACTCGTTACTATCACCCTAATAATTATAAGCATTTCAAAAGAGGATATGGTAATAGAGGTTATTCCTGCCGAAGACCTCAGAACCCAACAAATAGATGTTCGCATCAATGTGAACATGATAGTAATCGTGGAAACTGGAATTCGAACCAGGATAACAATTACAATAGAGACAATAATAACTGCAGAGATAATAATAACTCTGATAACTTCAGAGGTAATAATAGTCGGGGTAGATCTCAACAAAAAAAAAGAGATATCAGCAGGCTAATGCTGTACAACAGGAAACTGAGGGAGCCTGTAATCATGTTGTTGATAGTAAAAACTTTGACGCTGTCACTGGTTCTGCTTTTGACTTTGAGAGAGCAAACAAATCCCCCCAATGCAGTACTTTATTCGAACCGGGTACCATAACTACTTTGAGTTGTGGTCACCCACTTCCCGCTCTTCCTGCTGCTGTTGCGCATGACGGGAGGGGTTCTTTAATTCTACATAAGGGTCTTGTTAATGATACTCCGGTCTCACTACTTTTCGATTCCGGATGCACCACTATTGGTGTTAGACAATCGCTTGTAGATCCATCTTGTGCTACAGGAAGGGTTATTAAATGTGTCACATTTGGTGGCACTCTAGAAAAATATCCTACTACTGCTGTAATTCGCATTGCCACTCCTTTCTTTACTGGAGATGTGCATGCTTGTCTCTTACCTAATCCTATTGCGGACCTTATTATTGGTCGTATTCACGGAGTTAGGGAGTGTACCCCACAGCAGATTGCTGCTTGGGAAGATAATAATGCAAGCTACAAATGCAGTAGTTACAAGAGCACAAGCTCTACAAACACCCGAAACTTCACTGAATAGTGATAATGAAGTTGATAGCCAAGATAGTCACTTAGTAATCACTCGTGACTCTTTCATAAAATTGCAAGAAGAAGATCCTTCTTTAAAAAAATTCTTCGTTCTTGCGAAGAAAGGTGATCCGAATCAGGATACAAATAGAAAATCTTGGATTGCAATGAGAAACGGCGTACTTGTACGTATGGTACAAGATTCGACTACGTCGGCACATTCGCAAATTCTTGTTCCCAAGAGCATGAGAGTGCAAATATTACAACATGCTCATGACTCGCAATGTGCTGGACATATGGGTTTTTCCCGTACGAAGGCGAGAGTCCTTGCGGCTTTCTTTTGGCCTTTTGTCAATAAGGACATTCGTATTTACTGCCGATCATGCAAGGTATGTCAGGAGGTCAAATCTAGAGGACCACGACATGCTGCGCCTATCCAGGCAGCTGACATTCCTATTCGGCCGTTTCAGAAAATGGCCATAGATATTATTGGCCCTTTTAAGGTCAAGTCGGCCAGAGGACATCAGTTTATCCTTACATGTGTCGATATGTGCACACGTTGGCCAGAGGCTATTCCTCTTAAGAGCATATCTACTACAGATATCGCAGATGCTCTTTGGTTGATATTTTCTCGCTTGGGGTCCCCCAGAGAAATATTGTCAGACCATGGCACTCAACTCATATCTGACACTATGTCACAGGTAATGTCTACCTTACATATTGAACGATCTCTCAGTAGTATCTACCATCCTATGTCTAATGGGTTAGTTGAGCGTCTGAATAGAACGCTCAAGACTTTGCTTGGTAAGATAACTGAAGATCATCCTCAAGATGGGGACAGGGTTTTACCCGCGGCTCTCTTTGCCTATAGAGAAGTCCCTAATGAACACACAGGATTTTCTCCCTTCGAACTTGTCTTTGGCGCGCGTCCACGCGGCCCTAGGGCTTTATTACCCGATCTCTCATCACTGCCGATGATATTAGCGATGAAACTCAATCCTCATATGAGTATGTCATTGCTCTTAGACAAAAGATCATTGAGGCATGTAAGCTAGCAACTGCTTCATCAGAAATTGCTAAAGAGAAGGCAAGGCAGTTTGCTAACAAGAATAGATGTCTACGACAACTTTGTCCAGGTGACAAAGCATTCGTCCTACTCCCCAGTAGGGAAAATAGACTTCTTATTGCATGGAAAGGTCCGTATGCAATAGTCTCTCGGATTTCCGATGTTGACTATGTGGTCGATATTGATGGAAAGCATAAAACTTTCCACATAAACATGCTTTCGGAATTTCACGAACGTCCGGCCTATTTGCTGCCTATTTTCCAGGCAACGGATGATGCTCCTGCACCTCACGGTCATTATTCATCCCTGTCTGTCATTCAGGATGAGGAAGCTACCTTCTCTGATGTCAACCTTCCCCTTCCAGTGGTTCCATTACATTCCACGGAATCTTGGAAAAACGTTTCTGTTTCTCCTAATCTTTCTGGTGACGAACATCGACAAGTCTCGTCGATGTTACACACATTTCAGGATGTTCTCACTGACATTCCTGGACACACAGATGTCATAGAACATGACATAATTCTTACCGACAATAATCCAATTAGGGTTAGGGCCGTATCCTATTCCTATACACTTTCAGTCGCAAGTGGAAAAGGAATTGGATGAAATGATTCAATTAAATATAATTGAACCATCGACTTCACCATATTCTTCTTCCATGGTTATTGTCCGGAAGAAGGATAAGAACATACGAATTTGCGTTGATTATCGCAAATTGAATCAGGTCACAAAGTTCGACGCTGAACCGATGCCTTTGTTAAAAGATCTACTGATTAGACTTTCTAATTCTAGATTCTTCACTAAACTTGACTTGTCTAAAGGTTATTGGCAAGTGCCTTTAGCAGAGCATGCCAAACCTCTTACTGCTTTTTCTACACCTAGGGGTCTATTTCAATGGAATGTTATGCCTTTTTGGTCTCATGAACGCCCCTGCCACTTTCGTTCGCATGATGCGTCGAATTCTGTCACATCGTTCGGATGTCATCGCATACTTAGATGACATCTGTCTCTTCAGTGATACCTGGGAAGATCACTATTTAGGTTATATGACTTACTGTCCACTCTACGTGAGAATAATTTGACAGCAAAACCTTCTAAAGCTTTTGTTGGTTTTGGTGAAATCTCTTTCCTGGGTCATCGTGTTGGTCATGGTCTCTTGAAGACAGAAGACCACAATACGTCCAAAATACTGAACATCTCTGTTCCTAAAACGAAGAAACAAGTTAGGAGTCTCTTAGGTTTAATTCAATTTTATGGGAGATTTATTCCAAATTTATCTCTATCATGTCACCTCTCTCAACATTGTTGAAGAAAGGTTCGCCTAATCTGGTCCGTTGGTCTGAAGAATGCCAATCTTCACTAGACCAAATCAAGAATATATTTTCTTCTCCTCCCATCTTAAGATTACCTACTCTTGATAGGACTTTTGTTCTTCGGAGTGATGCTTCATCCACTGGGATTGGAGCAGCACTGATGCAAGAATATGCAAATACTCTGCATCCTGTTATGTACATTTCTAGAAAAAAACTAAATGCGGCAGAGAGGAACTACTCGGTTTTAGACCGTGAGTTGTTAGCGATGGTTTGGTCAATTCTAAAGCTACAAAGATTCCTCCTGGGCGCACATTTCATTCTAGAGACTGATCAGAAAGCTCTTACAGCTATTCCGACTAAGAATTTGAAGAGTTCGAGATCCACTCGATATGCTATAGCTCTTCAACCTTTTCACTTCACGGTACGAGCTATCCGTGGTGCGGATAATGTGATGGCTGACATTTTGTCTAGATGCCCACATGACTCCAACTAATACTTCTGTCCTATATTTCCATATATTACAGAGTCATAACACACCTATATTTCTACAATAGATTAGCACATCTGTACTTACTTTATATGTACACACTATCGTGCTTTGTTGTCATCTCTTCTGTTCGTTTTTTAAGATGATAGAGGAGGACTGAGTAGTTAATATAAGGGCCGTTAGTTTACTAAACAGCCACAATTATTAATAATGTATTGTACCTTATGAAGCATATTAGTTATTAATTAGCATTATATTGCTTGTACTTTCTCAGAATGTCATTGTTGAGCTGAGCTGAGGACTTACCTTACTTATCAAGCATGACGAGTTCTAGATTGTGTACTTACCCTCGGAATACCAGAGCATATGTCCTGGATCGTCATGTAGTTTAACTTTACTATGTACTTATGTCATTACATGTCAAAGAATGTACTATTTAAATTTTCCTATCAGATTTGTACATCCATTTTTAAAGACAATATTAGAGTATGCTGTTTAATGATGATTATAGTAACTTGCATACGTATATTGTGTTTACATGCTAACGTGATGTGTGTTGGTGACACCTCCTCCCCGATGTGAATATTTTTTGAGACATATTTATTTTTCTGTTGAGGTATATCCTCACCAGACACTCTATAATTAGCCTATTGTTTGGCAATTTAGTTAATTATCAGCGCATAATTCGTGCGTTTTGAGCCGCTTATCGCTTGCTCTTTGATATTGGAAAAAAAAAAAAATATGTTCCACATTTTTTTTTTATCGGGAGGAGGTGGTGATATGTTGCGTGATAAATTCTCGCAACATCGTTTTATTTCAATATCTATTTTATAACGCAAGGGCAACAACTGCTTGAAATTTATAGTCACTTTTCTCGGTAAGCATTTGTCTTCTCGCGTTGGTATCGAATGCAGTTAACTTTTGAGCTGTGGTCATTTTTGCGCTGGACTGCGCATGACTTGTCTTGTTGTTTGGTCGATCGGTTTCCGCCCCCCACTAGTGGAGTGAGCGATTTGAATGGCGAAAGAGATGCCTCGTTGAAGAGGGGATCTCCGCTATTTTTTTTTTTTTTTTCAAACGTAAGAGGCCTCTTAAGGATTTTTCGATTATTCGAGATAATACCTCTAGTGTTTTCGCACATGTCGGGAGGCGTGATATTTCTGTGTATTTCATGAAAGCAAGGTAAATTGACTTTTTCATTAACTCTATCGATTTTGGGTCGTGAGCGATTTCGATTCATAGCCTGTCTTCGAAAGTCGTCGTCACGAGATGTTTTCCTAGCTCACATGTCGCTGCATTGTACTGCATCGGTTGATGCAGGTACCAAGGACCATTACTTGCTACTTTGTTAAATGAACTAGGTTTGGAAAACCTTTATTATCTAGAGGAGAGTGAACTGATCTCATACATCTGGTTATCTCCTGGCTGTTATAGAAAAGGATGGAGTTTTTCACCTGACTACATTTACAGCACTATGAAATATAACATGCATCTGACTCATCATTGTAATGCTGTCTACCGTTTATTGCTGTATTGAATGTTGCTGTGATAATGACTGTTTGATGTGCCTACACATTTGCGTAACCATTTTGTCACTGTGGCGTCCACAATAAATAATTGCATTTGTTACGACCTGTCAATTTCCAAGCCAGTTTTGAATGTGGTGATTCCTAATGGTATGTATATACACACTTTGTAGATCTACTCGCATGTGCTAACTGTGAGCTATCGTGCCACTGGCGCTGAGATCCTCCTTGATTGATCGTAAGGGAGGAGAGAATCGGAGCTTCTGATGGTCTTGGATCAACCAGTGCAATGAAAGAATAGTCCTGTAACAACTCAAACTAAACATTGACATATCGTAGAAGGATCTTCACATGATGTTTTACATGGGGGGGGGAGGCATTCAAGTGCATAACTCTCCATAGTTCGTGCTCATCAAATAATCAGTGCTTAAAATGTCTGTGTCTTCCGTAGCGTTCATCTCATATCATTAACCCTCAGCCACTCCCAAGTTGAGCATAGGCCGTTCAACAAGACACAAAGCAAAGATCCCTCCTGTCAACGTTGCCATCATCCTCAAAGTTTTCTTTCCATCTAGTCTCGTTCCTCCATCATTTTTCACCTCTGTTTCCACCTTCTCAGCTCTCTTCCCATGTGCTTTCTTGGTCTTCACCTCCTGCCTCTCTTGCCCTGGGGGGGGGGGGGGGGTGGGGGGGGGGGGGGAGGGGGGGGGGGGGGGGGGGTGGGGGGGTGGGTGGGTGTGGGGGGGGGGGGGGTTCCAGAACAAGGACTGCTGCCTTGTAGATGCTATCTACCAGGTTTTTCCTCAGTGTGTTGTCCGTAGTCCCATTGCCATCGTCTTCTTTCTCATTTCTTGTTCCACTGGCACTGGAGTGTCTAGTTCTTGTCCATCCCAGTTCCACTTCTTTGGGTAACCAATGTCATATCGTGGAACCCTATTTTTTAATCCTCTATTCTAAACGCAAGCACCCATTTATAAAAGTCTGTAGCTTTTTGGTTGTCTTTGTTGTTCTCTATGTCTCAGAGCCATACAATAGGACTGACTTCACATTTGAGTTGAAGATTCTTATTTTCGTGTTGGATCCGATTTCTCTTGATCTCCATATATTTCCCAATGCAATGAAAGCTCCTCTTGCTTTTTGTATTCTTATTTTGATATCGCTGTCTGTCCCTCCAACTTTATCTATATTACTGCCAAGATATGTGTATGATTCTACATCTTGTATTGGTGTTTCTTCAAGTTCAACCCTGTTATCATTACCTGCATTTATTCTCATTATTTTTGTCTTTTCCCTGTGTATTTTCAGACCCAATTGCTGTGACCTCTCATCGAGTGTTTTCAATTTGTCCTGCATCTGATTACGGTTATGGGACAGAAGGCCAAGTCATCAGCAAAATCCAGATCATCCAACTGCTTAGTCAGAGTCCACTGGATTCCATTTCTGTTGTGTGTTGTCGATGATCTCATAACCCAATCTATTGCCAGCAAGAAAAGAAATGGAGACAAGAGGCATCCCTGTCGCACTCCTGTCTTATCCCAAACGGTTCTGTAAGCTGTCCTTCGTGAAGAACTCTGCATGTCATGTCTTCATATGTTTTCTTTATTAAATTAATGATCTTCAGGGGAACTCCATAATGCCTCAAACAACCATTTCCAAAGTGATTCTCTGTCTACAACTGTCAAATGCCTTTTCGTAGTCCACAAATCCGATGTATAGTGGTGAATTCCATTCCAGACTTTGTTCAACTATTATTCTCAAAGTGGCTATCTGGTCTGTACATGATCTGTTTTGTCGAAAACCTGCTTGTTCATCTCTCAGTTTCTTGTCTATGGACTCTTATAATCTCTCAAGGATAATCCTGTTTAATACCTTAGCTGGCACTGATAGTAACATTATTCCTCATATAATTTGTGCACTCTTGTAAATTGTCCTTCTTAGGCAACTTAACCAGATATTTGATCTTCCTTCCATTCTGCTATGGTATCTCTTCCTTTTCCAGACTTTACCTAAGTAATTTATATAACAATCTCTGTAGCCCGGTGTCGATATCTGCTTTGATGGCCCTCATGCTGGATGCCATCAGGTCCAAACCTTTTCCATCTCTTAAAGCTTATGGGCTTTTCTTTATTTCTTCCCTTCGTTGGTCCCTTTCACACGGTTAAATTACCCCGCTTAATACTCGAGGGCGAATCTCAGTTGATTGTTAATGTCTACGCCTGATCATGATTTTTACGTGAAGTATCTATCTTTTTTCGTTGTACAGAGACATTGTTCCCTCGCCATTTTCTAGCATGATACTCACGCCGATTCAGAGGTACGCCATGTAGAGCTTGGATCCGGCTTAGAAGCCGCCAATCCCTGGTCGACGACACATCTTCAAATGTACTCGCGCAGTCTCGAGTTAATCCAGTCCCCAAATCCCAGGTCTCGACGGAAAAATCCTCAAATTGCCGTCGCCCGAGGATTTGATACCTGTATCACGCGGGTCGCCAGAGCGGTGTGGTAAGCCACTACGCTAGGCGCGGCTACTATTCCCATTATGAGGGTGTCATAAATAGGTATAGAATTTCAATATTTTGAGTTCAAAAGGAAATACTTCCAATGTACAACTATTACTGAAGATTAAACTTAAATTGATTTGTATGGGATGGAAACTTAGATTTTGAATGTTTAATAAGCTTTACTTTGATTTGACATCTGTTGTAATTCTATAGAAACTTTTGTTTTATACAAGAAAAGGACGAGATGTTTTAATCTATGCTTTTCTATTATAAACTTAATCTGGTCGTCATCCTTTCTTAATACCTTATAAACTGTCCTTACCTTTCCTTCATCTCTCTCAAATTGCAAAGACTAAGTATAAACACTCAAACTCTCTCATCTCTCATCTCTCCCAATGCTATTATTCTATCGCTGCGCATATTGTATTATATCAAACAAATGAGTAATACTTTTAAGCTAATTAGCAATAATTTCTTAGACAGTAATAAATTTTAACGCACATAAGAGAAGTAATGTAACATTGCGCGAATAAGTTACGCGAGCATGGTGGGAAAATTATTTTTCAGTAGACGTCCAGCTAAGTTAAAACAGGTGAGAAAACTTACTTAACTAATATATGTCAGGTGTATCAATTAAAACAATTGCGTCAAGGTGTCTATATCAAACTTGTATGTTTGTCTTAAACACTTTTACAATTACTAAGAATGTGGCATTTAAAAAGAAAGAACGGCCATTATACGTGTCTAATCTGCTTCTGGACACAATAGTGATGTAACTTATACGGTTGTAAATGCAATACTAATCATTCTACATAGCAAGGATAACGCACAACGCACATGCGGCTATTTGTACATAAAAAGGCATTTAGAGACCCAATATTCATACACACATAACATAAACTTAAACCAAATCAATTGCTATGGAAGCTAGTCACAAACATAGTAACAAACTATATACAAACTAACGTCCAGGGCAAATCACATCACGAGACAAAATAAGCTTCTTACATTCCAATCAGGCCAGTCCCTAAAAAAATCAAGCAGGCGGTTCTCTAATGTTTACTTGAATTTATCAGCGTTTTGTCTACGTTGTGAATCCTTTATCCTACAGGGGGCGAGCTGATAGAGGCGAGTAGTAATGAAATTCAGAAATTAAGGTGTTCACCACAAGACTTACCTACCAAAGGGATCTGCAAGACACATGAGAGAGACTTAAAAGCAAAGTGGAAGTTCATAGTAGACACCAAGCACATGTGATGCAATATTAAACAAAGTCACGGAGTTCTCGGTAAAAGATATGAGTGAGATAGGAATATTTATGTTTAGTCAGGCTTGATATGGAAAGTATTTAACAGAGTCAAGGCTTAGATGCAATTTGTACTTTAAGATTCGTTACCACGTGAGTAAAATTGAAGAATTGGTAGATATAAACAGATACAAGTCAAATCGGCACTTATATAAAATCATAAACTATAATGCGATCAGCACGGGTGTATATCTTCATAAAATAAGTTTCCCTGATACAACTATGCCTGCCTGTCAGACTGAAGATGACCACCTGCCAGGAACATGGGCATCAAATACTTTTCATGTACTACTGTTGGCAGACTGAAGATGACTATCACAGACTGGCAGAGCACAATAGGGGCTACCAAGAACGGACTTTAATAGTCCAAGCATGTGTATGTAATATCATCGTTGCCAGTATGTGTTTTCTGTACTACTTATGTGTGTTTACATGTTAGGAAGGGTTGCGAGTCGTCATAGGCACAACATCAACGATATAAGGTACGCCTTGTTGATACGGGACATATGTCTTGAGTGGGAAGACAGCACAGTTAATTCTAGGTCTATTTGTTATCCATATCAGGAGACCTCACGAAAGCTTTCATAGGAGCCGATATCAGCTTTATTTGGCCCTGCTTATAACAAGACAGGCGACACCCCGTTAATGCTATAATAACACTATAGATCGATGTGGTCGTGTTCTATAGAAATTATATGAAACGTTATGTTTCAAGGATATAAAAATATAAAAGGCGTACGTGATCTAGAAGTACCGAGCCCTTAGCCGAGTGTAGATTAAGAAAGTGAAGGGTAATGTGTCCTGCACATAATATGCAGGACAGCTGTATTTTCTCTAATGGTCTCGTTTTAAGCGTGTCAAAGCAAGAATATAACGCATGGGTTCATATAGATGCACGAGTATGCTTATACAAAAAGTGACACCAAGTTTGGACATGGTCCCCAGGGCGGGGGCCACATTCCACGAGCATGGCCAAAATTTTCAGTGACGTGAGAGACAAACTTTCCTTCCAAATGTGTGTGTTCAAATATATATATTAACATGTAGAGCGTTGACAATATTCGCAAACTAACTGGGAAACGCAAAGGTTGATTAGTTTAATCAAAGGGTTCCGCTAATCAATGTATATCATGAGACATAACTCCAGTTGTATATATAGTCGCGAATAGTGGTGTCAATAAGGCTTACAATTAACTCTATTAGTAGCAGGAAGATGTTAAATTTATATTCCTGTATTTTGAAATATGAAGAGTTATAAAAAATAATTTATTTAGGAAATCATTTGTAAATAATAACCAAAACGTTTTGAAAACAATCAGACAATGAAATATCATGTTTATTTTGAACTTATCTAATTGTTTTACATGGTTTCAATTATAACAGCCACCCCAGAGCTCACAACAACGGTACCGTACAACAGATAATGACGCATTAAGGTCACTGGAGACTGCCCTGAGTCGTCCACACAGTAGTTAAAGCCAAAATTTGATTTTTAACTCCTGAAATGAAAAATTAAGACTATTTCTATACAATGCTGCACATGTCGTCTAATAAATAATCGAAATTGCGACGGAATAAACACAATTAAATGCACTTTTTTTCTTTTAAATGTACACTCAAGAATATTCCTTCAAGCACTGCCAGTGGGCTATTTTCCTCAAAAAGAGATTAGAGTAATCTCGCCTGGAAAATTCAGGGTGCTGGCTGGAAAACTCTATATATTCTTTATATTTTTATCTCATTAAATTCCAATTCTATACCATATTAACCGATATCGTACCGATAGGTATATTGTTTTATAGATCATCTACCATTTCTGGTTCCTTTTTTAATGAAACTATACGCATGTGCGGCAGTTTTACTGTTTGTACTTTGTTCTTGTACTGTCGTTATACATGTTATGATTTAGCTTTAACTCCTCAAGGACGGAGGGATATGTTATGATTTAGCTTTAACTCCTCAAGGACGGAAAGATTTTTCCCACGCTTGACACAAGTAGTTTTCTGTCGCTTTAAGTATAGATTCTTTCCAAGTTTAAAAAAAAAATTATAGTAATGTAATAAATCATCTTTAGGAAACTGAATAAACACAAAACAAAAGAATATTAAAGGATATTTGTCCTGAAAACTGGTTTCCAACCAAAAGCGCTTTGGAAAATCGGCCCTAAATACTGGCCTTTCAGCCTTTAAGAGTTAATTTAGTTGGGGATGGAGTGGCAAAGAGGTGTGGCGTTCGTCTCCAGATATAAAGGTACCGGATTTGGTTTCCAGCACAGAGAATGTCAGAATTTTTTTTTAATTTTTTTTTTTTTAGAACCAGTAGGTCATAATGATGACCATTTTACTCGTTTATACATGTTCTGATGTAATAAGAATTCACTTATCAGCTGTTATTTAGGTTACATTCTGATCGACAGCTGATAAATAGTATTATCTTCTTCTACGTTCGCCCTCAGACTTTTACATTAATGATTCTAATAAAGGCAGTAGTCAGCTCAAGGTTCCTGACATCTCCGAACAGTTTATATATAGTATAATCTTCCCAAATCTTTGCTATCAATATTATTATTAATTACAATAAACCACAGCAAATTCCAAAGTCAATCGTCGCACGGTGTTTTACATATATGTGAAATATTTAATGTTCCTAAAAAAAACTATAAACATTATATATCTTAGCTGAACAGGATATTTCCCTGTCACAGATGGAAATAGTGCAGCAGTAATCATCCACTTTTGCCCCTCCCATACTATTTTTATATTATTTTGCTACATAACTGAAGGATTCAACGATGCAATGTAACACTGGAGCCAATTCTTTTCGCAATTAAGCCTTGTGAAAAACTAAAAGAGAGTAAAGCGCGGAGCATGATGCGTAATAGATTCTTTGAATCAAGTAGGAGAACAAGGATATTCAGTTCAGAGACCTGACCCTTGGATTGGTAAACTTTCAAAGGAAGGTAAATTGGCTGTAGGGCAATAATATATTCGCAAGGCGGAGATGATGAAAGTCAAGCCAAGAGAGGCAGAGAGTGGTAAAATTACCTTATGATATCTAAGAATATGAACGACAATATTAGATTAGCACTGGTCCTCTGGCAGTTGAGGTGTTGACTTTTCGGCATTAAAGAATCGATAATAAACGGATTAGTTAATATATGACATGTTCTGCTCCGATAGCATGATTCAGTAGCCCAGAAATCTAAATGAATTCAACTAGCTCGTATCTAAATTTCTCGTAACATGAGTGAAAATTATTAGATTTGTCGTGGAGTGATTGTTTCATTTTTCTGATTGCGAGTAATTTATATAACTCAACGGCTTGAAGTAGATTTAGTGTTGTATTAAAAGTTTTCATTTACATTTTTCAACGTAGAGGATTTTCTAGTGCTAATTACAATAACTTAAATAGCATAAATTTCCAGCCGTAAAGTAAAGTTTCAATACTCGCTATTTCAGCCAGGCTAATGAGAATGTTTAAATGACGTATAGATTGGAGCAAGTACATTAAAAATAACATAGGTCTATCTCTAGACGGCACATATATTAATTTACTAAATTCTAAGTCGCATTTGGTGGAAATTGGAAATATGTGGTCAAGTGTAATTGGTGATGTAATGTTTATGTAAAAAATAAAAAAAAAAAAAAAAAAAAAAAAAAAAATAACTAGTGTTACATAAATCACGATACGTTAAAAAGTCAACGATATGGATAAGACTCATAAACAAGTGTTGTTTTAATATCTAGTTTATAACAATTCTATGAAAGGCAAGGAAGAGATGGTGAGAGGTTCCTTCTATCTTTAGAACACGTGTTAGATGATGTTTAGTGAATATATATGTGTTTTATGTTTATCTATTTTCTTAGATTCACTTTCTGTCAGATAGTATATCTATGTAAAGAAAAACTAAGGAAATCCCCTTAGCAGATTTTCTCTTAAATTCGCATTAATGAACATCTATGTTGACTATTTTCTTAAATTATAATAATGAGATAAAATATAAAGATATGGTATTAAACCTAATAAATTTAATAAAATTAAATTAAACTAATTAAATACACAACACTGAATATTTCAAGAAAATATTAGGATATACAAATAAAATTATGTTAATGAATTAGAAACCTATCCCCCCCACGAAAGTTGGCTTAATATTCTACATTCTTATTATAATTACAACTGTAAGATTCTTATTATCACGTCTACCTGAATTATACTTCAAAATAATAAATCAGATATAATTAACATTTAAATTATAATATTAACTAATAATAACATTACCAAGAACATATTGATAGATACAAGAAATAATTTACTTTATAGTTCTATAATTATCCATCAGCTAGCCTAAAATAATATTGTGAAAATGCGACAAATAATACTGTAATAAAAGGAGACATATTATAATCTAACTTAACTATGAAATTCCGGTTAATGAGTTATCGTTGAGCATTTATTATACAATAATCAGATTGGCAAGCTAGATGTATCGCCATAAGGTTGATTAAGTATACTACTAGACAAATCGGCGATTAGCTTCTGATGAAATAACCATCTACGAACCTTAAAATACAATCGGGTTAGTACATTATACACCGTCGCTATTGATAGACGAATAATTTGGACAAAAGACTGGTACCCGTTTTATCAAGAGTTATTACCGTTTGTTGGATAAATAGAAATCTTAATTGCGAGTCAAGCTTCTCACGTAGATTTCTTTTGAAAATAAACCGAATTTGGTAAAAATGTAATAGATAATCATAATAATTGATTGCTAGACATATTAAATAAAAAATATTACAAAGTATAATTAATTTAAATAGATTGCTACAGTCTAACTGTTTATCGAAAATTCTGATATGCTAGAGCCACTGTTACGTGTAAAAATAAAAAATAAAAGAGTGAAATACAATAAAAGGGGCCCGCGCTCAAGGCTCTACTATAATAAAGCGTATTAAACAAGATTATTGTTAGTGGAACGCATCCTACCAAAGGTTCGTAAGGTCATGAAAACGTGCGGAAATAAATAATACTTAAGTTGTACTGTAAATTTGAAAAATACAAAGGCCGAGAGAGTGGGGGAGATCAAAACGCTATCGGGGGCCACTAAGAATGGCAGCTACAACTTTGTACACTCGGTCAAAATTAGACTCCAACAGCTACTAACCTATAAAGCTAAATCAATACAACCTGCGGTTTTATATCACTAAAAGATTAAAATCCCCAGCTAAATACAAAGATCAATATCAAACGATCAAATAAAAATTTGAAACCCGCAAAAATCAACGCATACAAATAACAACTAGAAGCTACTTCATAGAAGCTAGCTATACAGTAAATCTAGCCATCAACTTGGCAATAATCTTAGCTCAAATATACAAACAAATTAAGAAGGGCTATAAAAAATGAACCAACAACCAAGCTAAGCAACATTTTTAGGCATAACTCTTAATAATTAATGATGTAAAAAATACCATATAATACAGAACACAAGCTAAAAAAAGCTACCTAAAGAACCTAATACTCAAAATAACATTCAAATAAAATAACAACAACGGCATAAGTAATAAATGTACAAGTACTACTAGCGGGATGCCTTACTCTGAAACAATTAAAAAAAGTTAACTCCTTCATTAAAAAAATCATAAAATGCTTACGGTGTACTACTCTGCGGTCCTTTTTAAAACAGAAATACCCTAATACAAAGGGGCTTTATTGTTATATCCCAACAGTCAATAATAGAGTACTTCAAACGGAGATCCATATTCGATTTTTCCACCATTAAAAATCTGGTGACTAATCATTTATGGTTAGAAAAGCCTACATCCGCAATAACAATACCAAAAAACAAGCCAAATACGTGCCTAAGGACCGCCTATGGGTGTAACTAGCACAACAACCTGCCAACACCCCAGACAAGCGCCACACCACACCAACCTCCTTGACATTACCCGTAAACACCCAAACTAACGTTTATCTTGGGGGGAGCACCAAAAGAGCGCAAAATAACTTTAAAATAAAAAAAACCCCTAAGGAGAAATACCGAAAAAATCCCCAAATACAAATAAATCAATTGCCTTATTTATCCCCCGCCAACATACCCCCAGAGAAAACAAGAGCTAACATGCCCCCCTCTTAGAACAAATCCACCCATAAACCAACCCCCTAAAGCAAAAATACAAAATACACTCCGTTAACCCCCCCTAAAAAACAAACTTCCCATAAAAATACTTAGAACAGATAAATCGCCCCTAAACTTACGCATGAAACGGCGTCACCCACGCCGAATTATTACATGATCCTGCCATTACATCCCCCCCACCATGCGGCACTCAACCATATGTCATCTATTGCCAAACCCCTGAATTCGTGCTATTGTATTTCAGCAAAAGACTATTACGTGACCTTTAGCTTCAAACTAACAAATTTTAAAAAACCAAAAAATAAAAAACCATACGACCCCGACGACTCCCATAACAAGCATACAACATAAAATCATTACAAACAGATAAACCTACAATACAACCACGTTTAACATCAGGAGCAAATAATTGTTCCCGCCACGTCACTTACCAAAAATAGTCATTACATCAAAAATTAGCACGCAAAGCTAAACTAAACAGCCATAAAACCTAAATATCCTAACTAAGATACAAAACTATTCCAAAAAAGGATACACAACACAAAAAATATACAAAAACAAAAAGCTACAAACTGATTAACACAAAAAAAGAAAAAACTAACCCACAAAACATTAACAAGTCAAAATCCCCCGCAGCCAAAAAAAAAAACCATACAAGACCCACTAAACCAAAAAAACACAACAACTAATACACAAAAAACACATCACTAAACTCACTACGCTATTAACAGAATAATGCAAATTCTACAAAAAATAACAGGTATATCAAAACAAATGGTTCGTTTAGTTAACCTCAAAATAATTTTACAAAAAAAAGAAAAACAAAAGGAGAAATTTACTCAAGCTCAAGAAACAAATAATACGTACTCCCCCCATGAAACCCCCTCAAAACTAACATACTTCTACCCCAGATCCACCATAAACAGAATAACAAATATCCCTCAAACAAAAGCACAACCCATAGGAAACAAAAATAAACCAAAATGAAAAAACTAAACAAAACCAGATCCCCAACCTTCAAACCAGATACATTCTCAATATCAAACACAAATAACAACAAACTACAGTCAATAAAATAAAAAATTTAAGAAGCATTCGCTTATAATGTTTAAATATACCTGAAAACACCACCAATCAACTAAAAAAACCATTAATCAACAGGAAGATAATGAATAGGAACAAGCTATGTTTCCTCCTAGTAAAAAAATATTCACTTCAAATGGCCTAATCAATTTAAAATAAATCGCCCTACATCCTCAATAATATATAATTCTATTTGTCTACAAATATAGCAATACCACAAAAAAGCACCTTACAAACTCCCTAACCAGACAAGTTAATTCAGAAAACTAAGTAATCACCGCCTAATATGTGCTCTGTTGTTTTCACAAACTAATTTCCTGACTATTGCCATTAACACCTATACATTATGAAAATACACAACTAAACAGCACCATCACAACACAAATAACTAAAACAGCCTGCTCACAACACCACAAATATCAACAAACCCATTTACGGTTCACCCACGTTCTTATAATCTATCCAAAACCTCACCAAACCCCCACACATTCACAAAGTTAGTGTGTTCTGAAAGCAGCTATACCCACTAAAATCAAAACAGAATCTCACATAATATCGGATCAAAAATCACACACACCCCAACATCTAAGCAACCTATTCTATACAGCTTTTGACACCGACTCAATAAGTCTTTATAAGCCTAAATCATATCAAAGTGGTGACAAATGAAACTTCTTAAATTGGTTAATTAATTAAATTTTAAATTTTATACGAATTGAGTGCCTAACCAATTTTCGAATTACATCTTTAGACACCGAAATATATAATAACCACAGCTCAAGAATGTAAAATTTTATCTTATAAATACTACCCTTATAACATACAATATGACAAACTAAAAAATAAACAACCATCGTTAACCCCCAAAAACTCAATTTTGACGCCCCCCCTCCACACCCAAAGGTAAAACCTACGAAAATTACGCACACCAACCACACAATCCCACCAAACAATAAAATATCAAAGTCACCCACCCCCCATAAAAAGGTCCCCAAAAAAACAAAAAACACAAAACTACAACCAGCCCCACAAAAAACCAAAAAAAAACCCAACAACCCCAAGAAAACCAAAAAACCACCCCAACCCCCCCCAAACAACCCCCCCCCCCCCACAACAACCCCCCCCCCCCCCACAAAGGTCCCCCCCCCCCAACCCCCCCAAAACAAACCCACCCCCTCACCCAAAACCACCCCCTAACCCAACCACAACACCACAACCCCAAAACCCCCCAAATCACACAAAACCACAAACCCCCCCCCCCCCCCCCCCCCCCCCCCCCCCCACCCACCCAAACAAAAAAACCCCCACCAACCCAAAACCAACCCCCAACCAAGACAAACCACACCACCCCAACACCCCACCCACCCCCACACCCTACAACCCCCACCCCAAACCAACAACACACTACCCAACCCAACCCCCCACACCACCACACAAAACCCCCGTTCAACACCACCCCACCCAAACCCCATTTCCCCAACCCACCAGCCATCCACACCAACCCACCAACCCCCCCCCCCAGCACCCCACACAACCCACCCTTCTGCAAACCAACCCACCCCCCCCCCCCCAGACCCCCAACCCAACCACCCCCAAAAGACCCCCCCCCACCTCCAACCCACCAAACTTTTACCCGTCCAAACACACCAACAACACCCCACCCCCCCCCCCCCCCCCAAAACCCACCGTCCCCCAAACCATGACACACCCACCACACCCGCCCACGCCCGTCTGCCCCCCACCCCCCCACCTGACCCCCCCCCCATAACTCATACACGTGGAGGATAAACCAAGGTAACAACCCCACAAACACCCCCAAACCCACCCCACTCCACCCCCCAAACTAAAACCATGTACCCCCCACCACCCACCCTACCCCCGCCCAACCCAAAACCCCACCAATAAAAAAACCCCACAAACCCCCCCCCACCACAACCCCCACACCCCCCCCCCAAAATTGGTTCAACCCCCAAACACCCCAACAACACCGCTCCCACCAAAACCACACACCCCCCCACATTATACCCCCCACCAACAGCGCCCCCACACCCCAACCCACCCCACCAAAAACCCCCAAACCCACACCCCAACCCCCCTCTATAAGCAATCCACACCCAGCCACCCCCACACCCAAAGCCACAGTCCACACCCGATCACCAAACCCCCCAATAACCCACAATAGAACCCCCCCCCCACCCACACCCCAACCACCCCCCCAACCAATAACCCCCCCCCCCCCCACACAACACTCTTATAAACCCCCCCCCCCACCCCCCCACCACAACCCCCCACAAAACCCCCCAACCCCCACCCCCACCCACCACACCCCCGCGACCACAAAACACAGAGTGCACACCACCCCCCCACCCCCCCCCAGAAACCCACCCCACACACCAACAACCAACCGTTTAGTAAAACCCACTCTCCCCCCATAACACACCTTTTTTTGACCCCCCCAAACACCCACCCCCCACACCCCCCCCCCAACAACCCCCCCCCATTTGAAAACACCACCCTTCCCCCCCCCCCCCCCACCCCCCCCCAAATAACCCCCCACCCCCCCCCACCCCACCACCAACCCCCCCCCAAAAAACCCCCTGCCCCCCACCCACACAACACCCCCACCCCCCCCCCCCCATAACCCCAAACCAAACACCCACAAAAACACACCCCCCCCCCCATATCCAAACACCCCCCCCCCCCCAAAAACCCCCACAACCCCCCCCCCACCCAAACCTCCAAAAACCCCCACAATACCCCCCCCCCCCCACCCCCACCCCCACACCCAACACCCCCCACCCCCCCCAAAAAAAAGAACCCCCCCCCCCCCACCACCCCCACCCAACCCCACCCCGCACTCCACCCCCCCCCCCCCAAACCCCCCACACCAAAACCCCCCCAACCCCCCCCCAAAAACCCAAACCAAACCCCCCCCACCCCACACCCAACAGGGTTAACACCCCCCCCCACCCCCCCCCCACCCCACACCCCCCCACCCCCACCCCAAACCCCACCCCCAACCCCCTCCCCCCCCCCAACCCACCCCCCCCCCCCCCCCCCCCCCCCCCCCCCAACCCACCCCCCCCCCCCACCCCCCACCCCGCCACCACCCCCCCCACCCCCCCCCCCCCCCCCCCCCCCCCCCCCCCACCCCCCAACAACCACCCCCCCCCCCCCCCACCCCCCAACCCCCCCCCCCCCCACCCCACCCCATCCCCCCCCCCCCCCCCCCCCCCCCCCCCCCCCCCCCCCTCCCCCCCCCCCCACCCCCCCCCCCCCCCCCCCCCCCCCCCCCCCCCCCCCCCCACCCGCCCCCCCCCCCCCCCCCCCCCCCCCCCCCCCCCCCCCACCCCCCCCACCCCCCCCCCCCCCCCCCCCCCCCCCCCCCCCCGCCCCCCCCCCCCCCCCCCCCACCCCCCCCCCACCCCGCAACCCCGCCCCCTCTCCCCCCCCCCCCCCCCCCCCCCCCCCCCCCCCCCCCCACCACTCTCCTCTATCCCAGACCCCTACTCGCCCTCCCATGGTCCCCCCCCAGGGCTCTGGGATGGACTCCCCCACCCCCCCACGACAAAAACACCGTGTGGTGAGGTACCCAACCCAACATGCAGGCTTGAACTAGGCATGACCAACAGCGGATATCAAGAGGGGGTCGTCTGTAGACACCAATCCGACAACACACCCACCAACCTAGACATGTACCAGCGACCCATCATCCCCCCAGCCACAACACCCACCGTTTACGTCCGTCCCCCTCCGCCACCCAACACCCCCCCAAACCCCACCCAGACGCACTTGCACCCCGGGAAAAAACCCCTGGAACAAAGACCCCCGAGACCACCAGCGACCCGAGGCAACCCCGCTACCCATACGCTCCCCACCGAAAAGACACCCTCCCACCCCCCCCCAGTAAGTACCGCCAGGGCCGGACGCCAACTCCGGTAACCGGCACCCACACCCCAACCCACCCCGGTGTACCCGCATGGACCAAAGTACACTCGCCGCCCACTTCGCACACAACAGCTAAGTACCCCCAACTCCCCTACCCCACCCCCCCCCCCAAAAACCCAGACACACATGACCGTGTGAAGTATGGTTAGCACTCAATAGCAGTAATTCATAACATCTCGCACTCCCAACGTTCGCGCGTCCTATACCAACTGTCGGTGCCATAGTACCCCGGGCCCCCAATTTCACCCCGCGCAACCCAACCCTCCAAACCTACGCTACATGTAGCATGTATGCGGGTCCGATTACGACCCATCTGCTCGGCCCATGACAACCCCCCACCAACCAAACCACAAACACAGTAAAATCGCCCTAAAATCCCCTAGGCCCGCACAAGAACCCCCAACCCATCCCCACCTCCCCTTAGAACCACCTCCCCATGACAATACGCCGAGGTACAATAGGTAACGCTGGGCTACTGTGACCACACCAATAGACGCCCCACAACGCATAATCAATCACAAGAGCCCGATCCTCCAAGCCAGCTGATTTAACAACCAATTAACCCTTGAACCAATCCGCACACACCATGTAACGAGAAACCATGTTCCCCTGCCCATGCAGTGCTATACTTATAGTTAGAAGCAGGCACCGCTACCCAGTTGCAATAGAGAGCTCCTTACTTACCTGAGGGGGCACTGAAGACAGCAGAGTCATCCGCACAGAATGCAGGGTGAGAGCCCACAACAGGAACATGAAAACCCTACCAACATAAAACAGGCGGCCCCCTGGACATGAGTGGCCCTCATACTATAGACCGTGGCAACAAGCATTCGTTGCAGGCACCCTTCAGTATAAAAATGAGAAGCCCTCTTCCTTAAGTAGTTGTGAAGAAGGCGTTTACTGTACCCTGCAACGCCCCAGCCCCCCTAACCCGGCCTCCTAACCCATGACCAAAAAGTGCCAAACACAACGACCAATATCCCACTAAGCCCGGCCGAAGGGGCACGCTCGCGACAGATAATACGAGACCAAGCCGCGTTCTTTGGCAGAGTGGCAACCAGAGAATAACAATAGAAGCCGCCGCCACTCAAAAACATAACGAAAGGAGGCCCACCAAAACAACATCCCGGGATCACCATACAGCCCATGGACGAAAGAACCGACCCCAGAATACGCGCACCATACCCGTTCATAAAATGGATAGCGCCCCACCCCCACCACCTACCAGCTTACCCTACAAAACTCACCCGTAAAAACCTCCACCCAAACCACACCGAAGGCCTACGAAAACAGGAACGGGTAATACACAAACGCAATCACGAAAAACGTGACATATAAATTACAGCAACAAGAAACACATCCGACAACACCTGTTATTGCCGAACCTACACAAAAATTATAAAATATTTCCGAAGGCGCAAGAGGCATTGCCTCTAAATTACACATGAGCCTGTTAAGGTATTTCACCCAGTCCACGTGTCCATTGTGCCTACGACATAGTGGTGGGGTCAAACACGACGACTTAGATGCACAGGATGGATTAATCAAAGAATTAACAACACAGCACACATATTTAGACAATTTATACTATCACATTACGAATATTTATTTTCTAAATTGCATTTTATGTTATGCATAGTTTAAACTGCTAAATTTAGAACAACCTGAATCTTCGAATGCATTCACCCAAGATTTCTCCCTTCCTATATTAGTATTAGTAAAAGTATTATTACTTACGGGTAGAGTACCATCCCTAATATTGTGTTGGTACCCTCTTTCAAATGGTACTTCTTCCAAAATGCTGTAGTAAAATTCCGAAGTTAATCAGGTTACACAGATTGGACCTTGCCATCTTTATTTTCCCAGCGGTAGTAAACACAGGACCAAGAAAGCGTTTTCATTGGTTAGTGTATAATATATTTCTACAATGTATGATGCGCGGTATGGTCAGAATTATTTATAATTCGTGATGTGAGACAGACGTCATTTCGCGACAAACGTGTTAAAATATGGCGTGTCCAAATGCGTTATATTCATTCCCTTTAGTTTGCCACGAAGCATATGCTTTCAAGAAACTTATGTTATGTGTTCATTAGCTCAAGGTCACTCTTTGTCTTCTTCATCCGCTGCATGTCTGTCTCCATGTCTGTCTCCATGTCTGTCTCCATGTCTGTCTCCATGTCTGTTCTACGTGTGTTGTTTGTTCTCCTTCTGCCACTAAAAGCTTTATACATAGTTATATATTGTTTTACTGTATTATGTACTTCGTTAGGTAAGTGGAATGTGATACTATGTAGCAAGGAATAAGGAAGTAAAAAAACCAGATTATTCATATTAGAAGTTAGCGGTGCACTGTTTTTGAACATGGTATGAGAAAAGGAAAGCTGGAACGTAATGTGACAACAGGAGAAGTTGAGGATACAAGAGATACAGATGTGACAATAGGAGAAGTTGATGATACAAGAGATACAGGATGACAAAGAAGTCAGATCCTGGATAGTTTGACATCGTTTTATGGCAGGAAGTCAAGAACTGAATAGACAAACACTACTGTAGACAAATTGTGGAGAGACATAGTCACCTACGCCAGCTGACATAGTAATTGAAGAAGAAAAAGAAGAAGAAGAATTAGATGAAGAAGCTAAAGAAGAAGTAGTAAAAGTAGAAGAAGAAGAATTCGATGATTAAGGTATAGAAGAAGAAATAGAAGAAGAAGTAGAAGAAGAAGAAACAGTAGAAAAAGAAATATTTGGAGAACAAGAAGAAAAACAAAAAGATAAAGACGACGTGCCCATATCAAAGTCTTGAATAAAACAAAAAGTTGAATCGTCAGCTGACTCTTTTAATGAACAAGGTTGGGGAGGGGGGAGGGGGAGGTGAAGCAACATCTCAAGTCCCGTGCTAAGTAACTAAACTTTCAATACAGCGCTGATGAAACGATTGACAGAAAGCGAGAAAGGAAGAAAGGAGTGGTAGAAATGAGGCGAGAATCTCAAATTAAACTCAGCACCTCAATATTAACATTTCCTCACTTTTAATTAACACACACACACAGAATGCACCTACACGTTCTATGTAGTTAACATGCCTCAAGGTCTCAGCAAAATATTTATTTAAAAAAATTATCTTAGACCCAATACAAAAGGACTGCCATTTGTGCAAGAAAATATCAATACTAATTTGGTTAAAATTAAATAACAGTTACCAAATATTTTCTGAGAGTTTCTTGACATCAATTTCTGTATTAGTTCTGAGCTCCGTAATCAATACAAATCGAACAAGTAAACTCCATCTGCCTAGCTGTGTATCTTGTTTGTACCTTTTTGTTGAAGATATCATTATTTCCTTCAGGAAGGAAAAGGTCAAGGCAAACGTTCAAGAGCGTCGTGTAGTTCCTGAGGGTCTATTATGATACAAAGATATTAGTGTGACGATACAGTTGTGCGATCTCAAGTCCACTCCGGCAGGATTGCTTTAAATTCCCGTGCAAGTGATATTTTCTTAATTTTCTCTCCCCTGTCATTATTATGTAGCATATTTTACGACCATTATTTACTCCCTATGCTGAAGCTAGTAGAGGAAAGTCTAACACTCCACTTCCCTACAAAATTATTTGCTATGGGACTGTCTATGGATCTTGTTTACCACTCATCAGACTTATTTACATTCCGCCAGGTGAACTGGGTATGATCGTAACAATACCCAGTTATTTTCACCGGTCAGCGAGCAAGATTCTTATCATGAAAAGACGGTCTCGCCCGATCAACATCTATAAAAGCCAATATTGTCTGTCTGAGATAGCCGTCTGAGGTGGGCAGATTACAAAGGTGGTAGATGCGTTTATCGTTTCACGGGACCATCCCTGTGTGTGATTATCACGACAATCTGTCTGGAGTGACAATATTGGCGATAGGTAGCAATGAAATTAGTTCAAAGATGGTTTTTATGAGTTGTGCACAGGATGCCGGCGGAAGTCTGACGCAACGATATGACATCACTGTAAGAGGTCAGGCGTAGATATTAAATATAATATTATGAAACAAGGGTATTTTTGGAATTAAAAAAAACGCCCCTACCCACGTAGTGCTGAACAAGATTCGATTGGATTGGTTCATTTTGAGGAGCTGAAAAAATACAATGTATTTTATTGGCACACTAGTCGAAAGTGCAATCTGTGATTTGCACTAAGAACTGAGAATATAGTGTGATGAAAACAAAGACACAGATCACACAGAGAGACTGCAGCGCACAAGTCATATCAGCGACTCCTAAAAGCCAGAAAGAAAAAGGAGACATTGAACTTAGAAATTCCACAAATGTAAGTAACAGATCGAGTATTGGGCAACTTTGGAATTCATAAGTAAACCCACATTTTAAATACAAGACTGGAAACTCAAAGTGGCCAGGACTTTAATTAACAAGACTGGAATCGTAGGAATTTGATGAAAAGTCATAGAGGAATTAAAAAAACATTTTCCAAGGCCAGGATTTCACAGAACACCAGCCGTCAGAGGAATTAACTCTTTTTTCCAGACCTAAGTGATTTCGAAGCTTCTAATACAGAGCTGTGTTCAGTCTACATCAGTGCAAGGAGATTGTGTATTCCAGAAATTTTCGGGTAAGTGTAAACAGTTTATTTACTAATGTAAATTCTACAGGTTTCATGCTAAGTGGTTATATACAAGGCTGGGAACCTCAACATATGAAAATAGTAAATGCATGAACCACTACTGCAAGAGCTGGTGATTGTTTCTGATTAGTCGTGCGGAAAACCCGACAGCAGAGCGACCCGAGACTACAACGGAGACTACGACGGGAGTAGTGATGAGTAATGAGTGATGATTACATCACATGTGCCTAAGGTGTAACATATCTTGTGAGATTTATGTACCTTTTTAAATTGTAATTCAGGCAAATCATTATTCACGCACTCCAAACGCAATTTCCTAGTTAAAACCCAGAAGGATATTGGTGAATTTTCATCATATTCCCTGAGTTACACTGTGTGCTTGGGAATTTAATTCTTCTGAGAGGTTAACATTGGTGGGTGGAGCACATGACAATGGGCCTGTTAGTTTGCGGCGAATAAATGAACTTAGTAGCCATTTGTTTCTTTCTATTTGTCTGAAGTTCGTGGTTATACGCCATCAGATGATTTGTGGTATTCACGCCGCTATTGTGAGTGAAAAGCATCCATCTTAAACGCCTACAGTGGAAGAGAGTGTAGAGAAGGCTTCCGTCATCACAGAATTGATGAACCACAGCTGCAGGACTCATCTGGAGTTAAGTTTTTTTTGGTCACAGGCAACAGCAAAATACAGAGATTGATATCGCCCCGACCCAACCTCTGTGAGGAAAAATTTAATTTACCTTTCACCGCCCATTTAATCCTTATTTTAACTTGTTGAACTAATTTACTATTAAATTTGTTGTATGTTAATTTAAACTAAACAAATAATTGTTTATTGAGTCATTAGAAGTATGAAAGCCAACGTATGCGCAAGACTATTTAATAATTACAGACACACACACACACACACACACATATATATATATATATATATATATATATATATATATATATATATATAGAGAGAGAGAGAGAGAGAGAGAGAGAGAGAGAGCCATTACTTATTAGAGGGCATTCGTTGGATTACTCCAACTGGGTGCTTGAACGGGCCAGAACCATTGCTTAAATCCTTCACAAAAGGCGACGGACAAGATATAATGCGTTAACAATTGTTCAGCCCAATGTAACATTGTTCGTGACTTCTGGAAATATCTTGTGAATTCTCCCTTAAGGTAGAAGTGTCATTAATCTTCTATCTACATCTCTGCCAAGAGTAATCTTGCGCGCAGGTAGATACCTTGGAAGCTTATATTAGATACTCTTGAGTTTTGGTCACTGTTGGACCACTGCTGCAAATCAGGGGAGGCAATCCGTGACAAAAAGGACCTCTGCTCCTTCAGCAGCCTTTTCAGAGGCGACTACTGTGAGGTCGTGCATGTTACTGGTAACCTTATTATGTAAAATATTGTTACAGAACCCACTCAGCAAGAATATGTCAATGATATGTGCAAGCTCCTTGCAATGTGGCCTGCTGCAGTAGTGGTTCCAAGATCCATGGGGAGCAAAAATGATAAAATAATTACGATTATTAAATGTGCAAGAGGTAATCAACGCTATAAGTGGGAAGATAACAACAAGAGATGGACAGGAAAGAGTGCACAATCAAGACAAGAGACAAAAGACTGTCACAAGATGGGTTTGGGGCGACCTATTCTCGATCTCTCCTCCACTACAGCAGTACACATTTTCAATTGAAATGAAGAATGATTACATGGAATTTCCGGGTCACCACCTTTTTCTTTCTCTGATATGTAGCAAATATTTGATATTTTCAAACATTCTTACACTCCTGTCCATGTTAAGTCGTCATGTTTGTTTGGTAACCCATTCTTCCCTGCTTTGCCAAGAACGGCTGAGATAATAATTAATCAACAACCATGTTGGTTAATCTAGGGAGTGACCGACACCAGACTACAGATTAACACTAAAATCGCTCAGCGTATTTGCTTAATCGCTGATAAGGCCAGGGTGCGCTGAAATTTTGAAATCACTACGGGGAGATAACTTATTTGTCAGGGCACAGGAATAACATAATCGTTTCCCGCACACCTTGTGGCAAAGCAGAAAAGTAAGATGTTACATCTGACACATATTGTCGAATGAGTTTACATATGTGTTTGTGAGTTTGCATACAAGGCATCGGATGTTTTATTTCCACATATGGGAGAGATGACCTTTTGCATCACGCACATTATTTCAGGCGGAAATAATTTTGAAAGTACCCCACACAACACGCATATTTGAAACGATTGAAGTTTTCTTAGCATCGTAACAAAACAAATGCGGGGGAAGACCTGACCTGACCTTTTCGAAGTTTTAAGACACTGTGAAAATTCACTGTGAGAATCGCTTGCCAAGACGAAACCAGACTGCCACGGTTAGAATTCAGAATTCTCCTTATCAGACCGGACTTTGTGGACAAGCATGGGAAACAAAGAGCCAGGGATCCAGACCCTCAGGACGACCCAGAGTCCGCTGGGAGGACAACATTAAACAATCTTCGAAGGACCGAGGACTAGAATGGAACCAGGCCAGGAGGAAGACAGCCGATAGGATAGTCTGGCGCTCTCTCTTCCAAACCTCTACACCTCACGGTAGAAGGAGAACGACTAAGTAAGTAAGCTTGCTCGGTCCGTTTTCAGTCTCCTATTATCTCCCTTACTCTGAGGATTCCAAAACAAGGACTGCCTTGTAATAACATGCGCGCGTGCGCGTGTGCGTGTGCGTGTGTGTGTGTATCCTCTTAAACACTAGCGTCTTCACGTCATCTCTTGCTCCATTGGCACTTGTCTTTTCCAATTAGTTACACATTAGTGATCTTGACATAACACTTTAATCATTATATTCTTTTCCCAAGCGATACAGACATTTTTTTGTTAAGTCTGGCCAGCTCGTGTCTTCTCCCTGAGTGTAAATCTTTTATCTTTGTAAATGGTGCTTACTTTGTCGTTGTTGAATTCGTTTTAAATTGCATTGTCGTGAGGTATAAATACAACATAATGTCTTCTTATTTACCCTTTATCTCTCCATGGAGCATAAGACTTCAACAAACTTTGGCTAAGTCTCTCAATTACGTGCCATCAGTCACATGTTTTTTTCATGTCTTCTTCATGATAATCATTTCTGTTTCCAGCTCTCGTCGTCATGTTTTTTACGGCATACCCCTGCTTCACTTACTCTGGGGATTCCAAAAAGAACTGTATGTTAATGCTATCAGCAGGTTTGGTCAATGTTTGTCCTATTCATATCAAGCGTCTTTTTCATCGCTTGCTCCAATTATTCTTGTCTTGTTCTTTCATCGCTTGCCCCAGTTCCACTTGTCTTGTTCTTTCATCGCTTGCTCCAGTTCCACTTGTCTTGTTCTTTCATCGCTTGCTCCAGTTCCACTTGTCTTGTTCTTTCATCGCTTGCTCCAGTTCCACTTGTCTTGTTCTTTCATCGCTTGCTCTTGTCATGAGTTCCAGACTGGTGACCTTACCGTACCAGTTCAATCACAAAATCGATAATTAATCAATACATATACTGAATAATTGTGAACGTACAGGAGAATATGTTAATCAACATAGTAGAAATGTACCTTTATATCAGTGGTGCTCTCTAGTATGAAAATTCACAAAACATTATTGATTTTTTTATTTATTTAACTAGGTAGTAACTGAATACTTTTTCTACGGAATTAATTATAGGTAGTCGATTCACTTGGATACAACGGTTAAATAGGATTCGTAAAATGTATGAGGAGTCGGAGCGCCTGTATCGATCTTCGATCCAGTTTACTCATCACGGTATAGACACATCTATGTCAGTAAAAGGGTTCAATTAAAAATGTATATCAGTTACCAAAGTTATAAAATAGAAATTAATTTTTCTTGAGTTAAACCAGTGTCTATTTTTTGTCGACATTCCGGCTGGCGTAGGGGAGCAAGTCTCTCCGTGACTTCCTGACCCTATTGCTGTTTGTTAACTTTGTTCTTGACTTTTTCCATGACACGATATCAGATTGTCCCTTATCTTCTCTCATTGACCTCCCTCTCCTGTTTTTCCTTCAACAATCCCTGTTGTCATGACATATTCCAACTTTTTATCTTTTCATTCTTAGATGTCTATGAAATATTCTTTTTCATCAATTCTCATCTTAGCTGTCTAAAGTATTCTTGATGTTCCTTGACCCCATCGCAAAGACGGCCCTGGGTCCTCTTTTATGACACGCTGCTGTATGACTTGATCGGACCTGTTTTTTGTTGTTGTCTCTTTTAAATATTTTGAATGACAAAGGTGAAGCACGTAATTCAATATTTTCCTCTATTTACGAACCATTCATTCTCGTTGAGAATCAGTCAATTGACTGTTTTCTATGTTAATTTATTGTTGTGGCGACTAACGAATATTGTTTCCCGTATCCGCGCGCGTTGTTCAAGCAATGTTGAAGTGTAACACTGACATCTGTCTCATTGCTTACACTTACACTGACTCATTATGACTGATAAAATGTTTTATATTGCTTACACCTACACTGACGTATTATCTTGACTGATTAATTGTTTTGTATTGCTTACACCTACACTGACTTATTATCTGGACTGATAAATTGTTCTATATTGCTTACACTTACACTGACTTATTATCGTCACTGATAAATTTTTTTTTGTATTGCTTACAACTGGATTGACTTATTATCTTGACTGATAAATTGTTTTGTATTGCTTACACCTATACATTTATTTACACCTGCACTGACTTATTATCATGTTGATAAAATGACTTTTCTGTCTACGTTTAATGAATTCATCAATAAATCGTTAATTTAGGAACATTACTTATTCCGTTATATGGCTCTGAAACATGGAGAACAACAAAGACAACAACCAAAAAGCTACAGACTTTCATAAATGGGTACTTGCGTAGAATAGAGGGATTAAAATGGTATGACAAGGTTACCAACGTGGAACTGAGGACAAGAACTAGACAAGTGCCAGTGGAACAAGAGTTGAGAAGAAGACGATGGCGATGGATAGGACACACATTGAGGAAACCTGTTGATAGTATTACAAAGCAGTCCTTGTTCTGGAACCCCCAGGGCAAGAGAGGCAGTTGTAGACCAAGAAGCACATGGAGAAGAGAGCTAGACACAGAGGTGAAAATGATGAGGAGAACGTGGAAAGATCTTGAGATGATGGCACGTGACAGGAGGACTGAACATGTGTTTGTTGATGGCCTATGCTCCTTTGGGAGTGGAGGGTTATGAATGAATGAATGAACTTCTTCCGTTTGTAATGACGTAATGCCTAGCACGAGTGCCGTCTATAAATAGAAAACTGTGTCTGCCTAGACGAAAATGGGAAAAAAATTAACTTACAGACGAGCGCTTCATGACAATAAAACATTTATTCTCTTTCGTCGCTAACATTTTTCTTTGTCACTATCTTTCTCTCCCTCCTCCTATTGTAATCATTGCTCAGATGTGTACTCAAGTAGAAGGCCATGGTAGACACAAAGAGGAACGGTGAAGCGATCAGAAAATGACATGGGCTCACTCGGTGGTTTAAGAGGTTGTTAGTTGCTGATAAGAGGTTGGAGGTAGACGGTGATTGTTGTTGGACTGTGGGAGTGGAGGAGTGGACGATTATATGTAATAATAGTCATTGGAAGAAAGTTGACAACTTGTAAAGGTTGATAGTGAAATGGAGAATGAGTTTAAATACTTAGTGAGTAAACAAGAGAGGGTGAATAAACAAGAGAGGGTAAGTAAACAAGAGAGGGTGAGTAAACAAGAGAGGGTGAGTAAACAAGAGAGGGTGAGTAAACAAGAGAGGGTGAGTAAACAAGAGAGGGTGAGTAAACAAGAGAGGGTGAGTAAACAAGAGAGGGTGAGTAAACAAGAGAGGGTGAGTAAACAAGAGAGGGTGAATAAACAAGAGAGGGTAAGTAAACAAGAGAGGGTGAGTAAACAAGAGAGGGTGAGTAAACAAGAGAGGGTGAGTAAACAAGAGAGGGTGAGTAAACAAGAGAGGGTGAGTAAACAAGAGAGGGTGAGTAAACAAGAGAGGGTGAGTAAACAAGAGAGGGTGAGTAAACAAGAGAGGGTGAGTAAACAAAAGAGGGTGAGTAAACAAAAGAGGGTGAGTAAACAAGAGAGGGTGAATGTAACTGAGAAAGTGAGTATAAATGAGAGTGTGAGGGTAAATGAGGAGGGTGAGTATAAAAAAGAGGGCGAGTGTAAAAGAAAGGGCGAGTGTAAATGCGAGGGTGAGTGTAAAAGAGAGGGTGAATGTACATGAGAGACTGAGTGTAAAAGAGAAGTGAGAGTCAATGACAGAGTGACTAAATGATGAGTGTGTATAACGGAGAGGTTGAGTGTAGAGGACAGATGAGTATAAAAAGTTCGAGTTTAAATAAGAGGGTGGGTATGAATGATAAGATGAATGTTAAAGACAGTACGAGTATGAAAAAGAGGGTGAATATGAAGGACAGAGTTTGAGAAGAGCATGTTTATAACGGAGAGAGTGAGTGTAAAGGAAAAGAGGAGTCTAAAGAAGAAGGTAGATGTTAAGGAGACAGTAAGTGTAAACGGACGATTTCTGTAAAAGAGAAAGACAGTGTAAAGTACAAATAATAAAAACTGCTTCTGTAAACGAAGATTATTCAATTCAATACCCTTTAGCTCCCCAAGAAGCATAGGCCTTCAACAAACACATGCCAAGTCTTCCTGTCCTGTGCCATCCGCTCAAGTTCTTTCCATGTTTTCCTCATCATTTTCACCTCTGTTTCCAGTTCTCTTCTCCACGTGTTTTTTTGGTCTACCTCTGCCTCTCGTTCCCTGTGGATTCCAGAACAAGGACTGCCTTGTAATGCTATCAACAGGTTTCCTCAATGTGTGTCCTATCCATCGCCAGCGTCTTCTTCTCAACTCTTGTTCTACTGGCACTTGTCTGGTTCTTGTCATCAATTCCACATTTGTGACTTTGTCATACCATTTCAGTCCTTCTATTCTACGCAAGCACCCGTTTATAAAAGTCTGTAGCTTTTTGGTTGTTGTTTTTGTTGCTCTCCATGTCTCAGAGCCATACAATAGGACTGACTTCACATTTGAGTTGACGATTCTTAATTTCGTGTTGGACTTGATTTCTCTTGTTCTCCATATGTTTCCCCTTGTTCTCCATATGTTTCCCACTGCAATGAAAGCTCCTCTTGCTGTTTGTATTCTTATTTTCAAGAATGTATGTTACCGGCGCCCGAAAGGAGAGCAAAGAATAGTAACAGTGTACCCTACCATGCATGTCGTAAAAAGCGACTAAGGAGGGCTGGGCATCCCGTAAAAAAAAACTTTTTACCACAAAAACTTCAACAAACATGGAAGATTATAAAGAAGAAAAAACTTGATAATGGCGAAGACACAGACACTGGTTCTTGTTTTAACATTCTGTCTTGGAATAATGTCACCATCAGAATGAGTAGGACATCAGTTTTATTTTTAAGTTCCACAACAGTGGTTCGAAAGTTCGCAAGTTGAGGCAGATGATAATGGCACTATTTAAAAATATAAGGTGAGGACATGGAATGACAGACTGACACCAGCTACGGTCGGAAATCACAGAAAGTTAGACGCCGGTTACATTCTACCAAGAATTCCATATCCCGTGTGTCAATGTTCACTTACAGGACAACATTTCTCAAGAAGAAACTCCCCGCCGAGCCCTGGATAAGTGTTCGCGGATCGCTGCAGACGTAAGACCTCATCTTATCATCATCATCATCATAACCCTCCACTCCCAAAAAAGCATAGGCCTTCAACAAACACATGCCAAGTCCTCCTGTCACGTGCCATCATCTCAAGTTCTAGATGTAGAATCGATGTAGAATCGTACATTACACATATCTTGGCAGTAACATAGACCTCATCTTAAACAGCAAATGAAATCGCTCAGGCAAGCAAGTATAACCTGGAAAAAAACAATTGCACTAACACAAAAAATCGTTGTTGAGTTACAACACGGCATAACAATTACAAACACACATAATCCATTGATTCAAATAAACACACCATGTAAACATTAATATAAACAAGCACATTATTACCCGATCATGTTTACGCAGTCAGCATTAAAATATTAACTTATGTAAGAAAAGCATAATCAGAAAAAAACAAGGAATAGATAACTGGAGACAGAAATAAAAATGACCAGGAATAGATGGAAAGATCGTGAGCTGATGGCACGCTACAGAAGGACTTGGCATACGTTTGTTGAAGGGCCTATGTTCCCTTGAGGAGCTAAGGGTTTAAAAATAAGAAACGTTCACGCACGCTGACTATCAAAACAGTACCACAAAAACGTTGTGAACTATTGTACATTGTGTTAATTAATAGTTATTCTGTTTTCAATAAAAATTAAAACAAAGACATATACAATGAATGACACATGACAATAGGGAGCGCTGCTGCTTCATTACCCAAAAGCTCGTGGTGTGCCCTAAGAAGAGGATGAGTTCAGCGGTCCATTAAAGTTGGTGTTTCGGTGCGCATTATGCCTCTCGACTGCTATACACTGAACATGAACACATACATTCACATGGTGCTAATATTTAAAAAACAAAACAATTTAACACTAAAACAAATCCCACAAAAATAATGTTACGACGTTATGAGAACAGAAACACACAATCTAACCTACCTGTAGCTTTTCCGAATCCCTCCCCCTACAAATATCCTAGGTGGAAATAGAAGCTGGGTGGGTCTTTTGTTAGACATGTTGGCAGCGTCACCAGAGCTGAAATGGCGACGATAATGTTTCCAGGATGGCTTGTCAGTTTGTCCCGTGTAACTGTGGCAATTGAGGGCTGGTATCTCTGGAGACCCCTGCGGATTCAGAAAAGTATAGAATCTTGTAGTGTCTGTAAACAGTTTTTGATTTTTTTAACAGTGAATGCAACATAAGCAGCCTCGTGGACATGAAGTAAATAAATTAAAAGTGGATTATATTTGACTGAAGCCATTCATTCATAAATCATTGTCATTTATTTCCCGTTTCGCTCCATGTCGAGCATGAAGCCACCACAACTTCAGTCCCCATTGCATGACTGCGGCCCCAAAAACATTAATGTTCTCTTGCAGCGTCTTACAAACTGTCTGAGGGAGAAGTAGCCATATTCTTTTTTAGCCTCGTATCTTTCTTTTTCTCCTCAGATATCCCTGGAAGCTCACTTACTTGCTTAGTCGTTCCTCTTATACCATGGGGTATAGAGGTTTTCCAGAGGGAGGGCGCCATGCTATCTTATCGGCTGTCTTCCTTTTGACATCATTCCAGGCCCGTCCTCAGTGCCCCCGGAAATGACACTGGGTAAAGTTCACTGGAATTGGGTTGGCTACGTCCACAGAAGAGACCCCGACGACATCACATGCTATGGACCCTCAGGGGGAAGGCGAAAGACAGACCCACAAAAAACAACTTGGCGGAGAACTGTGGAGATTGAGATTCAAAGCATGAGCCTGAGTTGGGGCGCTACAAGAAATATGGCCGCAGACCGAGCAAAGTGGAGACAGTTTTTTTTCTGCCCTATAAGGTGCCACCTGGAATGACGGCCACTTTGACAGCCAATGTACTATTCTTTCCTCTAATTTTTTTCCCTACACTTCTCTCGGTCAGTACATATTCGACCATTCCTTTCTTTTCTTCATCTGTGCATTATCTTACTTTTATACTTCCATCTACCGATGTTATCTTATCCTCAGTAGGTCCCGCCACGACGTTTTAGACTTCACCGCACATTTCACGTTTTCTTTGATTGTGGGGATCAATCGAGTAGCCAGGTGGAACAATGAGATTAAGGCAACATTTGGTTTGCCCATTGACGCCAGCCATACTGTTTAAGACAGACGGACTATTGACAGAAGAAAGTATCGCTTCTGCCAAGGCTGAGATGGTTAGATTAACTCAAGATGATAGACTGGGAATGATATTATCATCAATGAGGTATTAGAACAGCATATTTTGATGATGTAACTAGTTCCGGGCAGCATAGTTGAAGACTGTGAATTAACAATAACATGTGCTTAATTTTCTGGCATGACTTGCAGAAAATGCCATTTCCAAGTTATCGTGAACGTAACCAGAAATATCGTGTAATGATTTCCTGCAAGTTTCTTAACAATCTTAAGCAAGATGTATTGTTGTATTAAACGAGGATGGGAAAAGAGAATGCAACCGTGGAGAAGAGAGTTTCAGATTTAATAAGTAGGGTAGGTCATATGACATAAGGGTTCCGGGGAATGTAACACTGGGCTGTAAAACCTTATATGGCCAGGACAATAATTTTCAGAACGAGGGGTACGTGAAACATTTACTAAAATATGACACATTACCTTGTGGTTGGTTTGAAATTAGAGTATTAAACTACTAAAGTTAATTGTGATTGGGTTTCACCAAAGAGAACCTCAAACTGTTACATTTTGCGTTGGAAAAATTTCAACTTTAAAACCTAACGCGTTTTGAAGATTACTCCAATGAATTTCTTACTTTCTTCAGGAAATCACAAACAGCCAGAAGAGGAGTAGTTATGAGGATTCCATTATAAGACAGGACAAAGGATTAGCAGTATAATACTTGGATAATACTTAGCGCCCCAAGTCAAAGGAACCTTCCTCAAGCGTCAATAGTTAAGAATATGCATATATTAGTAAACTCGCTAAGGGACGACTGCATCTTAAATAGTTGCAGGATATACTACGGCCCTTCTGTGCATCAAAAGTCTGGATACAATTACCCAATCTATTGTGGAAAGTTGTAACATGTACATTTTCCTATTTTATATTTGCATTTTATATGTATGAATCGCTTATTGGTGTACAGTTGTGTATGGGGCTGGCAACCTCATCACATCAAATAACTTGCCACATAAGCCACTACTGCAAGACCTGGTGACTGATCCATGTGGGTTTTCTCGCAAGGAAGTAACCCCAGGCTCCATTTGGAGCAGAAAGCGGATGATGATGACATCATGTTTATGTCAGATTTGCTATATATATAGTTACGGTACTGTTTTACGTATATTGCCCCAAGAAATGAATGAGCAAAAACAGTTTATAACTCAACGTTGAAATGCAATTAGCCAAGTAGAATTCTAATATTAATCCATTGTACACACAGACACAACATTTTAATGACTTCCACTTTGGGACTTCATAATATCATGATCATCAATTATTATCATACTAAGCTTCATCAATATATTACTCCATCAATCAACAAGTATCTATTGCCATCATGCGTACCTCTATATTATTTGTGATCTTTTCCACTCACAGTAATAATTATATTCCATGTGATGACGCATAATCCAACATATTCCTATGGAAGTATTATATCTTACGTACATTAATACACTCTTGAGATCGATTATACTTCTTCTCAGCACACTCCTAAAGTGCTACAGAAAACACTCGTACGTCATGTCGTAACCACACATACACAATCGCATCGGACTATTTTTGTGCATCATTAAGTTTTCAAATGTAAGATCCTAAGTGATGCGCAAAAAGAGTCATAACAGCTTCCCCCCTCCCCCCTTTTTTTTTTGCAGCAAAAAAAAAAAAAAAAAAAAAACGAAGCAGAGAGGTCTGCAAACCTCATGCATACTCCTGCATAGATGTGAGATTCCATAAAACACCAATATTAATAATGCCACTAATAGTAAATCACTAATTGCATAAATAAAAAAGTATGTACTGGTAATTAAAATACTATCATTAGAGTCCTTCCACAAAATCTGTGAACATAATGTATGTCCGTGGTGTAATAATGTGCATGATACTCAATACTAAATTTCTTACACAAAATCTGTGGATATTCTCACTGTCAACATTCTCGTCACTACATGTGTGTTTTCGATTATCTCAGAAAAGATTGCATTTTCATAAGTCTTGAGCTTCCCCGAAAATGCTTAAGAACATCTTGACAGAATGTCGGCAATGATATTCTCCGTGCCATCGATAGGTAATAAGGTGTAATTATGTTTCATCCACATATTACTCCATCATTCAACAGGTATCTAGTGCCATCATTTGTACCTGTATATTATTTATGATCCTTTCCACTCTTAGTAATAATTATATTCCATGCGATCACGCATAATCCAACATATTCCAATAAACGTATTATATCTTACGTACATTAATACACTCTTGAGACCGATTATATTTCTTTTCAGTACACTCCTAAAGTGGACGTGTAAATACACTTTGAACATCTTTCCAGACAGAGTCCATAACATACACTAAAACATAAACCTTTCTTGACAAATCAGTTTTATTCATTTTAACCTTGTTGATCAAATATTTCATAAATAAATCTCTTGTTTTTTGTGTAAATATAAATCCATAGATGATCTATCAATGGGTTGAGTGAATTGATGTCTGCACCCGTATGACGCATTTTAAAAATAAATAAAGTATACAGAGCTAAACATACAATTAATATTTTGTTGAATCACTTTCAGCTGGGGGCCGCATTTAAAACGAGTCAAAACATTTGTTTCTCACAGAAGTGAGAGGAGAATTCAAAGTTTTTAACAAACTTAAATGACTGGGTTGTTATACTTGCCATTCTAAAAATCCTTGTGAGACTCCCTAAAATAGAAGCACCATCCTTCTATTTATATCTCTGTCGGCAAAGATATCGGCTTCGAAAAAAGGTAGCGCCACGTTCCAGTTTAGCCAACTGTAAATTTGTACCTGACTCTATTCTTGAATTAGGAAGGCAAAGGCAGAGAGGAAGGCAAGTGGTCACGCCACGGCTCAAAGCTGTACCTAGTCTAGTGAAGTCTCTAACACGTCACACCCTACGGCAGTATCTGCTATGGGACATACCTACCTAAAACACTTGGAGAAGGAAACTAGAGAAAGACTTAACAGAGATGTTTTTTAAACGGCGTTGAAAGACCTTGCAGAGATGAGGGAAGCTTAGTTTCAGTTTATTAATGACCTTTTCTTCACAGGAGGCTGAAGGTTAGCACCTGAGATGATAGTTCTGTAGTACAAAAGGTAGTTGCAGACAATCAATGAACGGACAAACTAGATCACTGTGGATTCAAGAATATGTTTTTAATATATAAAAGGTATAGTTAGTTCCACAGCATGTACTGCCGTAGAGGAGTGGCGTGTTAGAGATGTCACTATACTAGGTCTAGCTTCGAGAGGTGGGATGACCAGTTATCTTCCTAGCAGCATTTACCTTCTCTAACTTAAGAGCACAGTCATCTACCCATTTATACGAGTAATAGCGTAGAATGAAGCGTGAAGTCACCGTGTTTCAAATGTGGTATCTTTGCCGTGAGAGGCCAGCACTATAACCACTCTGCCAATCGGACATATTTAATATCAAATATAATAGTTTAAAGAAGTTCTAAATGAACATTCACCACCTTCCGCCACCTTTTTTTTTTCAAATGCCGCGTTCAGAAAAATGGCACCATCACTGCAGTTAACTTGTAGATCTGTATTACTGTACGTCATATCACCACTCCATCAGTTTGTTTGTCATAAGGAGGCTGTTATATGTACCTATGGGATTGGTGGTCTATTCTGTCGTCACCTCGGAGACTGCCTTGGTCAAAAACACTGGAGATAAAATGTGTCTTACACAGGACACCACGCTAGGATATCTAGACCGCGCTGTCCGACCGGTTAAAATAATTATGCGCGAAGGAAATTAGAGAGACAGCTAGGGAAAACAGGGTGAGAGGAACAGAAGGGAGAGAGAGTTTGTGTGTAGATGAAGAGAATGAGACAGAGAGGGGGGAAGAGGGAGTGTGATAGAGAGAGAGAGAGAGAGAGAGAGAGAGAGAGAGAGAGTAGAGAATACGTGTGAGAAGGAGGAAGAGAGATATAAGGTGAGACAGCGATCGAGAGATGGAGATAGAAATAAAGAAGGGGTAAGGTAAGAGACATAGGAAAAGAGGGAGATAAAAAGGGACGGATAAAGACATAAGGGAAAGATAAGGATAGGAGAGAGACGGATCGCGGGAGAGAGGAAGGTAAATTTAGGTATAGGAGGAAAAAATAATGATGGATGATAGTGAAAGTTGCAGGAAAGAGCTAGGAAGAGAACGAGACAGAAATAAAGAGAAATGGATTAAGGGGAACAATATATGGAGAACGAATGAACGAACTAACTTTATTTTCGAAGGGTTAAGAATTGGGCGCGCAGGCCCGTCTAACATTCTGCCCTTTCACTCTCATTAATCTTGCATACTTTATCCTTTCATTCCCACATGTTACTTTAAGCATTAATTTAAAGGCATGCAACATTATACAGTTAACATAACAGCATTCATTTACAGTATGCAATCCTAATAAAAAAAATGAGTAGGTTTTTTTTTTTTTAAACAAACAAGACAGTAATTGGAGGAAAAAAAATTATTAATTAATTAAAAAAAAAAAAAAATTAGCATAAAATAAATGTCGTAGATTTTTAGATAGGAGAATTAAGACTTGGGTTGGTCCCTTCTGAATAGGTTGGAATGAGTGGGAGTCCCAGTGTGAGTTAGTAAAATGAAATAGAATTCCCACAAGTGAGATGATAGACTGTGATATAGAGGCTGTCTCTGAAAGCGGAAAAAAATTCTTCTCCCTCTCACCTATCTTCTACGACAACTTTACAGCGTCAGACAGTCTACACACAGATATATCTATTTCTATCTACTCACGGGCACGCACATACACGTGACGACAGTTAAACACACAGACGTGGGAAATCTATAACAATGAATATATATATTATTAGAACGAGCTGACCAACGCACTGATTTAGTTCAAGAGAGATTTTATTATTATCATCAAAAAAAATCTTCTCACAACACCAAAAAAATACATCAAGGAAAAACATATACAAATAGTCATAAAATTTAAGAGAAATGCTACAAGCATGATAGCCCGTTTGAATCTTACTCTAGGTTTAGCCCACAGCCCCGTTAAGAGAACAGATGATGGCCCAAAGAGTTATAGATACGTAGGGTTGAGTCTAAGAAGTTTCTTTCTTTCTCGTAAATGTATGAACAGAGTTGGATAATCTGATTTAGCCTAAGAAAAAGAAACTCTAGCATTAGTAACAAATTCTGCAGATTAAAAAAATTAAGACAGCAAATGGGTGACAATAATACAACGGTAAAATAACACTCAAACCTGCGTACACTCTTATTCATTCAGCCATGGCCATGTGCTCACAGTTATACTTACAGCTTTGCTCGCTGCCTCTGGGAACATAATAAATTCTAGGACCTTCACACAGACCCGTAAATGCAGTTCTCGACCAAGAAATCCCCAGTTCCAACAAGACGTACTGAATTTCTCTGTCTCAGGAAACGATTCCTTGGGTGTTCTTATTTTTCGGATGTCTGTTAAGTCACATACAATTTGTCCAGGCACGAAAGTTTGCAGAGCACAATGTCTTTAGCTTTGGTTTTCTAGAATTTAAGGAATGTCAGATCGGTGTCTACTTTCAGGAAGGTACTATATTTGGGTCACCACAATACTAGTCAAAAACTCTGTCGGAATGTTAATGTTATTCATGTAACTATTCTCGCCGCCAGGCAGCATGTACATTTAAATTTGTGGAGCAATATGAACTGGCTCAAAAGCCCAATATATATTTCTAGTCTTTAGAAACCGTTAGTGGGAGTCGTATTACTGTCTCTCTCTGATGGCATATGCACTGTCAGACCAGTGTTACTTGAAAATAAAACCCACGTGGTTAAAGATAGGAAATGTCTATGCTTCTCACAAATATGTCTCTCATGCTACTAAACGCTGGCCAGTTGGGATCACCCCAATAATCACTGAATGAAGAAAAACAACATATAATATAATATACAGAATATGTACTCGTTATAACTTTACATTTTAAACGGCAAGCCTACAACTTGACTTATTATTTAAAACTTCCCGTGAAGTAAGTTATATAAAAATCGATCATCAGGAATTAGGAATATCTGCGTATTCCGTCAATATTCACTGATGTCGCATCTAGCATTTATCAGTTAGTTTAGAAAAAGATACTCGACTGGTTAGTTAGCAGTTAACTAAATTCATTATAGTTACATGTTTGTTAAGCAAGAAATATAATTTATTCTGCTTTCCACTGTATGCGACACTAGAAAATATTACAGACTTAAAATTAGTCGCACTGCACCAAATCTAGCTAGTGAAATAACACTTTAACCACTTCACAAAATACTAGATAATAATATATGATATCTCACCACAGCACTACGGTAACACCACGACTAGGATAATTCACTAGATAGGTAGTTAGAAGCTCGTCACAAATCTGACGAGAACTATGAACTTCACTATACAAGCTTCATTCGCTAAGCACGCGTGTTCCGTCTACTGAATGTGTTGAAGACTGAAATGAAATCAGATTTCAGCTCCTGGGTGGATATTTGAAAACAGGGGCAAACAATCCCACATTTTCTCAAACTCCAAAATCATCTCCCCTTTTACGTGTAAAACACCTACGTCAGCTTAACGCGGGTCGTAACTGCCATCAGTGACGGAGAGCGCGCGTGAGTTGCAACTCTCAGACAGCCGTCTCCAGTGCGGAGCGATTTTTCACGCTAAGCCGGAGCTATTCTGACGACGACTCTGAACTGACACTTATACTACTTCGCACCTCACGCTGACCGGGGCCCACAATGAGCCGTGTCAGCTGGGATTTCCAGACAAATGTCTGAAACTGCGACTATAAGGTGTAAATATTCGCTCCTACTTAAGCGTTCGGCCGATGCAACTCGTTGTTGACCGGTGAAAAATGCAGACGGATGTCGGCTCTCTCCTAGCATTCTCACGCGTTTACGTCGAGAATCTAACTCAGGAGTGTCGTGTCATCTGAATTTGCAGACCCAAGTCGGCTCGATGTCTGAGATAGCTACAACTTAATCGCACTTCTCGTCTGACTGACATCTATGTAATAGAATCACTATTGCGATTCTCCGTTTTGAGAAAAGAAACAGGTAACGTTAAGGAATAGTATGAAAATATATTTCGCAAACGAATGGATGCAAAATATACAGGAAAAGGAAATAAAGAGAGATAACAAAATTAAAGAATTCGGGTGAAAGAATAGGAAGACGCTATAGGCAATTTAATGATCAAAACCTACGTGACAATAAAACAAAACAATAAATAAATAAAATAAGTAAATTCTATATACCGACCCTCACTCATGCGGTCAAAACGTCTACAATTAATCTTTATTTATTAATTGTTAACAATCATTAATACAAAAATTACATAAACACATTCTCGCTTATATCCATAAATTCTTGGTGGAAAATGACATAATAATAATAACACTTTCTTACGCACTTCTGTAGCAGGAAAAGTCTTTGAGCAGTTTAAAAAAAAAATATATATATATATATATATAATATATATGTCGTGAAACATTCTAAATCCACATATATAAATTAAAAGGTAAATGTAAAGCCTAACACATTAATTCAATAAAAGGAAAGAAGAATGGTAAAGAACAGTGCTGTCACAATGACTGTACTCGAGATCCCCCTTTTTCTACTTCGTCTGAAAATTGTAACGCTTTCACGTTTGATAGTAAAGCCTATAGCAGCATACACGCCTTTCTAACAATAAAACGTGTACTGTATTTCTTAGAAAACCTTGAGATACGCAAGCTGATTAATGACCTAAATTAATACTAGCATTAATTTCATTTTATACACTGCGTAATGAAAAGACAGATGGACTTAGGATAGAAAGAGAGAGGGCTGAACGGAGGAACGCCGGCAACACTAACACGCAGTCGCGCGATATAAATTAATGCCACCCCCAACGCGAAAGGCATGAAGCACTAACTTTTTTTCAAATAGACAGTGATAAAAAACACTACCAATACACGGTTAGGTTTTAAAAAAACATGTTTAATGCTTATTAGGAAACATGACATTCTACTGTTTTATGTCTGAAATCCTGACATTAGTCTGACAGAACAGTCGAAAAGGCAGGACAGGTGGCGGTTCTAAATCGAAAAAAATAAAAAATACACGACTATCCTAGAAAATACATATTTTGAACGCAGCCACTTAGCTCCATTAAATTTATATATTTGGGTTCCGTAGGACTTGCTGACAAAGAATATGTTAAGTGTTACGCAAATAGTCTAGGAATTAACAAATTATAGCCAAAAGAAAATAGTGAGGATGTCTGACAGCACCAAATCATAATCGCACAGTGGCATGTTTTGAAACCACCATTTTACGGGAAATAGGTCCCCATGTTAAATCCGATTTGATTGGAGGGAATGATATGTAAGGCTAAACATGATTAGTCGGATTGCAAATACTATTTTTGGTTGTTAGGGGAAACGTAGGAAGGATAAATTTTTTCAAAAGCTTTGTAAACATGGCCCTATTGGCTAGACCCGTTGATATAGTCAATTAGGAGCGTCCGTTCAGTGCCACATTTTAAAATAAACTTACTAAGAAACAGTACGTTGAGATCCAGCTCCTATTTTTCTAAATAAAAGCCTGGGACAGAGGCAGATCGGAATTTGTGCCATAATTCATCGCCAGTCAACGTATTTGTTTATTATTTCCATGAATTGTGGTAAGATTGACATATTTGATATCTTTTTGATGAAAATTGAACGTGAATTGATAATTTATGTCTGTATATGTGTGTGGTTCAGTAGCAAACATGAGGCAAAGCCTAGATAGTGCTCCAACCTGAACAACACTTGTTGGAGGGAAGTATATCTGCATGGGATCACCAAATAGTACACTGACACCTATCTTATTGACTAGAAGGAACTAATGCTGGAATTGCAGAGGCGTAGTAACCATTAAGGAGAAGAATACTGGTGTAAATTGTTTCAGATGAAGCTAGCAGTTGGTCTACCGCTCTGAACTCAGTGTTTGTTATGTATTGTGTTCAGTGTGGAAATAGATTATAAATTAGTTCTGAAGTAGGAGGTACAACCTTCTTGTTTCAGGGACCGTGGTCCTAACTTATTGAAGCAGCACCTGGTCTGAGTTTTGCTGAATCCAGAGGCTGATAGCATACCCCTTGGTCCAGATAGCGACTAGTGAGGTGTTAGTACCACTTCACAACTTATACACATAGGATAATAATAATAAAATATGTCAATACAAAGATCATAACTATAAATTGTGTACATATAACTGGTAATTACATTTGATTGTGATTCCTGGTTCACTGTGTAGTTGAATCAGGATATCTATTATTGAAAGGAATTAATACATATATTTTTAACCTTTAACACTTGACTCATTTAAGATAGTCTTATAGAGTGTTTTATGTGTGTGAGTGTCACAGTGTTGTAAAGTGTTGTGGAATAAATAAAATTGTTTATCTGTCTGTTGTTGTTGTGACTTACACTTCATCATTATCATAACCCTAGACATTCAACGTAGTCATCACAATATTCCAGAATAATTCTGACTGAGGTATAAATGTGGTAGCAAGTGGTTGTTCGTCCATCACGGGTGATGAAGACCACTCTGTTCATCCAATTATTTAAGAATATGTTAGGTTAGTCTATGGGTACGAAGGTGACTGAAGAGCCCGATGCGGGCCTGGAAAGATCTTGGACAGTGTGGGCAGGGAATGTTTGCTTCATGTGAAGGTTTTATTTCACGGTCCTTTCTAGCTTGTCTCCGCTGTTCTGCTGCTGCTCTTCTGGATGATTCGCATGCTGCTGCACCTTTACGAAGAGATGTGCGCCAAGCAGTTCGGTCTTGCGCAGCAGCTTCCCATGTGTCTGGGTTTATGTCAAAGGTTTTCAATGACGTCTTTAACGTGTCTTTGAAGCGCTTCTTTTGGCCACCATGGGAGCGTTTACCCTTCTGCATCTCACCATAAAAGAGTATCTTTGGCAGTCGATGGTCTGGCATGCGGACTACATGACCTGCCCAGCGAATTTGTGACTGCATCAGAATAGTATCAATACTAGGGATACCAGCTCTGTCAAGAACGGCGGTATCCGGGATCTTGTCTTGCCATTTGATGTTCATTATCTTCCTGAGACAGACTGTATGGAAGTGGTTTAGCTTCTTTACGTGGCGCCTGTATACAGTCCATGTTTCACATGCATATAGCAGCACTGGAAGCACCGCAGCTCTGTATACCTTCAGCTTTGTCTGTAGACTAATGCCACTTCGATGCCAAACGTTGGTGTATAGTCTGCCAAATGTGCTGCTGGCTTTGGAGATCCTGGTGTTCACCTCATCATCAATGACAATGTTCTGGGATAGTGTGCTACCAAGGTATGTGAATCTGTTCACAACATTCAGTTTCTCACCATTAACCTTGATGACTGGCTCAGTATAAACTGTGCCAGGAGCTGGTTGGTACATGATTTCTGTTTTCTTCGTGTTGATGGTAAGCCCAAAGTTGGCGCAGGCTTCGGAGAATCTATCCACACTATGCTGCAGATCAGCCTCTGAGAAGGAATTGAGGGCACAATCATCAGCAAACAGAAGATCTCTGATGGTGTGTGATTTGACCTTGGTTTTTGCTTGAAGCCTCCTAAGGTTAAACAATTTTCCATCAATACGATAACTAATGTCGATTCCTGTGTCCCCGTCTCTAAAAGCATCAGTCAGCATAGCAGAAAACATGATACTGAACAGAGTCGGTGCAAGTACGCACCCTTGTTTAACTCCATTTGAGACGGGGAAAGGCTCTGATAGCTCACCGTTTTCCTGAACTCTAGCCTGCATTCCATCATGCAGTTGCTGCAGTATTGTGATAAATTTCTTTGGGCAGCCGTATTTTGCCATGATCTTCCATAGACCCTCTCTACTGACCGTGTCGAACGCCTTTGTCAAGTCGATGAAAGCTGTGTACAGGTCACAGTGCTGTTCTTGGCATTTTTCTTGTAGCTGTCTTGCAGCGAACACCATATCTGTGGTTCCACGTTCTTTCCGGAATCCACACTGACTTTCAGGTAAAAGACCTTTGTCAAGATGAGCCGTAAGGCGATTCAAAAGGATTCTGGCGAATATCTTCCCAGCGATTGATAAAAGAGAGATGCCTCGATGATTGTTGCAGTCTTGGCGATTACCTTTACGTTTATATAGATGTATAATTGAGGCATCTTTGAGATCGTGTGGGATGGTTTCACTCTGCCACATTTGCTGGAAGATCATATGAAGCTGTTGTGACTTACACTTCATCATTATCATAACCCTAGACATTCAACGTAGTCATCACAATATTCCAGAATAATTCTGACTGAGGTATAAATGTGGTAGCAAGTAAGGTCATATGTCTCAGTCAGTCAGTACACTAAGTCCCCTATAAATATTTATAACATCCCACTTTACCACATATATATATATATATATATATATATATATATATATATATATATATATATATATATATATATATATATATATATATATATATATATATATATATATGTATGTATGTATGTATATATATATATATATATATATATATATATATATATATATATATATATACATATATATATATATATATATATATATATATATATATATATATATATATATATATATATATATATATATATATATATATATATATATATATCTGCTTATTCTCATAAACATCATCCCATTTAAGTAAACGAAAACATTCACATTTCTAAAATACAGTGGTATGCGGGTACATTCTCACGACTCACATGTCTAAAGTACAGTGGTATGCGGGTACATTCTCACATACATTACATTATATTATAATATTACATGGATATAAAATAAATTATTCACACACAAAAAATAAATAAAAAAACGAGCGGAAGAGGAAAAGAAATGTTGACCTATGGATGAGATGTGGACAGGCAAATGTTGTTTCTATGGGGGTAGATAACAATGGGCAACAAATTTTGACTTTATGTGTGTATCTGAGATTAAACCATGTGACCTTTATGTTGTTTGGTCTTCTGAATATGAAAATGGCCGTTAAAATACCAGATTAGCTCTACTTTTTAAAATATCTATAAAACAAGTTTTACATATGTGCATATACAAATACGATAATAATGCTCATAGCGGAAATGATTCACAGCGACGCCTTTTTGCCTGTCGCTTGTAATGAGTTTCTGGAGCATCTCTCTCAAGGGTCCAACAATAGTCTGCTAGCATTGCTGCATTCCATTTTCCTTGGTACATTTTTTTCGAGGATAGTAATGTCCTGATGAAATCGTTCCCCATGCTCGTCACTGACAGCACCGCAATTAGCAGGGAAGAAATCCAGATGAGAGTGTAAAAAGTGCAATTTCAAAGACATGTTGCACCCTAGTCTTCCGTAGCGCTGCAAGAGGGTTTCTACAAGCTCCTGGTAATTGTGAGCCTTATTTTTTCCTAGAAAGTTTGTGGCCACTTGCTGGAAAGCATTCCAAGCTAACTTTTCATCTCCTGTGAGGATATCATCAAAACGCTGATCTTGGAAGAGCTGACGTATCTGTGGACCGACATATACACCTTCCTTGATTTTAGCCTCACTAAGTCTTGGAAATGTATCACGAATGAATAAAATGCCTGCCCCATTTCGATCCATGGCCTTTACAAAATTCTTCATTAGTCCAAGTTTGATGTGGAGAGGAGGGAGCAAGATCTTGTGGATTCTACAAGTGGTTCTTTAAGTACATTCTTTTTCCTCGGTTCTAGTGATTGTCGTTGGGGCCAATCCTTTTTCTTGTAGTGGGAAGTCCTAGCACGGCTGTCCCACAGACAGAGGAAACAGCAAAACTTTGTGTAACCCTGCTGTAGCCCCATCAAGATGGCAATGACTTCAGGTCACCACAAATCTGCCACTTATACTTGTCATAGTTGATGGTGTGTAACAGTTGTTTCATGTTGTTGTACGTTTCTTTCATGTGGACTGCATACCCGAGTGAAACAGATGGTAAACGTTACCATTATAGAGCAGCATAACCTTTAAGCTCAACTTGGACGAATCAATGAACAGCCTCTAATCGTCGTCTTTGTAGTTGATGTGTAGTGCTGCCATCAGACCCACTATATCAACGCAAGCAATGAGGTTATCTGTCATTTTGAAATATGGAAGCAGATCTTTTTGTTGAGCACGAAACACAGACACATGCACGTTCTCTTCTAGAAGATTCTATTGCTGCAGTCTGGACCCCAAAAGCTCTGCTTTTTTTTTGGCAATTCCAGATCTCTTACTAGATCATTCAATTCACTCTGGGTAATTTTTGGTGGCTGTGCAGACTCTTCAATAAGCACGAAATCAGGATCTCTTGATGTAGATGCTTTCACAGGTGACGGATGTCGCCTTTATGATAGCAAAGTTATTTGTCCACAAATATAGCAAAAATAATCCGCACTGTTCACACATTCACGAAGCATCTTGAACGACACGTCTGCACTCACAGAATCCACAACACAAATGATGACAAGGAGGAAATGTGGTTGCAATGACTGCTATAGATTTTGTCATCCAATTGGCGCTCAAGGCTATCCGTCTCGTGGGGAATCACGCGCCAGGGCTATAGAAAACAGGATGACTGGGTCATTCTCGTCGGGAAGGTGAAGCCACCAGCTTACTGACACCCCCCCCCCTCCCCACCGGATCTTGAAAACTAGAGCTAATTCGCGATTTTTAAGTTCATATTCGTGATCAGCATGTCCAAATTAGTTAACAATAGCTACTTTTGTCTCGGATACATTTTGGCTGTTGTCCAGTGTAATCAGTGTTGAGGAAGTGTTTGAGAGAGCAGAGATGGGAGATAGGGGAAGAGCAGGAAAGAGCGAGAGGGAAGATAGGGAGATAAAGCGATGGGGAGACGAAGAAGGGAGAATCGAGAGTGAGACGAAGAAGGGAGAAGCGACAGTGAAACGAAAAAGGGAGAATGAGCTGAGAGAGAAAGGAGGCAACACAGAGGGAATATGTGTAGCCGGTCAACAATCGCAGGCTTAAACTATTACGTATCGCCGTGCACCGAATTTGTGGTTAGACTTGTTCGCTTACACCAGTTGGCATACTACGTAGTGACATGATAACAATAGAATAGCAGCCACATTACATTTATGAACAAATGTATGAGATTGAACGACACAACAATAAGAGGTATTGAGTGACAGACTGAGACAAAAGTTGAGAAAAGCAGCGACAAGGGCACAGAGAAATAGAGTGACGGGGAGACAGATTTACATACATGGAGGCACAGAGTGATGGATAGAAAGTCCGGGCAGAGAGGTAGAAGGACAGAGAGAGTGATAGAAACAAAGTGAAGAGACACAGAGAATGGGAGAGGTATGGCTAACAGAAAAGAGACATACAGAGAGATACAGACAACAGAAAAAAGCAAAGTGACAGAAAGAGAAGAAGGGATAAAGAGGTAGTCACGACAGAAGGACGTTTAGAGTGAAATAGAGAGAGAAAGAGAGAAAGAGAAATGACGAGAAGGAGGCGAAGACATGCAGAAAAAAATAAACATAGACAAAGATAGACATGAACAGAAAATAAATGACAGCGATGAAGAAAAAGAAACTAAGAGACAGTGACAGAGAGAAAGAAACAGTGATAGAGAGAAATATAAAGACTTTAGGACGTAGACACAGACAGAAAAAAGTAGACAAAGACATGCAGAAAAGAATAAACACAGACAAAGAGTGGCAGACAGAGAAAAAGAGACAGAACGACAGTGATAAAGAGAAAGAAACAAAGAGACAGTGACCCAGAGACAGAGAACGTAATATTGAGAAATATAGAGACAGTAGGATGTAGAGAGAAGAGGGAGACAAAGGCATGCAGAAAACAATAAACACAGACAAAGAGAGACAGAGAGAACTGAAGAGACCATGAGACATAGATTAAGAACTGAAGAGATCACGAGACATAGATTAAGAACTGAAGAGACCATGAGACATAGATTAAGAACTGAAGAGATCATGAGACATAGATTAAGAACTGAAGAGATCACGAGACATAGATTAAGAACTGAAGAGATCATGAGACATAGATTAAGAACTGAAGAGATCATGAGACATAGATTAAGAACTGAAGAGATCATGAGACATAGATTAAGAACTGAAGAGATCATGAGACATAGATTAAGAACTGAAGAGATCATGAGACATAGATTAAGAACTGAAGAGATCATGAGACATAGATTAAGAACTGAAGAGATCACGAGACATAGATTAAGAACTGAAGAGATCACGAGACATAGATTAAGAACTGAAGAGACCATGAGACATAGATTAAGAACTGAAGAGATCATGAGACATAGATTAAGAACTGAAGAGATCATGAGACGTAGATTAAGAACTGAAGAGATCATGAGACGTAGATTAAGAACTGAAGAGATCACGAGACATAGATTAAGAACTGAAGAGATCACGAGACATAGATTAAGAACTGAAGAAATCATTAGATTAAGAACTGAAGAGATCATGAGACGTAGATTATGAACTGAAGAGATAATGAGACGTAGATTAAGAACTGAAGAGATCATGAGACATAGATTAAGAACTGAAGAGATCATGAGACATAGATTAAGAACTGAAGAGATCATGAGACATAGATTAAGAACTGAAGAGATCATGAGACATAGATTAAGAACTGAAGAGATCACGAGACATAGATTAAGAACTGAAGAGATCACGAGACATTGATTAAGAACTGAAGAGACCATGACACATAGATTAAGAACTGAAGAGATCATGAGACGTAGATTATGAACTGAAGAGATCATGAGACGTAGATTAAGAACTGAAGAGATCATGAGACGTAGATTAAGAACTGAAGAGATCACGAGACATATATTAAGAACTGAAGAGATCACGAGACATAGATTAGGAACTGAAGAAATCATTAGATTAAGAACTGAAGAGATCATGAGACGTAGATTATGAACTGAAGAGATAATGAGACGTAGATTAAGAACTGAAGCGATCATGAGACATAGATTAAGAATTGAAGAGATCATGAGACATAGATTAAGAATTGAAGAGATCATGAGACGTAGATTAAGAGCTGAAGAGATCATGACACATAGATTAAGAACTGAAGAGATCATGAGACATAGATTCTTCTTCCTCGTTCGTCCTGAAAAGAACGTTGGTTGCGTTGTGTCTGTTTACGCCGGAGCTGCGATATCTGCGCCTTTCGGCTGACACATCCGACTTCAGCACGGCATTTTTGGGGACCGGTTTGCCTTCCCTCTTCGATCCCTACTCTCTCAGCCAGTCTGCAGTGATGCAGCCTGTTTCTAGATCCACCACGTGGAGGTGGAGTACGGTCTTGGTCAGCTCTGGTTCGCTGACCCTGACGCAAGCAGTCAAGCTATGGGTCGCTGACTGCATTCTCTATTGCTGCATCTTTGGGTCCCCAGACATAGATTAAGAACTGAAGAGACCATGAGACGTAAGCGAAGAAGGGAGAGAAATTTAAAGCCAAAGAAAGATAGAGAGAACCATAAATACAGACAGACGGACAGAAAACAAAACAAAGCTAGACGCCGGGCCGTTCAACTATTTGCCCTAAAAAGATGGTCAATAGGTTACTAGAGAAATATGCACTAATGGTGACACAATATTTAAAAAAAAAAAAACGTAAAATTGACTTGCCGTTGAGGGGTAAATTTTCTGAGGGCGAGGTAGGGAGGGAAAAACAAATGGCAGTTCGTGTAGTGTCATTTGATAGTTTAAAAGGTAAAATTAGTCGCATAGCAGATACTGCAGTAGAGAAGCGAAGTGTTAGAGATTTCACATATATTAGACCTCAGCTTTATGAGGGAGATTGACAAGTTCCCTTCCTAGCTGCCTTTACCTTCTCTGACTCAAGCGCGCAGTCGTTGCCTTCTACCGCTGGGAAGACTGGAACGTGAAGCTCCCGGGTTTCGAACCTGAAACTCGATAACTTTGCCGCGCCAGGCAAGCGCTCTAGCCACTCTGCCAGTCTCATTGTCATAACTGCTAGTTACTACCCTAGAGTCGCTCTGCATGTTTTTATATCGTATCGTATGAGCACTACAGCAATTCACCCGTTCGTTACCGAGGCCCCGACACGGGAAGCAAAGAATAGTAACACTGTCCCCTACCACGCTTCAAAAACCATCATGGACGAACACATGGAGAAGACAACTGGAGACATTGATGCTTTCATCATGGACGAACACATGGAGAAGACAACTGGAGACATTGATGCTTTCATCATGAACGAACACATGGAGAAGACAACTGGAGACATTGATGCTTTCATCATGGACGAACACATGGAGAAGACAACTGGAGACATTGATGCTTTCATCATGGACGAACACATGGAGAAGACAACTGGAGACATTGATGCTTTCATCATGAACGAACACATGGAGAAGACAACTGGAGACATTGATGCTTTCATCATGGACGAACACATGGAGAAGACAACTGGAGACATTGATGCTTTCATCATGAACGAACACAAGGAGAAGACAACTGGAGACATTGATGCTTTCATCATGAACGAACACATGGAGAAGACAACTGGAGACATTGATGCTTTCACCATGGACGAACACAAGGAGAAGACAACTGGAGACATTGATGCTTTCATCATGAACGAACACAAGGAGAAGACAACTGGAGACATTGATGCTTTCATCATGAACGAACACATGGAGAAGACAACTGGAGACATTGATGCTTTCATCATGAACGAACACATGGAGAAGACAACTGGAGACATTGATGCTTTCATCATGGACGAACACATGGAGAAGACAACTGGAGACATTGATGCTTTCATCATGAACGAACACAAGGAGAAGACAACTGGAGACATTGATGCTTTCATCACGAACAAACACATGGAGAAGACAACTGGAGACATTCATGCTTTCATCATGAACGAACACAAGGAGAAGACAACTGGAGACATTGATGCTTTCATCATGAACGAACACAAGGAGAAGACAACTGGAGACATTAATGCTTTCATCATGAACGAACACACGGAGAAGACAACTGGAGACATTGATGCTTTCATCATGAACGAACACATGGAGAAGACAACTGGAGACATTGATGCTTTCATCATGGACGAACAATGGAGAAGACAACTGGAGACATTGATGCTTTCATCATGAACGAACACAAGGAGAAGACAACTGGAGACATTAATGCTTTCATCATGAACGAACACACGGAGAAGACAACTGGAGACATTGATGCTTTCATCATGGACGAACACATGGAGAAGACAACTGGAGACATTGATGCTTTCATCATGAACGAACACATGGAGAAGACAACTGGAGACATTGATGCTTTCATCATGGACGAACACATGGAGAAGACAACTGGAGACATTGATGCTTTCATCATGAACGAAAACAAGGAGAAGACAACTGGAGACATTGATGCTTTCATCATGAACGAACACAAGGAGAGGACAACTGAAGACATTGATGCTTTCATCATGAATGAAGACATGGAGAGGACAACTGTAGACATTGATGCTTTCATCATGGACGAAGACATGGAGAAGACAACTGGAGACATTGATGCTTTCATCATGAACGAACACATGGAGAAGACAACTGGAGACATTGATGCTTTCATCATGAACGAACACAAGGAGAAGACAACTGGAGACATTGATGCTTTCATCATGAACGAACACAAGGAGAAGACAACTGGAGACATTGATGCTTTCATAATGAACGAACACAAGGAGAAGACAACTGGAGACATTATTGCTGTCATCATGGACGAACACATGGAGAAGACAACTGGAGACATTGATGCTTTCATCATGAACGAACACAAGGAGAAGACAACTGGAGACATTGATGCTTTCATCATGAACGAACACAAGGAGAAGACAACTGGAGACATTGATGCTTTCATCATGAACGAACACAAGGAGAAGACAACTGGAGACATTGATGCTTTCATCATGGACGAACACAAGGAGAAGACAACTGGAGACATTGATGCTTTCATCATGAACGAACACAAGGAGAAGACAACTGGAGACATTGATGCTTTCATCATGAACGAACACACGGAGAAGACAACTGGAGACATTGATGCTTTCATCATGAACGAACACAACGAGAAGATGTCGTAGATTTTAGATAGGAGAATTAAGACTTGGGTTAGGTCCCTTCTGAATAGGTTGGAATGAGTGTTAGATACCGTGAGAGCTGGTGAAAAAAACAATAGAATTTCCCCCACGTGAGATGATAGAATGTGATATAGAGGCTGTCTTTGAGAATCGAGATAATCTTCTCTCTCTCACCTATCTTCTACGACCGCTTTTAAAGGCGTCAGACAGTCTAAACACAGATATATATATTAATATATCTCTATCTACTCACGGGCACGCACATACACGTGACGACAGTTAAACACACAGACGTGGGAATCTATAACAATGAATTTATATGTATTTGAACGAGCTGACCAACGCACTGATTTAGTTCAAGAGAGATTTTTATTATTATCATCTAAAAAAAATCTTCTCACAACACCAAAAATTACATCAAGGAAAAACATATACAAATAGTCATAAAATTTAAGAAAATGCTACAAGGATGATAACCCGTTAGAATCTTACTCTAGGTTTAGCCCACAGCCCCGTTAAGAGAACAGATGATGGCCCAAAGAGTTATAGATACGTAGGGTTGAGGCTAAGAGTTTTTCTTCTTTTCTCGTAAATGTATGCACAGAGTTGAATAATCTGATTTAGCCTAAGAAGTAAAGAAACTCTAGCAAATAGTAACAAATTCTGCAGGTTAAACAAAAAGAATTAAGACAGTAAATGGGTGACAATATACAACTGTAAAATACCACTCTGATCTGAGTACACTCATTCATTCAGCCATGGCCATGGGTACACAGTTATACTCACAACTTTGCTCGCTGCCTCTGGGAACATAATAATTCTAGGACCTTCACACAGACCCGAAAACGCAGTCCTTGACCAAGAAATCCCCAGTTCCAAAAGACGTACTAAACTCTCAGGGAACGATTCCTTGGGTGTTCTAATTTTTCGAATGTCTGATTAAGTCACATAAAATATTGTCCAGGCACGAAAGTTAGCAGAGCACAATGTCATTAGCTTTGGTTTCTAGAATTTAAGGAATGTCAGATCGGTGTCTACTTTCAGGAAGTTACTATATTTGGTCACCACAGTACTAGTCAAAACTCTGTCGGAATGTTTCTGATCTTCTTGTAATATTCTCGCCGCCAGGCAGCATGTACATCTAAATTTGTGGAGCAATATGAACTGGCTCAAAAGCCCAATATATATTTCTAGTCTTTAGAAACCGTTAGTGGGATTGCTATTACTGTCTCTCTCTGCTGGCATATGCACTGTCAGATCCAGTGTTACTTGAAACAAAAAAACACCCACGTGGTTAAAGATAGGAACTGTCTATGCTTCACACAAATATGTCTCTTTACTAAACGCTGGCAAGTTGGGTACCACCGTTTCACTATATAAAAGAAAGAACACATATCAAATAATTTACATATATGTACTCAATATAACTTACATTTAAATAGCAAGCCGACCGCTTGACTTATAATTAAAACTTCCCGTAAAGTAAGTTATATAAAAATCAATCATCAGGAATTTAGGAATATCTTCGTATTCCGTCAATATTCACTGATGTCGCATCTAGCATTTATAAGTTTGATATAAAATCTTCTCGACTGAGTATTTAGCAGTTAAATTAACTTCATTATAGCTACATTATTGTTTAGTAAGCTAAGATATAATTTATTTTGCTTTCCACTGAAACGCGTCACTAGAAAATAATACAGACTATATAGATTAAGCACTCTGTTCAAAAGAAACTAGTTAAAAATGAAATAAGCGACTTAACACTTTATCACTTCACAAAATACTAGATATAATATATATTACCTCAAAACACAGCACTACAGGGTATCGCACAATTAAGAATTATACGCTTATATTTATGGAAGTCTAGAAGTTCGACAAATTGTCGCAACAAACTAAGAAACTTCGCTTATACAGCTCTACTCTTCGCGAACCACCTGTCTACTGCGATTATAGAGAAAGAATGAAGATAAAGTTTCAAACTAGGTTTAATATTTTAAACCAGACAAAGGATGAACTATTATTTCGTAGAACGAAATGCTCTCCCCTTTCCGGCTTAAACGATACGTTTAACACCTAACATGTCGTAACTGCCACCTACTGACGAAGATGTACGCGTGTCAGTTTCAAATCTCAGACAACCGTCTGCTCTGGGCGAAAGCGGGTTGGCAGTTTTAGCACCTACGTTAGTGTCAGGTGAAACTGGTAGACCAAAAGTCTGCTCATGTCCAGCGAAACGAATTTCTCACACCCCAGGCCCAGAATCTGATCGGGCCGCGCTCTGACCGGGGAAACTGCAGACGTAAGTCTGGCGAGAACTGTATATTCACAGCTATGGTTCGACCGGCAGAGACTGACATCTATGTAATAGAATTACGTATCCCAGTATGAGAAAAACACAAGGTAAAGTTTGAAAATACTGGAGAAAATATTTTTCGCACCCGAGTGATGCGAAAAAATACAGGAAAACAAGTAAGGAAAGATAATAAAATGAAAGGATTTGGGTGAGAGAATAGGAAGAAGATGTAGGCAATTTAATGATATAAAGACCCACGTGACAAGACGTCCCCCCTTAAGATATGGAAGCACTCCATGTCTACGTTATGGAATTAAATTTCCTATAACCGTAGCTTCAGGGTGTCTGTCTTCTTCCCTCTCATCTTCCCTCTCCATCTCTCTCCGATTCCTACTGAAGTCTACTCCCCAAAGTTTCCTTCGTCTGGAATGTCTCCCATGCGCGCTTGAAAGAGCGTCGCCGCTTCTGACATTTTTGAAAGATTTCCTGTGATAGCGGTGGAATATCCCTGCCCCTATCATCATCTTCGTCAGCTCTGGCGATCGTCAGGAGATGGTCGGAGGTCGGCACTGGTTTTTCCAAGTATCTCTTTAAGAGATTTAAATGGAAAACCTTCTCCTTTCCTTCAATAGAGATCTGGTAGTTAGCCTTGGAAATCTTTTTCAGGACGGTAAACGGCCCTTGCCATCCGCTCCTCAGTTGGTTGTTCCCGGTAGGGAGTAACACCAAAATTTTCTCTCCTGCTTCCAGTTCTCTCTCTTTCGCGACTTTCCTGTATCGGTTAGCGTGCTTTATGCGAGCTCGCTTAAAGTTAGTCGTTGCTAGGCCCCACCCTAGTTTCAACCTTTCCTTTAAAACCGACACATATTTACTGGCTGAGACAACTGTCTCATCAGCCTTCTCGTCTGTCAGAGACTGAAGTAAGGCTTCAAGCGGGCCCTTAGTGGGTCTGCCGAATAAGAGCGTAGCTGGCGGAAATCCTGTGGAAGTATGAGGAGATTCTCTGTAGCCAAATAATGCTGCAGGAATACAAAGATCCCAATCTTCAGGTTTCACTTGTGCCAGTTTACTTAGTATCATGTTGAGGTTTCCATTAACACGTTCCACGAGCCCATTTCCGGCCGGAGTATATGGCTTAGTGTGGATGTGTTGGGTCCTCAAGATCTTAACGATCTCATCCATCAACAGGTTTCGGTATGGAGATCCGTTATCCGTCAACACTTGCTGAGGGAATCCCAACCGAGTGAAAATCTGCACGAGGGCTTCTGCGACATGCTTGGCATCTGCGCATGTTAGCGGGATAGCTTCTGCCCATAAAGTGCATGTATCGACTAAGGTCAGGATGAACCTGTTCCTTCTTTTAGTCCTGTCGAAGGGCCCTAAAATGTCGATCACAACCCGTTCGAATGGTGTTCCCACTATTGGAATTTCACCCATGTGGACTGGGGGTGTCCGTTGCTTGGGTGGTACACGTTGGCACTGGGCACAGAATTTGACGTACCTGATAATATCAGTGTTTACTCCTGGCCACCAATAATGAGTGGTTATACGTTGGTTTGTGGCGTTCTGTCCCATATGTCCGCTGAAGGGAAGAGAGTGCCCCATTTCTAGGATTTGGCTTCTGTACTGTTTCGGTACTAGGAGCTGGTTGTAACCTTGATCAGGCTTGCCCGTTCTCCGATAAAGTACGCCATCCTCAGAAAAAATGTCCCCGTGCTGTTTGGGTTCCTTAGCCATGGGCAGTTTCCTAAAGCAGGGTGCCAAAGTAGGGTCCTTGTATTGCGCTTCTTTAAGTTCCATAGGTAACAAATTAGGCGCAGGCTCCCGTTCCTTGTTGGTTTGCCCTCTTGTAGTTACTGCTGCCACAATCAGCTCTTTCGGTTTCCCAATACACACGTATCTCCCGCCAAGTATGACTGGGTAGATGGGATCATCCATAACAGCCGCTTTGATCACACCTCTGACAAAGTCAGAGTGTATCTCCACCAATGCGATGGGAAGCGCTGTAGGTGCATCACTCTTACGAACTCCACAAAGTTTGACGATCTCTCCTGTCTCTTGACCGGGTTTAACCAGGTTTCTGGCAACAATGCAATCGTAAGAAAGCCCCGAGTCAAATAAGCAAGAAGTTTGAGAACCGTTCAAAGTAACAGTACCTCGCGTTGAGGGTCCATCCCCAACAGGTTGGGAATCACTGTCAATAATTCCACCTTGCGAGACTGTTAATAAGCATCCGATGCGTTTCGGCTCGGTGTGCTCGGTCTGATCATATGTCCCGTGCGCAGGGGTTCTCCCTTTGCCACCTTGTCCTTTCTGGCTACGCTGCCATGTAGGGCGGTCGGGTTGATCAGACTGTTTGGGGTGGTTGGGGTACTTGTTCTTGTAGAACTTGGATTTTTCAGGAGGGGGGTTTTGAGGTCCAGTTTCTCTGTGGTTATTTTGGTTAGAAGCCTGAGAAGATTGCTCTAGGTTATGTTTTCGAAAATGCTCCTCTGTCGGTTTCCGTTTTGTGGCCGGTAGTTCAGCCAGCGCATTTTGATAACGCTCAGACTTCTCCAAAATGTCTTCAAGTTTTTCTGCCCCCTGCTCAGCGAGAAATCTCCGGGTATCAGTAGACAAAGGGTTCTTTATTTGTTCTGTTAAAACAAATTCCTCAAGACCTTCATAGGTAGAGGGGAGCTGCGAGAGCTCAAGGCACTTTGTCAAATATCCCTTTAGACGAGATGAGAACTGGTGAAAAGTTTCAGAATTCTCTTTCCGGCTGTTGCGAAACAGTTGCAAAAACTTGCGAGCGTTTATTTCAAAGCGCTCCAGTAACGCTTTCTTCAACACATCGTAGTCGTCTTGTTGGCTACTTTCCAGCTTAGAATAAACATCATAAGCAGAACCTTTTAGGGCCTGGGAAAGTTTTATATTCCAACGCGACCTCTCTAAACCGTACAGAGTTGCAATTTTCTCAAATTTTTCTAGCCAAGTGTCAATCTTTTCATTAGGACAAGGGAAAGACTCTAGCGGAAAAGACATAGCAGTGAGATGAGTAGATTGAGTATTAGAAGGATCAGTTAAGGAAGAATGCGGAGGAGACTCTCCATTGCTGGAGGTAGAGGCAGCACCACGACTTTGGAATTCTAGAGTTTTGAGAGCTAACTCGTGCTGTCTCTGTTTCTCTTTTTCCTCATGTTGCATCCTGCGAATTTCAATTTCTTCATCCATCTTCTTCTGCTGTAAAAGACGGTCTTCCCTTTCCCTCTCTCTAGCTTCTGCTTCTTTCCTCTTGAGTTCTTCTTTTTCCTCTTTAGCTTCAGCTGCTTTCCTCTCCGCATCATATCTCTCAAGTTCGTCTCTGACAAAAGCTTTCGCTTCCTCTCCTTCCAGTCCCTCCTCTCTCGCTTCGTCCCTGAGGAGTTGTCTAAGCTTTGCCCTCTCGGCCATATTATGTCAGTGACTGAGAGTAGTGGAGAAAGAAATTTAGAAAAGGATACTCTGATTCCTACCACTTACGAGAAAAAAATGTACCAAGAATTCAAAAGATGATATCCTTAACCCTGGGATACCTCCTCCAAAGTAAAATCTAACTATCGCTGCTATTATCGGCAATAAAGCACTTAATGCAAAACACGACTACGCCAACTAAATGGTAGTTAAGATTACTTCTGAAAAATAAGTTGCTACAGTGGAAAAGCAAAATAATTATTGCAAAAATTAAAGAGAAAAATAATCCCTTAATTATAAAATCCACTCTAAGTTCACCCCTGAAGACAGTTAGGGTAAGGGAGGCAATTAATCTGGACGAATAGTCCGAAACGCACTCCTTAGCTTTGCTCAAACACCTACTTCTTCAGAACCCTTGTGAATGTTATACACTCACAAAACTTACCAGCGTTTAGTATTACAAAATCATTAATTAACATGTATTCCGACAAAATCAACCTGTAAACCAAATGTATAATGTTCAAATGCTGTGGAAAAAAACTTATCAGTTTGTGTGGTCAGCACGAGCGTAAACAGATCGTTAGTCTAGGGGATAAATTATTTAAAGATATAACAACTCACAAGACATCACACTCTTACTCTATTTCAGAATAAAGAATCTTAAGTTCAAAATCCAGATAGACGAGTCCACATTTGTCGTACTCGTCTTCCTATTCTAAGTTCAAAGACCGGAAACGAGCAACAATTTGTCGTAGATTTTAGATAGGAGTATTAAGACTTGGGTTAGGTCCCTTCTGAATAGGTTGGAATGAGTGTTAGATACCGTGAGAGCTGGTGAAAAAAAACAATAGAATTTCCCCCACGTGAGATGATAGAATGTGATATAGAGGCTGTCTTTGAGAATCGAGATAATCTTCTCTCTCTCACCTATCTTCTACGACCGCTTTTAAAGGCGTCAGACAGTCTAAACACAGATATATATATTAATATATCTCTATCTACTCACGGGCACGCACATACACGTGACGACAGTTAAACACACAGACGTGGGAATCTATAACAATGAATTTATATGTATTTGAACGAGCTGACCAACGCACTGATTTAGTTCAAGAGAGATTTTTATTATTATCATCTAAAAAAAATCTTCTCACAACACCAAAAATTACATCAAGGAAAAACATATACAAATAGTCATAAAATTTAAGAAAATGCTACAAGGATGATAACCCGTTAGAATCTTACTCTAGGTTTAGCCCACAGCCCCGTTAAGAGAACAGATGATGGCCCAAAGAGTTATAGATACGTAGGGTTGAGGCTAAGAGTTTTTCTTCTTTTCTCGTAAATGTATGCACAGAGTTGAATAATCTGATTTAGCCTAAGAAGTAAAGAAACTCTAGCAAATAGTAACAAATTCTGCAGGTTAAACAAAAAGAATTAAGACAGTAAACGGGTGACAATATACAACTGTAAAATACCACTCTGATCTGAGTACACTCATTCATTCAGCCATGGCCATGGGTACACAGTTATACTCACAACTTTGCTCGCTGCCTCTGGGAACATAATAATTCTAGGACCTTCACACAGACCCGAAAACGCAGTCCTTGACCAAGAAATCCCCAGTTCCAAAAGACGTACTAAACTCTCAGGGAACGATTCCTTGGGTGTTCTAATTTTTCGAATGTCTGATTAAGTCACATAAAATATTGTCCAGGCACGAAAGTTAGCAGAGCACAATGTCATTAGCTTTGGTTTCTAGAATTTAAGGAATGTCAGATCGGTGTCTACTTTCAGGAAGTTACTATATTTGGTCACCACAGTACTAGTCAAAACTCTGTCGGAATGTTTCTGATCTTCTTGTAATGTTCTCGCCGCCAGGCAGCATGTACATCTAAATTTTGTGGAGCAATATGAACTGGCTCAAAAGCCCAATATATATGTCTAGTCTTTAGAAACCGTTAGTGGGATTGCTATTACTGTCTCTCTCTGCTGGCATATGCACTGTCAGATCCAGTGTTACTTGAAACAAAAAAACACCCACGTGGTTAAAGATAGGAACTGTCTATGCTTCACACAAATATGTCTCTTTACTAAACGCTGGCAAGTTGGGTACCACCGTTTCACTATATAAAAGAAAGAACACATATCAAATAATTTACATATATGTACTCAATATAACTTACATTTAAATAGCAAGCCGACCGCTTGACTTATAATTAAAACTTCCCGTAAAGTAAGTTATATAAAAATCAATCATCAGGAATTTAGGAATATCTTCGTATTCCGTCAATATTCACTGATGTTGCATCTAGCATTTATAAGTTTGATATAAAATCTCTCGACTGAGTATTTAGCAGTTAAATTAACTTCATTATAGCTACATTATTGTTTAGTAAGCTAGATATAATTTATTTTGCTTTCCACTGAAACGCGTCACTAGAAAATAATACAGACTATATAGATTAAGCCCTCTGTTCAAAAGAACTAGTTAAAAATGAAATAAGCGACTTAACACTTTATCACTTCACAAAATACTAGATATAATATATATTACCTCAAAACACAGCACTACAGGGTATCGCACAATTAAGAATTATACGCTTATATTTATGGAAGTCTAGAAGTTCGACAAATTGTCGCAACAAACTAAGAAACTTCGCTTATACAGCTCTACTCTTCGCGAACCACCTGTCTACTGCGATTATAGAGAAAGAATGAAGATAAAGTTTCAAACTAGGTTTAATATTTTAAACCAGACAAAGGATGAACTATTATTTCGTAGAACGAAATGCTCTCCCCTTTCCGGCTTAAACGATACGTTTAACACCTAACATGTCGTAACTGCCACCTACTGACGAAGATGTACGCGTGTCAGTTTCAAATCTCAGACAACCGTCTGCTCTGGGCGAAAGCGGGTTGGCAGTTTTAGCACCTACGTTAGTGTCAGGTGAAACTGGTAGACCAAAAGTCTGCTCATGTCCAGCGAAACGAATTTCTCACACCCCAGGCCCAGAATCTGGTCGGGCCGCGCTCTGACCGGGGAAACTGCAGACGTAAGTCTGGCGAGAACTGTATATTCACAGCTATGGTTCGACCGGCAGAGACTGACATCTATGTAATAGAATTACGTATCCCAGTATGAGAAAAACACAAGGTAAAGTTTGAAAATACCGGAGAAAATATTTTTCGCACCCGAGTGATGCGAAAAATACAGGAAAGACAAGTAAGGAAAGATAATAAAATGAAAGGATTTGGGTGAGAGAATAGGAAGAAGATGTAGGCAATTTAATGATATAAAGACCCACGTGACAGAAGACAACTGGAGACATTGATGCTTTCATCATGAACGAACACATGGAGAAGACAACTGGAGACATTGATGCTTTCATCATGGACAAACACATGGAGAAGACAACTGGAGACATTGATGCTTTCATCATGGACGAACACACGGAGAAGACAATTGGAGACATTGATGCTTTCATCATGAACGAACACAAGGAGAAGACAACTGGAGACATTGATGCTTTCATCATGGGCGAACACATGGAGAAGACAACTGGAGACATTGATGTTTTCATCATGGACGAACACACGGAGAAGACAACTGGAGACATTGATGTTTTCATCATGGACGAACACACGGAGAAGACAACTGGAGACATTGATGCTTTCATCATGAACGAACACAAGAAGAAGACAACTGGAGACATTGATGCTTTCATCATGAACGAACACAAGGAGAAGACAACTGGAAACATTGATGCTTTCATCATGGACGAACACATGGAGAAGACAACTGGAGACATTGATGCTTTCATCATGAACGAACACATGGAGAAGACAAATGGAGACATTGATGCTTTCATCATGAACGAACACAAGGAGAAGACAACTGGAGACATTGATGCTTTCATCATGAACGAACACAAGGAGAAGACAACTGGAGACATTGATGCTTTCATCATGGACGAACACAAGGAGAAGACAACTGGAGACATTGATGCTTTCATCATGAACGAACACATGGAGAAGACTACTGGAGACATTGATGCTTTCATCATGAACGAACACATGGAGAAGACAACTGGAGATATTGATGCTTTCATCATGAACGAACACACGGAGAAGACAACTGGAGACATTGATGCTTTCATCATGGACGAACACATGGAGAAGACAACTGGAGACATTGATGCTTTCATCATGAATGAAGACATGGAGAGGACAACTGTAGACATTGATGCTTTCATCATGAACGAACACATGGAGAAGACAACTGGAGACATTGATGCTTTCATTATGAACGAACACAAGGAGAGGACAACTGAAGACATTGATGCTTTCATCATGAATAAAGACATGGAGAGGACAACTGTAGACATTGATGCTTTCATCATGGACGAAGACATGGAGAAGACAACTGGAGACATTGATGCTTTCATCATGAACGAACACATGGAGAAGACAACTGGAGACATTGATGCTTTCATCATGAACGAACACAAGGAGAAGACAACTGGAGACATTGATGCTTTCATCATGAACGAACACAAGGAGAAGACAACTGGAGACATTGATGCTTTCATCATGGACGAACACACGGAGAAGACAATTGGAGACATTGTTGCTTTCATCATGAACGAACACAAGGAGAAGACAACTGGAGACATTGATGCTTTCATCATGAACGAACACACGGAGAAGACAACTGGAGTCATTGATGCTTTCATCATGAACGAACACAAGGAGAAGACAACTGGAGACATTGATGCTTTCATCATGAACGAACACATGGAGAAGACAACTGGAGACATTGATGCTTTCATCATGAACGAACACAAGGAGAAGACAACTGGAGACATTGATGCTTTCATCATGGACGAACACACGGAGAAGACAACTGAAGACATTGATGCTTTCATCATGAACGAACACACGGAGAAGACAACTGGAGACATTGTTGCTTTCATCATGAACGAACACAAGGAGAAGACAACTGGAGACATTGATGCTTTCATCATGAACGAACACACGGAGAAGACAACTGGAGACATTGATGCTTTCATCATGAACGAACACAAGGAGAAGACAACTGGAGACATTGATGCTTTCATCATGAACGAACACATGGAGAAGACAACTGGAGACATTGATGCTTTCATCATGGACGAACACATGGAGAAGACAACTGGAGACATTGATGCTTTCATCATGAACGAACACAAGGAAAAGACAAATGGAGACATTGATGCTTTCATCATGAACGAACACAAGGAGAAGACAACTGGAGACATTGATGCTTTCATCATGAACGAACACATGGAGAAGACAACTGGAGACATTGATGAAAGGCATAAAGAAGACATGGAAAGACCTTGAGCTGATGGCACGGGACAGGAATTCTTGGCATGAGTTTGTTAAGGCTTATGCTCGGTGCCGGGTTATTCATTAGGCCCACTAGACACAGGCATGGGGCCCTAGGCTTACAGGGGCCCCCGCGAAATAAAGCAACGGAGTCATAACGCACAGAGCTATACAGCAACAGCACGTGCCCTACAGTATCTGTACAACAGTTAGTTTATTAGTTACTTCCACCGCCGTTTTTTTTAAATTATATTTTATTTTCAGGGGCCCCTCTACCTTTAACCAAATTTAGGGGCTGTAACGAACACATTTTTTTTTTACATATTAGTATACATTAATTAAAACATTTATCTGAAATCCATTCGTATTTTTTCTAGGTTTACCTTTTAGAAGATTGGATGGGCCCCTACAATATCTTATTTGCCTAGGGACTCCAGAAATTTAAATCCAGCCCTGATTATGCTTCTTGGGAAGTTGAAAGATGAAACATGACTACAGTAACTAGTGAGAGGCGGACATGACTACAGTAACTAGTGAGAGGCGGACATGACTACAGTAACTAGTGAGAGGCGGACATGTTTACATCGGTGAAAGCTTGGACTAACCTTGACATTATGTTTTACTTTCGCAGGATGGTCTCTACTCTATTAACCCAGAAGTCGAGTCCTGCACTCCCGAGGATTCATGCACCCCTGGTTCAGACGCACTGATCTGAACAAATAACTAACGAAGTAAAAAAAAAAGTCATTAAATGTATAGACAACGAACAAGCAGATAGAAGAAAGAATGGATGCCCTTGAGATGTGGATATGTAATAGAATGAGGGAGCTTTTCATAAAAAGAGAAGACAACTAATAGAGAGGTCATTGAAAAGCTAGGAGTGAAATGAGAACTAATGAACGGAATCAGGTTAGACACAAAGAAAAGTTTGTTTATATAAGAAACATAATGCCTTTCTGAAAACTATAATGCGATGAATATTTAAAGCCAAACATCCAACACAAAAGCAGAGTTGTAGATGGAAATGTAACATCCACATATGGGTAGGAAAAAGTCTATCAGAGTGTACTATCAAGACAAAAGCAAAGTTGTAGATAGAAATGTAACATCCAGATATGGGTAGGAAAGAGTCTATCAGAGTGTATGATCAAGACAACAACAACGAACACAAAAAAACCCAGAAGACGTCGAAGATCCATTTGCTGTGGACCTTCAATGAGCAGATAGCAGCTGACGAGTCAGGCAGGTCACTGGCAACTTCGTGCTGCATTGGACAGAATGATTTCCAAGAATATAATGATTTCGTTTATCGTGTAATGGATAATAAATTAAATATACAGGTAAATGTACAGGTAAATGTAAAGGTAGTCCACGAGTAGATACTGCCATAGAGGAGTTAAACATTGGCAGCTCACTTATTCTAGGTCTCATCGTTATGAGGGGGTCGGAGTGGCTAAGAGGTATGGCGTCCGCCTCGAGTTCTAGAGGTACCGGGTTCGATTCCCAGTTGAAGGAATATAATTTATGGAATTTTTTTTCAGAACCAGTGGTCCTAAAGATGTCATACTCCCCCCCCCCCCCCCCCCCCCCCCCCCCCACAGTCTCCTGGGTGGTGAGATCGGACGCCTAGCCTTCTTGGATAAGGGCGAAGAAATAGGAAGCCCCGTGCGCAAGTTGCGCACGTTAAAAATCCCACGGCAGTTGAAATCGTAAAGAGTAGGCCTATCAGGCCGCTGCCCTGGCAAAATTAAAAAAAATTAGGAACCTACCCACAACAAAATATTTATAGAATGTGTGATTCCTATATACACACATTGGAATTCTCGCCGGTGCTACGGAGTTCGTGCACTGTGCTGAGATCCTCCTTGTGTGATCTAAGGGAGGAGATCGGAGCACTGATGGAGTTGTCAGTGTGCTATGAAGATTGTCCTTAAAACCAAAACCAAACCAGACAATACAAAACCAAACCAAATCATCTTTATGAGGTGAGGTGACAAGTTCCCTTCCTCGCAGTCTCTGCCTCACCTACGTCAAGAGCAGAAGATGGTACTCAATTTTACATGTGAGTAGACTAAGGCGTGAAGCTCTCTGGTTTCGAACTTGATCTCATTACTTCAAGAAGGAAGCGCTCTAGCCACAGAGTCACTCGGATACTCAAACTAGAGCAGTGTAAAACTCTGCAATGATACTAGCTGTATAGAAGTATTTTGTTGTTTCATAATCACTATTTGTGTTTTAATTATGGCCGACTTCTTTTCCTTCATCGCCTTCATTCTTATACCCGCATTAAACTTTTCTAGCTTTTTTTGTAGCTTGTCATTCTACCAGCTTTTATTTGTAACTTCGTCTTCAAACACACGCCAATTATTTTGGAGTTTCAAATATTCGTTTTTGAAGCTAAAGTTTCGACAGCAAAAAATGTATCCGCTTCTCTTCCTGTTTTCGGAAAACGTCTCCATGACATTTTTTAGATATTTATTTTTGAGAGCTGTAAATTTTGCCATTTTCTTTCCTGCTCTACTCTCTCCCGTGTCTCTACATATTTACATATGGATTTTTAATTTATTTTTTTAATTAATGCATTTGTAACTTTCATCTAATTTCTTTAATAAAGCCTCTGAGGCTTCATCCATTGTCATCGAAATTTCGAATGACTAAAAAGGCAGATTCCGTGAAAGTGCACAAATATGCGTCTTCTCTGATCTACTGTGTTCAGTTCAATTCATAGCAACACCACACACATTATAATCTCATCGCTTTGCAATCACTATCACCACAACAAACATTACCGCAACCCCTATTATCTCACCAATTTATAATCTGCACTAATACAGTCATTAGCACAGCCTAAATAACCTCACAACTTTGTAATCATCACAACAAGCACAAACCCCATCGCGTGGTTCTACTACAGCTCATTAACACAACCAAAGTGATCTCACCACCTTTGTACTCACCACCGCTTTGTACTCACCACTTTTCATTAATAGAATGATGCATACTACCAGCTCAACAGAAGAGAACAAGAGGTAATCTTCAGACTCTGCACTGGCCACAACAGATTGAGATACCATCTATTCAACAAGCTAAAGATAGGAACTACCGACCAGTGCAGCTGTGGCACAGATAAAATGGCGGCTGAACATCTGCTTCAGAGTTGCCCAACATATGCGGAACAGAGAAAGCACATGTGGCCGACACCAGTACCATCCGTGGAAAAGCTTTACGGAGATTCAAATAGCCTCAAACTGACTACTGCTTTCTTTGAAAACATTCAAGTAGACGTCTGATAGTGTTCGCCGAGGAAGAAGACAAAAACCACTAATACAACCTCAGCACTTTGTGATAAACACCACCACAACTACGATGACCTTATCTTTTATATATATATATGTATACAAGTATATATTCTTCTTCTTTGATCCTTAGCCGCCGACCGTCAAAGCAGTCAGTGGCCTTCACGCCTGGCGGCGTCTTGTAGGGCAACAACAAATTTATTCCACTTTGCTCGGTCGGTGGCCCTTAATTTTGTGCTTGTGCTGTACCGAGAGGACTTCCAGATGTTGTTTAGACTAAAAAAGGCTGTTCTTGCTTTGTTCATTCTTTTGTTGATGTCTTTGCTTGCTCCGCCGTATGGTCTTACTATGCATCCTAGGTATGTAAAGATGTCTGTCTGTTCCAGTTGCTGATTCCTTACTGATATGGGCTCAGGGTTGCTCACATTGAGAGTCATGACCTCTGTCTTCTTTAGATTGACGTTCAAGCCCACCTGCTGGCTATACTTATTAAGTCTATCCGTTTTTTCCTGGATGTGTTGATGTGAATGTGCTAGTAGTGCAATGTCATCTGCATATTCCAGATCTTCCAATGTAGAAAATGTAGTCCATCTTATTCCTCTTGGACTGCCCTCTGTTGTCTGGCGCATCATTCAGTCTATGACTGTTAAAAATAGAGTGGTTGATAAGGGGCATCCATGTTGTACTCCTGTCTTCACCTCAAAGGTTAGGTTGCTCTGCCCTACGCTACACGTAAAGTTGGCATAGAGGCTTTTTATGATTGACACTATGCAGCTTGGAATTCCATAAGCCCTCAGTATTTTCCATAAACTGTTTCTATGTATACTGTCAAAAGCCTTTTCAAAATCAACGAAATTAATGTACAGCTGTCTTTGCCATTCTGAGCACTGCTCTATAATGTTCCTGAGGGTAAATATATGATCTACACATCTTCTGTTCTTTTTAAATCCTGCTTGTTCTTTCCTCAATTTGACAATTATTCCTTTGTTCCACTCCGTTGGTGTTGTCCCTGTTTTCCAGACTTGTGCAAATAGTGGTTCTAATAGTTCTGCTGCTAGCTCAGGGTCTGTCTTAAATAGCTCTGCATTTAAGTTATCATGGCGAGGAGCTTTTCCATTCTTTAATCCTTTGATTGATGTGATGGTTTTTCTTTTCGTGGAATGTCTGTATTAACATCTAGATCATTTTCAGCCTCAGGAACATTCAATTGTGTCTCTGGTGGTTCCTTGTTCAGAGTTTCTCTGAAGTGCTCTGCCCATCTTGTTTCCTGTCCCTCTGCTGTCGTGATGAGATTTCCTTGCTTATCTCTTACTAATGTAATATTGTTTGCACCTCGTTTTCCGCTTATGATTTTAGTAATTTTGTGTACTGTGCTTTGTTTATTTCTCAGTGCTGCCTCTTCTGCCTGTCTTGCAAGATCATCTAGGAAATTCCTTTTGTTGGCTCGGGTTTGGCGTTTAACTTCCTTGTCCAGCTGACTGTACTGTTCGCTATATAGTTGCTTGAACCTGGGGGACTTCGCTTCTGTTTTCTTTCTTTTCATTTCATTTCTCATCGTTATGGTGTTTAATGTTTCTGGTGTTATCCAGTCTTGCTTCTTCATTTCCTGGAATCCCAATCATGATTTGCTGCTTTCCTTATATATTGTTGAAATGGTGTTGAATTTCTGGTCTATATCATCAGTCAATGTCTTTTCCTGACTTGTGGCATATTGATATCGCTTCTTTATATCAGCCGCAAAAGCTTTTCTGGTAAGGGGGTCCTTCAGTTTGCTGATGTCAAACTTTTTCTGTGTAGTTACAGTTGGTCCAGCCGTTCTTAGTTTCACTTTCAGTTTTGCTACTACTAAATGGTGATCACTTCCCACATCCGCACCTCTTCTTACCTTCACATCTTGTAAGGCATGTCTCCATCTACCGTTAATCATAATGTGGTCTATCTGGTTTCTGTCCCGACCATTTGATGATTCCCATGTTAACTTGTGAATTTCCTTATGTGGGAAAAGTGTTCCTCCAATGACCAGGTTGTTAATGCTACAGAAACTTATTAATTTATCCCCATTTTCGTTTGCTGTTTCGCTGCCGCATTTCCCCATTACTCTTTCATTATATGTATTGTGTGTTCCAACTTTCGCATTGAGGTCTCCCATTACTACGAAAAGATCATATCTAGGTGTCGCGAGGTGTTTTGAGGAGAAAGGACAGCTTGGATGGAATGGAAGAATAAAGATAATAATGTCCTACTGATAGCTTCCGTTCCAAGCAAGAGGACATGCACACCATCATAGCTGGCAGACGCTGGAGCTGGGTTGGTCATGTCCTCAGAAGAGACCCCGATGCCATCACAAGAACAGCTATGTTTTGGACCCCTGAAGGAAAGCGAAAGAGAGGCCGACCAAAAAACAACTTGGCGGGGGACTGTGGAGGCTGAGATGCAAAGAATGAACCAGAGTTGGGGCACTGTACGAAGGATGGCCACCGACCGTGCAAAGTGGAATCAATTTGTTGTTGCCCTACAAGACGCCACTAGGCGTGATGGCCACTGACTGCTTTGACGGTCGGTGGTTAAGGATCGAAGAAGAAGAAGAAGATAGCTTCCGAGTTTGAAGAAACTGCCTCTCCTCGGGAAATAGTGTACTAGAAATCCTTAATACAAAGAGAGTTCTGGTAACTAAACAGGATATTTTCTGGACGATAAATTCTTCCTAAGGAATCCTACAAAAGGACTGAGTAAAGCACATAAGGTTGAGAAAGAGATTTGGTGTCCAGCCACATTTAAAATATCCCGACCCAATAGAAGTTAATTGTATTATGGCTGAGCCCCCAGGGTGTAGATTTATATTTAAAACAAAATACAGCCCACATAAAGTTAACAAGAAAAATAACAACAGACGCTGTTACGTTAAATTGGATAAAAGGGTATAGATTCTCACATTTCTTTACATACATATAAATATGAAAAAAGAGTTTAGCTCTACTGTTAAGAAAAAAAAAACAACTAGTTTGTCATCATATGGACAGTAGATCTCTTCTATGGTAGTTTTGCTGGTAGGTGTTAATACTCATCTCCTCAAGGACTGTAGTAGCTGCGGAGATGATTTGTGTTTGGACTCTCTTGGTTTTGTATGTTCCAGCACTTTGGTCTCACAAACAGTTAATGGGTTCAGAGGGTGTCAGAGTTTGCTTCCCTGGACTCAGTGCACATCACAGATAAGGATGGGGTAAGTCACCTCTGCTGAATACCTCTTCTGCTTATGGGATGTGTGGTATGGTTACTGGGTGATAGGATATGGTTGGGTATGATAACCTATCTGATAGGTTATGGTGGGTAAGGGTAATCTTTGGTACCATGGACTCGTACCCTGGTTTGTACCCTGGACCTGGTTTAGGTATCTGGTAACCGCAACCTGGTTTAGTACTGTGTAACCGCAACCTGGGTTAGTACCTTGTAACCGCAACCTGGGTGGACTGGAAACAATTGAAGTACCGTTAGTGGTTTTCAAGAGCAATCATCTCCTAAATCTGATGGCCGGTAAGCGTCCATCAGAAATTAAATTAACACAAGGTTAACTACCATTCAGTAACAGTGTGTGATCTATTATCTATGACATACTCCTTCTTAACTGACATTATAGCGTATCTTGAGTTCTCAGTCTCTATCTGGCTGTCTGCTTATTTACAGCAGTGGTTTTCCCCATGTGGGCAATGAGTTTCACAAACTGTGAGGTATGGGCTGGGGTCATCAATTGGTTGAGAACCACTGGTTCACCTAGTGCCCATAGAGCAGTATTTTAATTCTGGGGTCACTGTCAATAATGGTTTGAGAACCACCGGGTAATAGGTACATATGCTGCTTTAACCTGTTGGGGTGTCATTGCTGCCAATGTCTGAGAACCAATGATTTACATTCTTGCTACTGGAGCAGTAAATCATGTGGAGGGTAGTCAAGGTCTCAAGGCTTGAGAATTGCTGACTTGCATTTTGTCAGTCAAGTGTTAAATTCATTAAATAGTTAAATACTTGTAAACATTCTTAAAGTCCTGGTTCCTGTAGAAAATAACTTTCATATAACTGATAACAGCATAGTTATTCAATCATCAAACATGGTTTGTGCATAAGATTTCATTCTTCTTCTTCTTCCGTCCTTAGACACCGACCGTCAAAGCAGTCAGTGGCCATTACGCCTAGTGGCGTCTTAGGGCAACAGCAGATAGGTTTTCTTTGCCATTGTTTCCCATCACGCCTATTGGCGTCTTTAGGGCAACGGCAAATCAATTCATTTGCTGTTGTTTCCGTAATCGAAGTGACTGGCAAACGGGTGATCAGCCCGTTGGTTAGATTTCATTAAATACATATAAAGAACATTCCATGATGCAAAAATTAATGTCCCATATTTCACAAAGGGAAAAGAAGTGATTGAGAATACTTGTATCAAGTTTGTAGTCTTGACAGAGAACACTGAAGCCTTATAAGAAATAGAAAATAGAAGGACCACTAATACACTTCTGGTTTGCTTGGGTCAATATGCAAATCTCAAAGTAACAACAATAATATACATCAATTATTTTAACCCTGTCATATTTCTGCCAGGCTGTGAGATAAAGATCAGGAGTTAATTAGGTCTATGACCTCAGCAAACTCATACATTAGTTTGAGTGCTCTGTAAATATGCAAATAACAATTATTGTCACTGAAATTATAAATGTATTTAAAACTTTGTTTAACAAAGAATTACTGCAATAGTAAGCTGTGGATAAACATATGATTATTCATGTTATAAAATCATCAGTATTAGATTCTACTTACTTCGCTCAACTGAATTCACTATGGATATTTGCAACAAGAAATGCCCACTTGGACCCAGAGTTTGTCTGCTCCGAATGATGGTTAGCGTTCTAATGCTTAAAATTCCCTCGCAATTCCAGGATGAGGTTCCCGGGCAGGGGTGGGCTGTGTCTTAGGTGGCATTGGTGCAAATTCATCTTGGTCACAGGGATATCAAGTTAACTTCATTTAAACTGCCCCTAGCATCCACTCTGTACGTGTTTGCAGTGCTAGGCAGGGTTTCTGCCCCTTTCTTGATTTACGTCCAGTTCGTGACTTCGGACTAGTCGTAGGACTGATTTTCACCTTTTGAAGTGGAAAGACTTAGGCTGGCCAAGGGAATAATTTATTACCATTTGCCGTGAGAATCAGCTAGCGAAGACTGTGAAAGAGAGAGAGATACTTTTTCATTATAAGAATGAAAAAGATATGTGAAGGGAATTTGTTACAATCTAGCGAGATATTTTTTGTAGAGGAATGAAATAATGGACAGAAGAAAAAGTCGGTGAGAAGTCGTTACACGACACTAGGTGTGTCTTCCATTTCTTTCGGCAGTTGTTGATAGAATTTATCCTTGACCTCATCATTGCTGCTACACCTTCATTGTGCTGTCCATCCTCTCTTTCAGAGTAAAGTACTGTTTCTTCTGTTGCTGTTTTAACTTTTCCTGCCCCTGTCCATCTGCTCTCGCTTATCCCTAGGATGTGTAATCTATAGTTTCTCATTTCTGCTATGACCTGTTTTAGTTTACTCGTCTTGTTCATCGTCCTGAAATTCCAAAATCATATTCTTTTTTTCACGTTTTGCGGTCAGGACGTCCGTTTTCGTGTCAGTGGCTTCCTTTCGGCTTTCACCACTGACAGTCATACGAGTCTCAGACTCCGGATGTCCGTCCCGCTGCAAAGTTTGTTCATTTGTTGTCGTTTCCGTAACTTCATTTCTTTTTACATAGACAGGGGCGTCAGCCATATGCTAAAACCCCCAACCTGGAGGACCAGGGTGTCTGCTTTAGTCTGACCCCTGCCCGCGCAAACCTGTCCAGCTTGGTAGAACCTTCCAGGAGTAAAACTCCAGCTGACATAGTTCTGGAGGTAATCAGGGTGCGCATGTCGCCATACCTCGACAAGGTATTGACACCGGTGATGGCAGCAGATATACTTGTATATATATATATATATATTAGCCCCTTCAGTCATAACTGACTATAAGATAACGCCCCTGAGGTGACAGCCCTCAGCTGCTTATTTTCCTGGTGCTCCTTTCGACGTTTTCTCCTCTCTTCTGCTTGTTGTGTGAGCTTCTTTTCACCCACTCTGACATGGCGCCGCAGATAGCACCGCCACTTGGTGCGATCGGCAGCTTCATCCTCCCAGGTTGCTGGATTTATGTCCAGTGCCCTCATGTCTCTCTTACACACATCTTTGAATCTCAGCTGAGGTCGCCCAACTGTTCTTTTGCCATCTGCCAGTTGTCCGTAGAAGATATCTTTCGGAATGCGACCATCTTCCAGGCGGCGGGCATGGTCAAGCCAGCGTAGTCTGCGCTGTCTACGCAGTGTATACATGCTTTGAAGACCACCACGTAACAACACATCGACATCTGTCACTTTTTCTTTTCACGAAATGCCGAGGATGTGGCGTAGACACCGTAGATGGAAGGTATAGAGCCTTCTTTCTTGCTTATCTTAGGTTGTCCACGTCTCGCTGCCATATAGGAGTGAGCTGGTGACGCAGCTTTGGTCTTCATTGTGAGTTTGGAGTTTCCCCAAACACGCGATGTGGGGGCGGGGGGAGGGTGCAAAGGTAGCTGCAGATTTGGCAATGCGGTTGTCAATTTCTGTGTCCAGAGAGAGTTTGTTATTAATGGTAGACCCCAGGTATGTGAACTGGTGCACCACTGCCAATTCATAGTTATTGATAGTGATAACTGGTGCAGCACCCACATCCTGACTCAGCACGATAACTTTACCAATTAGTAATCATCACCACTACGACCATTAACACAACAACCCTGATATCACCACTGCGCAATATCATCACCCTCATAAAGATATCTTTGCCACCTCTATCAACACTACCACCGTTATCATTTACTATCAACACCAAGTACCATAATTACCAGTGACACTGCACTAACACTGATACCACCACCATCATCACACGCATCCATAGCTACATCTTCAACTCTAACACGTCAACATTAACTGTGGCACCACCAACACAATGGTTTGGCAAAACACATTACAATCATCATCAATATGCCTGTAACGTACCTTTATGTGTGTGATATTTATTTATTTACGGTTCTTATAAAGCTAGGAAACATCACTGTCAGAAGGTCTATATCAAAGTATTCATCGGCTCTTCCATCAGTGGTTTATATAGCTATTTGTTTTACATGATTAAGTATCCACCTCGTGATCAACCTAGTATTAATCATGTGATGGGTCAGTAGGCTTATTCTTTATTTATACCAGGGAGCTACCAGGGGCCGCATAGACAGCAGCGCTCACATAGAGAGCATGACATCACGTCACCAGATCCTGGCCAAGAGAGACAACAACATATTATGTTGTGAGTAAGGAAATTTTCCGTAAAGACCCACAATCGCAGTGATGACAAGAATTAGACGGAAAACAAGAACGCGAAGAACATGGACGAAGACCATGAAGATGACAACTGTTTGTTGCCATCATGTCAATAAAAACTGTTTCTGAATGACCCGAGCTCCATTTATTTCCTCACAATGACATTTAGAGTTGGACAAAGTTCAGGTTGTACTCATCATTACTGTATTTTCCTATGCGTTCCTTACAGCACATGACGCCAGCCCTGTAGCTTGTCCCCCTGTCAGGAAGTCTGCACCAAGCATTTCCATTCTCTAGTACCTGTGGTTTCTGTATCAATTTATTTTACTGGATGAGGTTACCACCCCTGTGCACATCTTTATATTAGACGCCTAGCACGACAAGGCTGAGGGAGGAGTTGTTATATTCTTTCTTTGTCTCTGAACACATCAGACCTTATCATTCATCCGACCTTATCACACACCCAATATTCTCCATATCCAACATTCTAGCACACAAACGTCTCACACATCCACCTGTTTCGCTTAGAATTTGACTCTCTTTCTCGTCAACACGAAGTTCATTAAATCTGAGAGTTAGATGAACTGAAATATAAATGAGTTATGAATATTCTCAAGTTATGGAAATTAATTTAAAAATAGCAGGTTAGAGAGTAAGGGGAAAATCTTGTAGAGTGAGGTAGGGCATTCAAGAGGAGATCGATCGGCTAAATGATTGTGATCGATTTGTTGCAGCATTTATACCAGAGCTAAGCATATTTGATAACTCTCTTTAGTAGTATGGCATAATGAGAATATGTGCTTCTGACAAGAGCTGGTAATAAAGATTTAACTACAGATATTTATTCAATTTGAAAATGCAAGTTCGGAGAAAACAAATTTGAAACTGAAGTCAGTGGTGAGGTTGCTCGTTCAGAGAATGTAGTTTAACGTTGATTAATTTGTAAAATCAGCTTGTAAAGCGAATATTTTAAAGGAAATAAAAGGCATATAAAAAGAAGTTTTAAAGAATAAACAACTTAATGTTAAAATAATAAATAACATTATTTTGAAATAACAAGTAACTACATTTTGAAATAAAAAAATTTAAAAAAAATTATTTTTAAATAACTTCACATAGAAAATAGAAATAACCCCGTCTTGAAGTAACAGTTACTTTCATCTTGAAATAACAAATAGATGCGTGTTGAAGAAACAAATAACTTGATCTTGACATAACAAATAACTCCACATTGAAATAACACATAGATACATGTTGAAGAAACAAATAACTTGATCTTCAAATAACAAATAGCTAATTTTAAAAAAACAGATAACATCATTTTGAAATGACTAATACCTATATTATTAAATAAAATAACCTCATTTTGAAAAAATACAAATTAATAACGTCATTTAAGAAACATAAAACAATTCTTTATTCTATTTAAAAACCAAATGTGGCTTACATTTATGCGCGTGCCATAATATAAACGACTGACTTTGTTCTAATAACGGACCGCACCTTGCCAGAGAGAGGCCAAATTTTACTCATTAGAACAGATCAGCACACGTAACTGGTTAGCACATACATGCGACGTGAATATACATTACTGGTAGGGATATAAAGACGATGCGAATACATGCAATTTGTAACTCGATAACTAGTAACAGTGATGTGTAATTTTCATGTGCACGTTATTGTTTGACAAGATATCAGAGCAAAGAAATCAAGTATACTTCATTCTACTTTTTCATAATATTGTTTTAATATGTGTTCTTCACGTTTTGTTTTGGCTGGTCACTCTAGAACTAGACCAAAATGTAATGAAGAACATGTGACTAAAAATCACCATCACCATCATCATTATTTTTATTATTGTGACGTATAATGGAAATAGAGCCTACAGTAATCTGACAGTCTTCGTAATCCCGTTAGCGCTCTATGATTTGCTAGCTAAAACCATGCATTTACTGCCTATGTACTCACACAAGCTTACTTTTTTCATCCACGCCTCTTCTCTTGGAACTCAAGCAAACGAAGTGTTTACAAACTTTCGTGACCTGCCAGTCATACCAGGTAGCGAATCAGGTTTGTTTACCTCGTCTTATCACGCGAGCTTATCTGTCAATCATACGATACCTGACAGACCGCACGTGAATAACATAGAATCTTTTGAAGTTCGTACTCAGGGGAAGCCAGAAACCCCTGGGCTCTTTGATCTTCAGAAGCGGGCATTCGCACAGAGAAAACCGTTAAGGAACTAACTATAAGTCTTTTGATGTCGGTTGAAACCTCGACGAAGGACTGGCCGTAAAGCTTTTATCTTGAATCTCTGTTTCTGATTCTCGTTACATATAGTAACGTGAAAAGTAACATCATCGATAGATCTGAGGAATATAATGATATATAAACTGTGTTTTCTTAAACCTGCTATCAGTTGTCACTCATAATTTTTGGATAGTCTAAGCACGCCGTTCTAGAACTATTTCGCTAAATGTGTTATTAGCATTCGTGGGGCTTTTTCATTCTGATACGTTTTGGTAATAGAAATTAGTGCTTACGTGTTTAAAAGTGTTAGCCTTTACCATTATAATTCACTTAGATTTGCTAGCTGGTAAAACTAGTGAAATAACATAACGCGTAGCTATTTCATACCAGATGTTTAGTTATAATGTTAATTTTCACCATACGCTTTCTCACACAAGAAGAGACGGTTTTAGTTGACTGATTTATATGCTAGGCGCGACTGATAGTGACAGAAAAGAATTCACGCTTATTTCGTTGCGCGTATTTATTATAAGTGCCTATTATTTAATATCATATGACTAAACTATCAGACGCCGACCAAATTTAATAGCTACTTAAGCGACGTGCGATAGTGTAGGCATAAAAGAAAAACACCGTGTGCCTGTTAAATTTAATCAGGACTGACGGAGTGGTTAAGAGATCGTCTTGTCCCCGTCTGTGTGCATATATCTAGCTATATGGAGGAGTAACATTTTTCCATAATTGTTTTTCTTATATCCCTAGCAGACCTGATCACAGCGGTCTTTTTCTGATTGGTTAATGTTGTCTCTTTTTCTTGGCCTGTGCGTCACCAATTTCATTTGTGAGCGAGATTTGCCAATGATACCCGAGACACATTTTAAGTTATAAATTTAACTGGACTTACCAAACCCAACAATATTTTTCTATTTTTCAGCCCTCTGGGGTGTGCAAAAGTAACATTTATTCCCGACTTCTGACAGTCGTATTCAAGCGTAGTATCCAGAATTTACGCTGTTTCAGAATCGGCACTCTAATATAGAGTCAGCCGATAGGATTATCATCATTTATCAATTGTAACATTTTTAGCAACCAGATGTTTCCCAATACTGGAAGTATTTTCCTCTTTTGACTGTGAACCCCAAGATCACGTCTACATCAACTATTGGCGGTGACATTTTGTTCATCCAGGAAAAACCCACACCAGATTCGGCGTTCACCTCACAAGTCTTTGTTTGTTAGAGGATGAACTGGGGCCAATAAGGGAAGCGAACCTGACATTACATATATTTCAGGGATAATTGTATTTCCAAGAGTAGGTAAGAGAGAGTGGCCACTGTATGAAAGAGAGAGTTAATATTTTTCTTTGTTACAGGAAATTTACCAACATTGGATTTGCTTAAACTTGTTTACTTTACTGGTAGCATATAGTAGGAACTTGTTTACTTTACTGTCTACTCTGTAACATAGTGATAACCTTCGACCTTTGGGTTATTAACTTTTTGGGTTCTTTTCTCCATAGGGGGAGGGCACATTTATTCTGCTATTTCATATGTATGTAAATCTGATTTTTTTTTTTGGATCTTTCTTTAGATAATTGGTGTTGTCAAGTTTAATGATAATAAACGACAAAGAAATTTAACTGTGTGTGTTCGTCAGACCCATACCCAATTAACCGAAGTTTTTCACGTTTGTGTGTCTGGTTGTCAAATAGCTGTGTGTGTGTCTGGTTGTCACATAACTGTGTGTGTGTGTGTGTAGTTAAACTTAAATTTATATGTATGAGGAGGGCAAGGTTGTCTTGTACTAAATTATAGTCGTATAGATAGGCTGGAATAGAGAAACTTACTCATTCCATAGACATATTTTGTTCCTTAAACTATCATCCGTGAAATCTATTTCTCACACCTTTCTCACGTACCTATCACCATCCACTCTACTCAGACGGGAAAAAAATCACTCACAACCTATCTGTACGTCAATTATCTTCATTCGCATCATCATCCTCACCACCATGATCCTTACCACCACTATGATCATCATCATTATCATCACCACAACAACCACGATTATCATCATCGTTATCAGCACCGCCACCATGACTAACATCTTCATCATTAGCATTATCATCATTATCCTAACCGTCACCATCATCATCATCATTAGCATCATCACCGGCATCATCATCTTCATCATCGTATGCATCATAATGCTCATCATCATTGTCATAACCAAAAACATCATCATAATGCTTATCATCATCATTTTCCGTTGTGATCTTTACAGAGCAAGGAACAACCACAACATCTGGTCTCCTTATAGAAGCCTGCACCAAACATTCACAACCTCTTGTAGTGGTTTATGTCGCAATTTTATTATAGGATGCTGTTGCCAACCTCATGCACAACCCCATATTAGTCGTCTCGTACTACACGCTTAAGAGTAGTGTAGTCCTATACACGCTTAAGAGTAGTGTATTCCTATTTTTTCTTTGTCTCTTCAGAGACCTCCGGGACCTCCACGGGCCATGAATACAAATAATGTTTTGATTTAAATAATTTCAAATCAGGGAAGTAAAAACAAAAGATAACCGCATTACGATAACTTATTCCTGTGTATAAATTCCCTAAACCTACTTAGCCAACATCAGCTCAAGAGCACAGAATGTTTTTCTCAGAATTTGACTGATAGTTGACATCACGACGTGAGACTTTCACACACAATTCCAGTAAAGGGCTTTTGGGCTGGATAAAATAATCATTACTTGTGTGTGGCGAGAAACTTCACAGACAAGGCCTGTAGCTTACGGCAATATCAATTTGTCTGAGACTGACTGTCGCAGTTGTGCTCCGTTAAGCAGTTTTTAATGTTGGATTTGGAAATGTGAGAAAACTAAAAATAAAAAATAAAAAGAATGCTAGAGTTGTCTTAATTTTAATATAAATGATAACCAGTTTCATTACGCAGTCCTATTAAATGTATGTTCTGATTTAAAATTCTTCTGTCATAACGAGCAATGATTTAAGCCCTATTTTTGGAAGTGAAGAATAAAACCAGTGGACATTTGGGAAGTGACAAATATAATAGTGAGCATTTTGGAAATGACGAATATACGTACCAGTGGAATTTTTTGAAGTGACGAATATAGCAGTGGAATTTTGAAAGTGACGAATATAGCAGTGGCCAATTTAGAAGTGAGGAATACAACCATTTAGTTTCCATAGTTACCCGTATTTGTCGTGGCAGCCGATCAGTAAATATGCAGCATACTGTATTTATCTCCCTTCTTGCCAGCCCTTCACCCAGTATTACCGCCACTTCCAAATTAACTTCAGGGTATAAAAGTCACGTTGTGCCGAGTTCTGGCCGTCTGGCGAAATTCTTAGTATAAAATATTTATTAGGTAAAGAAATTACTATCTGCAATAATAAGGAGTGTATTATTCAGTCCAGCGGCACGCAACCCGGGATCTGTGGCGATCTTAGTCAGAAACACAGAACTATTTACAATTCTACCTTGATAAAAACCACGTTTGTTTTCATGTTACAGAAAATTTAGATTTGGAATAAATGTAACCTGATGTAATTAGATCCCGGGAGTTTCTGGCGGGGTAAAGAAATAATAGGGCTGGTGCTGCTTCGGGTAATTGTAAGAGGCGACAGTTAGGTTGTGTATGAAGCTGGCAATCTCGTCATGTCAAATAAATTACTACAGAAACCACAGCTGCAAGACCACATGAATGCCGTGGTGTAAACTACCCGAGGACCGGCTACAGCCGTGGTCCCATGCTAGATAACGGGGGAAAAGGAAAATGAAAGAACGTTATTAATTGGAAACGGTGGACAATTCAAACTAAATAAAATGTTATCGATTGTTAACTTCAATTCAACGAAAATATCACATTCTTATCTCTTGCAGTTCACGATTAAAATGAACACAAATTTGTAAGACAGAATGTAAGTTTTCATCCGGAACGCAGAAAAATAGCTTCAGTCCAAGGGATGCAGCATTTTCATAAGCCGGCAGGACAGTGCTGGTTATTGTTGTTGTTGTTGTTGTTGTTTAACTAGGGCTGTTGACTTTCTCGCTCTTTTGCAACCAATACCAAGTTGAAGACTACTTGGTATTATCTACACTGTAGATCTAGGCTTTTCCTTTGGTTTTTCTGTAATTCCGAAACGTGCTGAGTTAAAGTCATGAGCTTCAGAATCTCCAGCTTGGCTTGCATTTAAAAGATCTTCACACGTGGTCCCAAACTAGGCGCGTGGCATACTGTGATATCCCCGCCATCCAAGTGGGTTCTATAACTATACAGAGCTAAAATACTGTGTTCTGGTTCTGAGCTTTCCCAAGGAATTGTCACGTCCTGCACAGAGCCACTTCTCAGCTTCCTCTGCCTATCATTGGATCTATAGTTAGATCCTCCTGTATGCAGTCAACCAGGTCAAAGCCAAAGAATCACGTCTGGGGCTCAAGTGACTACTTCAAGATTAGTGTGCAATGTTGGGTTCTCAACAAGTTTCACCACAGGTTGAATCCCTAGAAGTGTGTGGATGTTTTCAAGAGTCAATGAGGGTGTAATTAGCCTCACAGACATAAGTTCACTTCCACATATGTATATTGTAACATTGTGCATAGCTAGTGGTCATATAAGGATGACACCAGATATACCTTCATGTATTACAGGGCTGGTCTGGAATTTCTCAATATTTGAAATTCGTCCTCTTTTCCCCTTCTATCATCTACCCATCAGCTTTTGGGATCTACATTAGTAACATTGAGCCCTCTAGAGATCTACTATATATATATATATATATATCTGAGTGGGCGTATGTAATTTTAAGCAAGGAGGAGGGGGAAAAAGGGGGGAAGGTGATAAACTTTGCAAAGAAAAGATCGCGTTCCTATCGCATGGAGTTCACGAATGTACTCGTAGTTACGGTGACGCCAGCTCCAGAGTTTCCATCTGGAATGCGGAAAAATACCTTTGATCCCGGGGGACACCGCGATTTTAAATGTCAGCGGGAGATGTCTCGCTCGAAAATTATCAAAATCTAAAAGTCTTTCCCACCCCCTATCCCCCAACCTCCCCCCTCCCTCAGCGTAGCTGTCGTCTAAAGATCTACCAAATTATCCACAAGGATCTATCAGTAGATCCGAATCGATTGGTTGCCGACCCCAGATCCAGAGATCTACCAAATTGTGCGATCTGCCGGTATTTCAAGGTCGACCTTATCCCTACCCGTGCTCTAGACACATCTTGCCCTAAAAACAATTATTTTCCTGAATCTGAGGTTCAGATTTCACAAATGTGTGAATAAAAAAAAATATTTCAAATGGAAAATGTTAACAATCGAAGTGCAGTAACTCCTTCATCTTGATGACTTAAGAGACCTTAAAACAACGGACAGGCTTAGAACAATCGATGGCTTGCCTCCACGGGATCCGAGTTTTTTGTCTTTCCTGCCAACAGAGAGTGTAATCTCACGTCTCCTAATGTGTATCAGTGTTCTCGTGTTTGTGCACATCTGAAAGTGTATTTGCTAACTTGTATGTGTATTTATATGTGTGTACGGGTATGTATGCGTGTATATGCAGGGCCGGATTATCCATTACGCTACGTAGGCTCAAGCCTTGGGTCTCAGAGCTCTTGGGTGCCTGTACATAAGTTTAAAAAAAAATGCATATATTTGTCAATAAGATGTGTTTCTTGTGTTAACCTTAATAATAATGCTGTAAAAATAATACTGATAAAAATTAACAAAAAATTATTACTAATAAAAGAGTTAAGCAATGCAAACAAACTAACATACCAGTCTATTAATAATACTAATGTTTACCATCACCATGCTAAAAGGTTTGAAAATAAAATTAAAATTATCGCCTATTAGGTGAAAAGGGGGGGGGAGGCCCAAACTCCAAAAAAGCCTAGAGGCCCTTCTTGGGTTTATGCGGCCCTATGTATATGTGTGTATATGACAGTGTATATTGTGTATATGTGTGCATTTTGTGTGTTTGTATGTATGAATTTATGTGCGTGTATGTATGTGTGTATCAGTGTGTATCTGTATGTATGGCTGTATCTGTGTGTGTCACAGTGTGTGTATGCATGTATGTGCATATGCGTATGTATGCATGTGTGCTCGTGCAGAATGGAAGGTTTGAAATGTTATGACCAAATCACTAATGAGGAACTGATGGAAAGAACCTTACAAAAACCAGTGGAACAGGATGTGAGAAGATCACGCTGGATCTCAGTAGGACACAAATGGAGAAGACAGGTTTATAGCATAACAACGAAGTTATTATTCTGGAATCCACAAGGTAAGAGACATGGAAAGAGGAAGTAGACGCAGATGTGATGTGTATAGAGATGGCATTAAACATTCTTGAACAGTTAGTACACGACAATAGGGATTCGCGCCTGTTTCTTGAAGGCCTATGGTCCACAGGAAACCTCAAGGTAATGAATGAATATACTTCAAATGTTTGTTTACAAATATGGTGATTGGCGGATATCTGTGTCACGTGAATCTATTAACATGATAAGTTTCTTCAATGTTCTCATCGTCTTCTGACACGCCCCTTGCATTTCCCTGGGATCTCTGAAGAGATGATGAAAGAATAGGTACTACTGCACCCACATGCATGTCGTATAAGGCGACTAATATGAGGTTTGTCATGGGGCTGGCAACCTGGTCAAGTAAAACAAATAGCTGCAGATACACTACTGTAGCGTAGTTCTGAACCAATATCTAATGGCAATTAACGAGAGCCTACCTTGTCTGTCGGCGTCTGTGGCCTAATGGATATGAACGCAGTTTCATAATCCAGATATACCAGGTTCGAAACCTGCTGCGGGCGGTTTGGTAGCAGATCGCCTTGTGTGGATTTTTAACAATGGTATAAGCGCCGTACCGTTCAGAAAGCAATGGCAAACTACTGAATGAAAAAAATTGCCTAGAAAAATCACAAACAGCCAATAAAAGCTGGGGTTGATTGCTAAGTCCTGTAAAGGATAAGCAACTAACTTTTTTACCTTGTCTACCTATATCGGAATGTGCAACAAATGTTTTGACCAATCGCTGCACGAGCTGAAAACACGTAGCAGGAATCCTTAGGCTGCAGGCAGTGTTGCCACAGCTGGGTATTTTTTTTACTAGATCTGGGTTTTTGGGCTTCCGTCTGGGTATCTGGGAATTATTTTTCCAAATGTGCATTAATCTGGGTATATTTGACAATTGACATTTACAATGTATGTATATTCTGTGCACTGAGCATTATACATTATATTTATATTATAATTAAATGTAAAAAATTATATGCTTTATATTTTTTATTCCACTTAAATTTAATTCTTGTTTTTAACGACATCAATGACGTTGTTTTTTGACTCGTTTACATCAGCTATCTATTTCCTGTTATTCTGTTAATGGCTGTCATCTAAAATACCCAGTCATTTGTGCGATGTGTTTTAAAGTATTCTTTTTAAATTTTAGACTTAAGCAGATAAACAGCATTTTGTTTTTTTTTTATTTTTTTTATTATAAGATTATAAAATGCGCGATGATGAAGGTAAGCTAGACAGCTGTAGCAGCATGACGACACACACGCCACCGCGTACAAAAGTGAAGCCATGGTATCATCAGGCTTTTTGTGAGGAATGGCTAACAGACAGCGAACTGAAGGATTGGATAAAGCCGGACTCTGGCAATCGCTATGCTGCGATTTGTCCGGTCTGTTCCTGTACATTAACTAATGCTAACAAAACAGCTTTATTGACACATAAAAGCACACAGAAGCACATGAAAAACTTCGAAGCCAAAAGCAAAACTCTGAACATTAACAAGTTTTTCATCAAACCAAAAGAGCTCTGTCTCCAAGACAAAATGGCTAAAGCGGAGATACTGTTGTCGGATTTAATGGCAGAACATAATACTCCGTTTTCGCAAGCTGATCACTTGATTGAATATGCAAGCAGATATTTTCAGACAGTACAATTTCTATCAAAAAATGTCACTGAAACGCAACAAGCTTTTGTGTGAAACAGTTTCCAATCGAATACTAGACAAGCAAGCAGTTGTCAAAGATGGAGTTTGTCATAAGTTTAATTCTAGTAAAAGCGTGGTTGAAGATGTGCGTGAAGGACGTTGTCGGCAGAGATATGCAAAGATTTTGGATCTCCACAATCAAGATTCAACGTTGTCAATTCATGCATATGATCTTGACGAAGGAGAAGTTGTCGACATGGGAGCCGAGTCGCTGGCAAGTGACAATTTTCAACAGTAACAAGTTACAACTTATATTTTATAGTTGATTTGAGGAACATTTTGTTAATGTAACTACTGTAAGTATGTTACTGTTAAAATATCTCATTTTCAGGAGTTCGTATTTTTGGTAATAAAAAAAAAAATAAAAATGAAGAAATAAATAAAAATTGGTAGCACAAAGCTTATTTGTGCTAAAGTTGCACTAAAAGATTGTGTAAGCATCGTCTATCCCGTGTATTTGAGGCATAACATAATCTGGGTATTTCTGGGTTTTTTAAAGAAGAAAATCTGGGTTTATCTCTAAAACTTGAGTGGCAACCTTGGCTGCAGGATAGCTAAATGAAATTCGTGCAGACGTGAATGTGTATTTGTGGCTTCAGGTCCAAGGATAGGGTATGTCCCCCGGAACAGTGAGCACAGTAAGATAACAGGAATCATAAGCTTTCATTAGATACGAGTACATGGATTTAAGTTGTAGAAGCATGGACACAGGAGTTATGAGTGTTTACATGCAGTAATAACTAAGAGCGGAGGCTGTTTTCCCCGGTGTCGACTGCGGTTGCAAACGCTACAAGGTAGGCAGAAAAAGGATAGCTTGTTAGAATGGTAGCGCCCAATCGGCCGGTTTAAACAAGACCTGGATGACAGGAATCGGTTGGAAAACACCGGAATAATAAATTATCGAAGTTTTGAAAGATTTACAGATCTGGTAGCAAGCCTCAGCTTTGCAGAAATTTTAGTAAACTAAAGCTGACCCGGCCAGTCAATGGAACCGCTACCTGTAAATAAAGAGGGAAGCTAATCTGGAATATTTAAACAAGGTATTAAATAAAAAATAAAAAACAACAACTCAAAAAGAACAAAAACTAATACAAAGTAAAACCAAGTGCAAAGGACAATAGTTATGAAGAAACTGTCATGATTTGAATCTGTATAAACAACACGGTCATAATTTCCGCGCTCAAATCTAGAACAAATAGATCAAATATAATAGCCAATCAGAACGCTCCTTTTTCTAGTGTCTATAAAGAAACCTTTTAGAGAAGGCAGAAAGGGCCTATTCTGTGTTTTTAGTGGGAAGGAGTTATTTTATTTCTTAAAGAACAGCGAGAAATAAAAATAAATACATAGCTATAAATACACCTGATATATCACGTAATAAATAGGTACCAAGCCGATCTCATAAAAGTAAGTTAATTAAAGAGAACAATTGATTTTAGTGATATTTTCACATCAGGATAGTACCCGATGTAATTACTTAAAAATTACCTAGATTGAAATGCAAGGAAATAGCTAACGAATATACATATAGAATGATAGAGAAAAATTGGTCGTTTAATTATCATTTTAAATAATAGAAAACGGTCCAATAATAACTGTAATATAAAATATTTAAACTTAATCACTTTATACGAGCAGGCTGAAATACGCCTAAGTTTTAATTCTTAAAAATAAATTTGGACTGAGCTCCGATTGGTCGGATGTAGCTCTATATATAGAAACGGGAACTTAGAAAGCCGCCACTATTTTTTTTGAAATTCAAACCAAGCTGTAGAAAAATCTAGCGGACAGTGCCTACCAAGTCTTTTGCCGTTCTGACCTGTTAACAGAACTAGATTCCCATTGAGGCCAGTCTCAGCTTGAGTATTATTGCCTGAGGGTTCTGTCTCGACATTACCACTTAGCTGCATTCACTCGTGAGGAAGTCTGTGGGTGACGAGAGCTCTGCATATATTAGGAGCTAGACCCAGCATTTCTCATCTAGGAGCTACAAGTCGTGTGGTCCTGACTTGTTGAGTGAAGATCAGCAGCATCTAAAGTTAAGTGACCCATAGGGGCCACTGCACAGCAACATCCAGATATTCACACAATTTTCACACTTATAAACTACTATACCCTTTATGATGAATACAAGGACGCTAAATAACTAGTGCAACTTCTACAAGTTAGGAACAGTGAAATTAATAGCAAGATAGACAGAGAGTGAACTTGGTAGGACTTTAATCAACTTTATTCATGATGGAAGAGTCTTTCCAGTTTATTTATTTTGATGTGTAAATAATATTACAGTTCTTTTGAGTATTCCTGATCTGAAAAGATATTGAGGTTCAGGACAAATAAATTGTAAATAAATTTCATTCAGACTTGCTTGATAATTTTATTAAAGTTTAAGTTCTGTATTGGAATTAACTACTTAGTATAATTTAAATTACCCCTAGATAATTAGCCAAACAAAACACAACAGTTAATCATTAATCTTTGTGGGATCATGAGAGGTAGCAGTTAGGGACTCAGAGTACTACATCATCATCATCTTCTCTCGGAATTTACATAGCTTGACCCCACTTTGATGTCTATACACCCTTGCTCTTTTCAGAGAAGGGGGTATTGCTTATAAGACCAGTCTCTTATCTGGCACTATCCTGGTATCATCTGATACACCTACTTGTTTAGGATACCTTTAGTTCAAAACATCCAAACCTCTCACTACATATTGGGGTCCTGTCGGGGATCTTTCCATTTCTACCCTGGGGCCTTTACTGTAGATAATAATAATAAAAGTAATAATAGACAAAGAAAGTCTAAAAATAACATTAATCAAATTGTGGTGACTGGATGAGCTGTCAGTGGTTATAGTTAATTAAGTTTACTTTGTAATTTGGTGTTATCATAATTTAGTTTGAAATTTGTATAAGATTGCAAGAGAATGGCAGACTTGGCCAAAGTTAGGTCTGCTGCAGTGCAGTCAGCAAAAGATCTGGGCATGAGTGGGGACGCTCTTATTCAGTATGTTACTACTGAATGTGATAAATTTATAGACAGAGAAGATAAGAGGTTAGAAACAGAGAGAAGATTACAATTAGAGGCTGATAGGGAAGTTAAGAAATTAGAGGCTGACAGGGAAGCTGAAGTTAAAAGGTTACAGTTGGAGGCTGATAGGGAGGCTAGGAAATTAGAAACTGATAGGGAGGCTAGGCAATTGGAGGAAAAGAGATTACAAATGGAGGCTGAGAAAGAGGAAAAGAGATTACAAATGGAGGCTGAGAAAGAGGAAAAGAGATTACAAATGGAGGCTGAGGAAAAGAGGTTGCAAAGAGAACATGAGTTAAGATTGAAAGAGTTGGAACTTCAAGGACATGTTACAGGCAATGGAAGCAGCCCAACTACCTCTGATGCTAGTGTAAGTCAGGGTGCCTCAAATTCAGCCATGAATTTCCACTTAGACCCATTTGTAGAGAAGGAACATGATATTGAATCATTTTTAAATAGACATGAGAGACTAGCTACTAACTATGGCCTAGAAAAGGAGAAGTGGAGCCTAAAATTATCATAGGGGCTGAGAGGAACATCTTATGAAGTTTTCTCCATATTAAGTAGGGAAGACCAAGAAGATTATGAACTCTTAAAACAAGCCTTGTTAGTCGGATATGAGAAGAATGCTGAATTTTATAGAAAGAAATTTAGAACTACCAAGCTGCTGTCTGGACAGACTTACCACTAATTCTCTGCAGGATTAGAGACCTACTTGGAGAAATGGACTGTTCTGGGGAAAACCCAAGACCTAAAAGAAATGGTCATGATGGAACAGTTAAGAGAGTCCAAGCCTCCAGACATGAGAAAATTTCTCATCAAACAGGGTGCAGAGAGGTTGGGGGAGATTCTCAATGTTGCTGAGAGATATCAGGCGGCTCAGTCAGAAGTAGCTGGAGTTAAAAAGAAACAAGGAGAAAGTAATAGAATCCCACAAAACCAAGATGAGAATAATAATAGGGATCAACCACATAGATTCAAACAAAATTATGACAGGCCTAGATATGAACAAAGAGAAAGAAACCCTCAGGTACCAGATAATAAACCATATAGACAGGGAAATAAGTGGTGTAAGGTTTGTAGGATGAACAACCACAATACAAATGAATGTGGTAGGAAAGTTCCTCCATATCACGCTGCATGCATGATAACAGTGGACAAGGGAAGGAAGAAACTGACAGACAGTCAGATAGATCACCATCATCCCCCCATCTGTGAAGAAGTAGTATGTAATGGTACTAAGGTCAAGTGCCTTTACAATTCAGGATTGGAATATGACTCAGTTGTGAATGCAACCCTGGTGCACCCTGACCAGTATACCACAGGAAAAGTGGAGATACAAGGGGCATTAAAAGGAACAGCCATCATGACACTTCCCCTAGCCAGAATCAATGTCAAGACTCGCTACGTGGAAGGAGTGATCAGTGCAGCAGTGTGTGATGATACTAATTACCCGCTGGTGTTAAGAAAGAAATATGTGTTCTTAGGGAACCCAAGGAAACCTGTGATCATGGCAACGCTCCAGACCAGGTTAAGCCCTATGAAGGAGGAGGAACCACCACTATATATTCGTCTTAAACGGTTGAGAAAGGCACAGGCAAAGGATAAAACATTAAAACCTTGATTTGGCAAATTGCCAAATAGCCATAACACCCCTAAAAAGGACAGTTTTATTTGAAGGATGGTTTGCTCTACAGGAAAGCTGGAGCAAAACAAAACGGATATGGACAGTTAGTACTGTCATTGTGTTATTGGGACAAAGTTATGAAACAAGCACATGTTGATCCAGACGGTGGACATCAGAAGATCGGCACCACCTGTCAAAGGACATCAGTGAGATATTACTGGCCAAGTGTAGCTGGGGACATTGCCCAGTATGTAAAAGCTTGTGCACAGCGTAGCAAGGTACAATCTTCAAGTAGGGAAAATAATCAGGCCATAGAAAAGCATTGTGGCAAACATAAGCCTGAAATTAAAATTAATTATGATAAGGTAGACACGGTGGATAGGAAAACCCCTTTTCACAAACAGTCTTCAAATAAACCAGTTAGAATGGCAACTCTTCGGTTGGTACCGAGAGAAAACGTAAATAAAAATACAGACCAGTCCCACCCGACACAATGTAGATCGGAATTCCGGGAACTGGCCAAAAATAGAATCGTTTGTCAGCCAAATTTGAAAACGAAACTGAGGGATTCCCCCAGAAAAGTTGGGAGTGGGCGTTTAGCCAATTGGCCTAATGTTCAGCTCACATCAACATATGGCTATTAATTCAGCATTATCAGGGTACCGGTGAGAGTGGTAGTTAGCCGACCCTATACAGTCCATTGGAAGTATTGTACGAACATTGGATTGAGATCACATATTACATAGCAATGCTAACGGGAGAATTGATTTCCTGTAGCAGGAAAATTCATGTCCCCATATTATTTATTTCGCCAGTGACGTTAGGCTGAGAAAACCGCTGGTGAATATGGACTCTGCCTGGATTTGGAAAATAATTACAGGATAACAGAGCCATTAGCGAATATTAATAAAGGGTAATACCAGATTCCATTCAAGCCTGAGCTCAGACCAATTGATGGCTGTGATCACTTCGGACGGGCACATTGAATTCATATATTGCTTTTTGGATTGGAAATTACTCCGAGTGTTTTAACCAGGATGATACGGAAATTACTGGGTCCCTTACATAACTCAGCTATCACCAATTTTATAGATTACCTCCTCATAAATATTGGAACCTTGAGGAACATCTACACCTCTGGACATGTCATTGAGCAGACTCGGAGAAGACTAATGATGAATATTGATTGATAATCAGCATTTGACAGGCAGTAGCACTTGGGCTGTTTATTAAAACAACATAATGAATTATCTCTGGATTGCAGAGGTCTGAGGCAGATTTCTTGAGTAGTGCCTACTTGAATTGACCCACCTGCAGGAAACCAGGATAACACTAAGGCAGAGTGAAGTTCAATTTGAGCTAATATGACGTGAATGTAATACAGACATAAAAGCTGCATTAGTGGTTCACGCGTTTTTAACGAGGGAGATTGTGATGAATTTACCGTGATACAACGTTAAAATATCTCCAATTATAAAGATAATATGTAGGGATAAAAATAATGCGTAGGATACTAGGAGACATGCTCGCCCATGCCCGCATTTCCTACCGCCATTGAAACTAACTAGTTAAACATGCAGACGAAACGGTACCCTTGTAGACGGGAGGGAAACGGAGATAAAAATCATTATGACGGTCTGAACACGTGTTTGAATCTAGAAAGGCAAAAAAAAGACGTAATTTGTAGTTTAAAGAAAAAAAATCACGCCACTAGTTGACACAATGTAAGAAAATGGACAGAAAACGACTTTAGCTCTTGTCAGAGACAGACGTTTCTTTGACGATTTACGGTACTTTGACGTTATAGTTTGAATATAGCGGCAACCGCGTGAACGAACGTTCAAAAACTGATTTCAAAAACTAACCTTGAGGAAAGTTAGGTTTTCGGTAATAATAATGTTATGACAATAAAACCTAGCTAGTTTGATAGCCCATCTTAAGCAGAGAAATAATATACTTTTAATTATACATACGGATAGATAACAAGGAAGATATTGACAAAAGACTGTATTGTTCCTATCAGACTAGCGAACAGTATTGTTGTGCATACTTTCACTAAAGTCTCAATTTTGCGTCCTTGAGACAAGAAAAGGCAAATTTCAAACTGTAATAAACTAGCGGGGCAAAGTCGGGAGATAGTGGCTAAAAATAACTTAGGAAGCAGGTTCGTGCAGTTTTTACATGTGTTAGTCCAAAAAAACAAGTGAAATTGTGGGGAAAAGATAGAATGTGACCGACGTACATTTTAAAAATTGAGATGTACTTTTGACTTTTTGGGGAAAAGATAAAATGTGACCGACGTACATTTGAGAAATTAAGATGTAATTTTGACTTTATTTTCAAATTTTGAATTGAAAAGCTTAGTCTTCTGATCTGATTGGCCAACGCATTTTTATATTAGCGGGATAGAGACACACATTTTTGCCATTTTATATAAGTCTGTCCAGTGACACAGTCATTAACTGCTAGTGGTGTTTTCCAAGGAAGAATACATACAATTTAGTGGGACGCCATACTCTAGCCAGCAGCTCAGCTGAGTTTTGCTAGTATTAACTGTGTTCTCAATTCTGAATTCTGGTAAGAATGAAAGCATTTATCTTGTTTATTTTAATATTTTGAGTGATTGATACTGCCATATCATGAAAAATGATTACGACAAGTAAGTGCTCGCTCTAGGTCCCCAGCCGCAGTTCAGGGTCTAGAGACAAACAAATAATATATGGACACCTAACTAAGACTATGGAAGGCGGATCAATTATTGAGATCAGTGGGAACATATCACCTATCTTATTGAATAAAAGAGGAAACTATTGAACATATATCAGATGCAATGCAGTCTTGGGGAACTGGTACTATGTGAAAACAACTGGGTAAGATGTGATATGTTGGTCAGAGAGATCTGACCCAGTCTGTGTAATGTTGTTGTGTTGTGTTGTGTATAAGAGTGGCTCAGTAGGTAGAGTACTGACACATGGCACAAAACTTTTGTTTCAGAATTGTGAGTTTCTGTTTTGGCACTAAAGAGGTGCCAAATGCTTATGTAAGAGTACACAAGCAGATGTGTGTGCCGCCTAACAGTTGTGTCTGTGCAGCCTAACATTGTACTCCAGCTACGGAGAGGAGTGGGCCACAGGAATCCTGTATCAGATCGTCACAGGCGAGATAAGTGAAATTCTGGCCTGCTGGAGATTCACAACTATTCTACCATCAAACAAAGACATAACTATTGAGAAATAAAACATTTACCTCATTCCATAAGTCAATGGACAATGATTTTGGTAGTCACAGATTGGGCGTGATGACGCCACCCCAACGTAACATCCAGTACTAGTTCTCCCAAAGACAGTATAGATAACATTAATAATAACCATTTTATAATATACCTATGTACACAAATTACATTTTATTATGCCACATATTTATGCATTTCATTGATAAACCCATATCATTTTATATGTTCTGACCAAACTAAAACATTGGTTCAGAACTAATAAATTTTAAAAAAATTGTTAAAATTTAAACTAAAACAACCAGAGTTAGTTCAGTGTGTTATAGAATTTATGAATATTATTAGACTTATTAATTACATGTATGTGTCTGTATATTATATTACTACACATTACATTTCAGTACCCTAGACTTTTTAACGTAGCTACATTCATGATAGTAAAAGAGATCTGTTTGAGGTCGTAAGTGGTAGTAAGTAGGGCCTTCTGTAATTCACATAAACATTTATCTCAGGAGCCTTCACAGCTGACCTCATACAGTACACTAGGTAACATAACAACCATACAATACCATCAAAAACCACTACAGAGATATGTCATGATTTGAATCTGTATAAACAACACGGTCATAATTTCCGCGCTCAAATCTAGAACAAATAGATCAAATATAATAGCCAATCAGAACGCTCCTTTTTCTAGTGTCTATAAAGAAACCTTTTAGAGAAGGCAGAAAGGGCCTATTCTGTGTTTTTAGTGGGAAGGAGTTATTTTATTTCTTAAAGAATAGCGAGAAATAAAAATAAATACATAGCTATAAATACACCTGATATTTAATTATCATTTTAAATAATAGAAAACGGTCCAATAATAACTGTAATATAAAATATTTAAACTTAATCACTTTATACGAGCAGGCTGAAATACGCCTAAGTTTTAATTCTTAAAAATAAATTTGGACTGAGCTCCGATTGGTCGGATGTAGCTCTATATATAGAAACGGGAACTTAGAAAGCCGCCACTATTTTTTTTTGAAATTCAAACCAAGCTGTAGAAAAATCTAGCGGACTGTGCATACCAAGTCTTTTGCCGTTCTGACCTGTTAACAGAACTAGATTCCCATTGAGGCCAGTCTCAGCTTGAGTATTATAGCCTGAGGGTTCTGTCTCGACATTACCACTTAGCTGCATTCACTCGTGAGGAAGTCTGTGGGTGACGAGAGCTCTGCATATATTAGGAGCTAGACCCAGCATTTCTCATCTAGGAGCTACAAGTCGTGTGGTCCTGACTTGTTGAGTGAAGATCAGCAGCATCTAAAGTTAAGTGACCCATAGGGGCCACTGCACAGCAACATTCAGATATTCACACAATTTTCACACTTATAAACTACTATACCCTTTATGATGAATACAAGGACGCTAAATAACTAGTGCAACTTCTACAAGTTAGGAACAGTGAAATTAATAGTAAGATAGACAGAGAGTGAACTTGGTAGGACTTTAATCAATTTTATTCATGATGGAAGAGTCTTTCCAGTTTATTTATTTTGATGTGTAAATAATATTACAGTTCTTTTGAGTATTCCTGACCTGAAAAGATATTGAGGTTTAGGACAAATAAATTGTAAATAAATTTCATTCAGACTTGCTTGATAAGTTTATTAAGTTTAAGTTCTGTATTGGAATTAACTACTTAGTATAATTTAAATTACCCCTAGATAATTAGCCAAATAAAACACAACAGTTAATCATTAATTTTTGTGGGATCATGAGAGGTAGCAGTTAGGGACTCAGAGTACTACATCATCATCATCTTCTCTGGGAACTTACATAGCTTGACCCCACTTTGATGTCTATACACGCTTGCTCTTTTCAGAGAAGGGGGTATTGCTTATAAGACCAGTCTCTTATCTGGCACTATCCTGGTATCATCTGATACACCTATTTGTCCAGGATACCTTTAGTTCATAACATCCAAACCTCTCGCTACAGAAACAATACAAAAGAGAAAATAAAATGGACAAATACTAATATAAATTAAAATCAGCAACTGCTAAAGACAATAGCTATTTAAATTGAATACAAAATTAAAAAATAAAATGACACTAAATACCCAATTATAACCAAATTTCAGGTTGAACAGGGTAGACCAAGATGGAAAGAGAAGAGGCAATAACGGTCAGCTGTTAAGTGCCCGCTCTCCACCCATCACCTCATCAAAACAACAACAACAACAGAATATTTAAAGGCGAATGTGAACAGAAAGTGTATCAATTGTAATGGGAACCACAGTGCCAGGTTTCAGGGCTGTCCAGTGTACCAGCAAACAAAACAAGCACTAAAAGAATCCATCTTAACAAGAAAACCATTTAAAACAGTAATTAAAGAAATAAAAGAAAAAACACAAACAGTAAAGTTGTAGAAGAAATCAAGTCTGTAGAAGAAGACATTAAAACTATTAAAACGCAGCTGTCAAAAGAAAAAGACCAGAAAGTAACTAACAAAACAAAAGAAAACAGTCAGCCAGATAGTTCAGCTACAACATTGGAAAATGTGAATGCGCTGAAAAGTGCAGAGGCATTGCTTCAAGAAGTAAAAACCATACAGCACCAAATTGCCCAGGATGTAGCTAAACTGACTGTACTGAAAGAAGAAAATGAAATAATACTAGTCAAACTGTCTGAACTAAAAGAGAACAATGAAATAATGCTAAAAAGAATGGAAAGTGAAAGACAGGAGATTAACCTAGGGAGAGAAGCGAATGTAGTATTGGATGAAAATAGGAAAGTGGTCAAAAAGAACATAATACAACAGAAAACAAAAGCAACCTTGAAGAAACTATCAAAGAACAAGTTGAGGAACTTTTACCATACTTAGTGGAAAAAATTAGGAACAAAATGGCAAGTCTGAATGAGGAATTTCTTGAAAACAGGGTTGATAAGGGACCCACGAGTACAGGAAATACAGAATAAGAGCAAATTTGATAGTTTAACCAAAATAAAAGGGATACTAGATGATGCTAAAGTTCAACTTAGAAGGATTTAGAATTATACAGTGGAATTGTAGGGGTATCGAAAAGAATTTTGCACCTCTACTAGCAGAGACAGGAGGAACTACCGCTATATATGCTCTTCAAGAGACACATTTAAACCCAAACAGTAGATATAGTTGTAAGGGCTTTAAGATACTTAGGCTCGATAGGAAAGAAGGTAGAGGAGGGGGTGTCGCAATCTTAGTTAACGAAACATTTAAAATTATAGACTGGAAAATATTTGATACAACCAACATAGAAGGTATCCAGGTAACTATAGCAGCAGAACCAAACAATCTAACAATCCTAAATTTATATGCAAAAAATAGCATAATTAAAGATGAAGAAATACTAGCCATAAGCACCAGACTAGGCCCCAAAACAGTCATAGTAGGCGATTTTAATTCCCATCATTATGCTTGGGGTGGACAACATGCAGACAATGCAGGAAAGCGCCTATTTGACTTCATAGAAAACAATGACCTGCTAATACTAAATGATGGAACTGCAACTAGAATTAATTCACAAGCTAACAGGGCAGACTCAGCAATAGCCATTAGTATAGCAACTAACAACCTAGCGAATGTAAATTGGGAAGTGTTACAAGACACAAACTCAGATCATCTGCCCATTGTAATAACCATGCATAAAAACGTCATTCCAAACCCAGAACCAGAGAAACCGACTTTCAGCTATAAAAAAGCAAACTGGGAAGCCTTCCAATCAGACCTGGAGGTGATGGAATATAAAGACATGGAAACAGAGGATACTGACTTGTGGGCAGAAACACTGACCAATGAAATTCTGAAAATAGCAATAAAATATATACCAAATAAAAATATGCCACAGCACCTAAAACCAATAAATAACATTAACAAGAAAAGAAAAACTCAGTGGAATAAAGAACCAGTTGCCTGGTGGAATAAACGCTGTGCAGAAATTCATGAGAGAAGAAAAAGGGCATTACAGAAATATAGAAATAACACAACAGAAGAAAACTATGATGAGTATAAACATATTAGGAATGAATCTAACAGAATAATATTTAAAGCCAAAGAAACAAATTGGAAGGAGTTTTGTCAGTCACTTAGACCTAGCACCCAAATTAAAGAAGTATGGAAAAAGCTTAAGGCAATCAAAGGGAACAATAAGAAAACAATAATGCCAACAATCAAACTACCAAACAGAGCAGAAACAGATAAAGAAAAAGCTAATGCCCTTGCTGAGTATTTCTATAAAGTCAGCGCCAAAAGTAGTCTTGGACAGGAAGACAATGAGAGAAGAGAAAGACTTGGGATACAGTTTTCAAAAGAACTACCAGACCAGATAGATGAAACAAACTATTTAGATGCTCATATAACAGAGGAAGAAGTAACTAGTGCAATAAATGAGAAATCTAATACTGCCTCAGGGCATGATATACTTCACTATGAAATCCTTAAGAACGTACCCAAAAAACTATAAACAAAATAACTTCCCTTTATAACAAAATCTGGAGCTTAGGAAAGATACCAAAAGCATGGAAAGTAGCTATGATAGTACCCATCCTAAAACCCAATAAGGAAGCCCATGATGTAAGTTCATATAGGCCTATCTCCTTAATATCACAACTAGGTAAAATACTGGAAACTGTTGTTAACAAAAGAGTTAAATTCTACCTGGAAAAAAATCAGTTATATAGCCCAAACCAGTCAGGGTTTAGAGCAGACAGAAGTACAGTAGACCAGCTTGTAAGATTAGAACATGATGTAAAGCTAGGGTTCAAGAGGAAAGAGAAAACAGTGGCAGTCTTTCTAGATGTAGCCAGAGCATATGATGAATGCTGGAGAGATGGAGCTCTTTACAAAATGAAGAAGATTGGCATTACTGGTAAAACCTATAGGTATCTAGAAAACTTTTTACAGGACAGGTATTTTGCTGCACAGGTGAATAATGATAGGTCAGAAATATATGAACAACAGAATGGGATTCCTCAGGGATCAGTGATTTCTCCTTCAATTTTCACTATAGCTGTAAATGATTTAGCAGATGAATTTAACGACATTAAGAATGCAATATCACAATTTGCAGACGACTGTGCCATTTGGCGATCTGGAAAAAACTTGGACCATGTTTACCAAAAACTTCAAAAACAAATAGACAAAGTTTCAGAGTGGATGAAAAGTTGGGGCTTTCAAATTAATGTAAACAAAACAGTAGGTATGATATTCAGCAAAGGAAATTTAAAAAAAAATAACAAAATCAATATAACCATTAAAGGACAGAAAATATGTACCTCCTCGGGACGTCCCCTTAAATAAAGATAGATATCCAACAGGGTGGAGAACTATAGAAGATCAAACGCAGTTCAAAGAACTATCAAACACAATTAAAAATAGTAATAAATACAGAAGCAAAATACCACCCTGGGAACTAAAAACACCAATCATATACTACTCACTTACTGAAAAGATCAAACAAAACATAGAAGATAAGGAAGCCAAAATGATAAGTAGAAAGTTCATAGATCAACTAACTAAACAAAGTCTGGCCGTCTACACTGATGGATACAAGGGTGATAGTGGGCAACTAGGTGCCGGAGTTGTAATACCACAATGGGGAATTAAAAAGAGCTACAGTGTAACTGAAGGGGCTTCGATTTTTACCGCAGAGATGGTAGCAATTCTAAAAAGTTTATAAATAATCGAAGATAACCCACCAGAAGCGGTTACGATATTTACAGACTCACTATCATCACTACAAGCACTAGAACACCCAGGTAAATGTAGCCGGCCAGACATAAAGGAAGAAATTCTAGCAATTAATACATCACTAGGGAACAGAGGATGTAGTGTAAGGCTAGTGTGGGTTCCAGCACACATAGGTATTTCTGGTAACGAGTTGGCAGATCAGAACGCCAAGAATGGAAGAATAAGTAAAAACAATATAAGAGCAGGACTGGGAAGGTCGGAGATCAACAGCCAAGTGAAGATAACTATAAACTAGGAATGGAAGACAACATGGAAGAAAAGTAGAAAAGGCAGACACGCGTTCAAACTGCTGAAAGAACCAGAGAGGACGTGCCAGGTCAGAGAAGAATTAAAGATACCATCAAACAAAAAACTGTGGCGTCTCGGTGCAGCATACTTTATGATAGAGGAACCACACTGCCAAGAATGTCAGGAAGAGAATGACATAGACCACTACCTGATCCACTGTAAAAAGTATGAACAATAAAGGCTTGAATTAAAAACTTACTATAGAAATCACAATATAGACATGACAGGTGAAATGGTTTTAAGTATAGATGCCCCAAGAAATGCCCAATCAATACTTAAAAGATATATATATAAAACAAAGGAAAATATATAAGGTTAGTACTTCAGAAAAGACATTCAACTAAACATAAATTAAGCAACAAGAACTAACAAATCATTAAAAAAAACACAAAATAAAAAAAACACTAACTACTCATATGACAAGGAAAGACAACGAGGTATTAAAAAAAAACAACTCAAAAAGAACAAATACTAATACAAATTAAAACCAAGTGTAAAGGGCAATAGTTATCAATAAACAATACAAAAGAGAAAATAAAATGGACAAATACTAATATAAATTAAAATCAACAACTGCTAAAGACAATAGTTATTTAAATTGAATACAAAATTAGAAAATAAAATGACACTAAATACCCAAATTATAACCAAATTTCAGGTTGAACAGGGTAGACCAAGATGGAACGAGAAGAGGCAATAACGGTCAGCTGTTAAGTGCCCGCTCTCCACCCATCACCTCTTCAAAACAACAACAACGAATATTTCTCTTGGGCTGCCATAAACAAATCGTCAGAGGACAGATGTCAGATTCTGCCGCAGAGCTCCTTTAACATTTGCAAGTGATGCAGACTGCATTGGTTTATTAAAAGCCTGATGAATCTGAGATTGTGGGTAAGAGAATTAAGTCATAATATGTATAATATTAATTACTAGTGGTTAATGGAAGTGATTTTGTGTGTAAAATCTCATTGTGTGATTCGTAGAAGGCAAGCTGCCTTGTGCTGTATAAATTATGTTTGACATTAAAGCAAAGGCCGGACGGAATGAGGGCGGTTAGTTTTCAGAAGCTTTTAAAGCATTTTTTTTTAATTGCTGGACTGGACAATACTATCAGGAATAAGTAAAAGAGGAAAGAAAGTAATTTAATGTATTGTTTGAGTATATACTCAACACTCACCATAAGGCATATGCAGTTTTAGTGATGTCAATCATGGACATATTAGGAAAGTGGTTTTTTAAATGTTGTATTATTTTATTGCATAAACCTAATTGTCACTGACTGGGTCTACCTTTCCTAAGTTACCATCACTTATTCTGAACTGCCGCACTAATCTACAATCTGGGTATGAGGATTTTAGAGCCAGATGCTATGTAGGACCTATTATATTTCAGGTCAGAGTTATCCTATCACTCACCGTGTTAGCAGAGACAAGTCTTGGTGTTGTACCTAGCGGTGTATGATTTGAACAAGCACCCTGTACCTACATCAGTTTGAAGAGTGGGGACCCTCAGTGTTGGGCTTCTCCATCTTATATTCCTGTTTCAAGTTAAAAGGCGGAAGCGAAGAAGTTAAGTCCCATTAGACAAGACTGACTCGCAGAGCATTGGCTTACCACACCTTATTCAAATTTATAGTGATGAAAACAGTGATGCTTAAATTAGTCTGGTAACATAATAGACTTTAGTCAGAATGACAGTTTTCAAAAGCTACATAACATAGAAATACTTTTGAAGATAAATTCAAGTACTATCATTAACATTGGTTCCAGAGTGATTAGTTGAACTAAGACTATTTTCATAACAAGGGAGCCTTAGCAACAAGGAAAAGACTTTATTTTTATAGTGCGTTTCAAAAAGATCGGTCGACGATTTACTTCAAATATCTTCATAATCCTTGCACTGATAAAAATGATTTTTTGCATGTGGTCTTATATTTTCAATGTCCCAAAGTTTTTATAAAATTCAATGTTGCAGGTAGTGTTCTTTTCTTGCAACGGCTAATTCCTTTGATCTTTTTTAACGAAGTAATTATTTTGTCCTGGAAGAAAATAATTTACCGTAAATGACGGAAGTTGCATATTTTCGGCAAAGGCGTCTATACAATTCGAATGTTAGAGGGGTTTGTTAATTGATTACTACGTGAGGTCCTTTTTTATTTCTTCGAAATATTTGAGAGAATAATAACGCCTATTCGTTGTAAATGTTACTTTTTATACTAAAACGTGAATGGAGAAAACATATAAAACATATAAGGTATTTACACACTTATTCTGAGTCAGACGAGTCTAACATATTGATGATTATTCTCGGCTGAACGAACGACAGTCCATCTTTTTTCCAATAGTCATTTTCCTCTTTTAAGACATGGTCTTCACATTTACACCAATAATCTTTGTCTATCTGCGAGAGGGTGGCATATGTTAGTTCTTTCATATTGCATAGTTTGAAAGTTTTATTTTCAGCTGCCACCTGTCCTTTAACTTTTGCCCAAACGAGTTCAATTGGGTTTAAATGTGAGTGATAAGGTGGCAGTCTCAAACACATATGACCATGCTGTTGAATCAACTTGTCTATATGGAATATCTTGGTCTTTTGTGATTTCTTAACAAGGGACAGTAATTCAGGTTTCAGAAACCCCTCGTTAAATGGAATGTCTTCTTTTCTAAGCCAAATCTTTATAGCATCTTTTGTACTCGAAGATGTCGGGATTTTGTCTTCTTCTGCCACAGCGTTGCGGTATGATGCGTTGTCCATTATCAAACAGGATGGTCTGTCTAGGGACGAAAGAAGAGTATTTTCAATCCACTCTCTAAATATGTTACCGTTCATCTCGGTATGATAGTCCCAGTTGTCCGTATAATTGGAAGTGAAAATAAGTTCAGCATTTCTCACTAGCCCATTATGTCTGCTGCCTGCATGTGCCATTATCAGACGTTGTCCTTTTCCACTGGGTACACATCTTTTAATCGTTCCATCTGATAACTGCCATTCCTTTTAACTTGTGTGGTGTGCATTGATCCAAGTTTCATCCACATACATAATATCACAATCTTGATTACGCATTTCCCGTACTTCACGTAAATATTTACTTCTTATAGATACTAAGTGCGGCTTCTCGCAGATGACGTTTCTTCCACTAGCGTACTTCCTAAACGTAAAGCCAGTGCTTCTAACAGTTCTCCATAATGTTGATTTCGACACATCAATGTCATTGTGTGTTCTCAGCCGAATTTTCAGTTTTCTTAGTGTCACAATTTCTTTGGAATTGAACATTCTACAAATCTCTCTTCTAATCACATCCCTGTCAAAACTATCTACTACTTCCTTTCTTCCTTGCGTCCTGGTATTGATTGAACTGAAAATTCCATTAGCTTTGAGTAATTGATGAAATGAGCGTTTACTTAAACCCAAAGCGTGAATAGTTCTCTTTTCAGGATTTGAGAGACTCCGATGCAGTTTACCACGCTTAGCTTCTCTGCATAAATATTTATACATCTTCACTGCCATTGTATGCAGTGTAAGAAACTTGACTTTCATACCCATTGTATTACAGACCTAGAATACCGCAAGATACGCCTATGCACTGAAATACACAATCAGTAGAACGGTAACTGAACGCACCGGAAGGATCAATGTAATGTTCAAAACCGTGCGATAGTGAGCTGAAACACGGGAAAATCACGTAAACTTGCGTTCAAGATGTTAAATCGAAATAGCGCACAAATATGAAGGGGTAAGCCCTCTCAATACATGGTTGGACTAGGAGGTGGTCGATTTTGTATACTTTAAATAAAGAAAATTTAAAACCATAAGTTTGTTAACGAGGAAAAAAATGTTCCCCTCGGGACAAAGCGATCATTAGGTCATATGCAAAGTTGCAACAATTACGATCAAGTGGTTGCAGAGATATTGAATATTAAACAGCGGCAAACATTGTGAAACGCACTATAGTAATTGCCTTTTATTTGGTGTACATACATGCAACATCATCGGTGTTTTTTTTTTTTTCATTTTTATTTTTTTGTGTTTACGCAACAAAACAAAACAGATGAATGTACATAAATTAAATTAAGAAATTGTAGTGCACTGTTTTGATTACTTTATGTCAGCTTTGAATTCATTTTACTTTGAATTTAATTAATTCCCCTAGACACCATAACAGCCCATAGGTAGAATTCCGAGAGAGGCACCATAGAGTACTGGTACTGAATATTACTATCTCGGCCAGTAATTCTTTACAGCCTGACTTTAAACCTATGAACTCTAGACACCATTGCTCTTTTCTGAGAATGGGGTATTTTTTATAAGACCAGACTCTTCTCTGGCAACTATCCTTGTATCACCTGATACACCTTGTTGTCTATATTCTTCATAAATTACTTAACCTCTCGCGACAACTACTACAAGAGCATGTATGTAGGCTTTCTACTGCGTCAGCTGCAATGTTGAATCCATGCTCCGGAAGAAGCACAAAGGAAATTGATGATGATTGTGATGAAGATTTATCTGTTGACAACTCTTATACATTAAGATAAAGATTTATATATTGACAACTCTTATACATTAAGATAAAGATTTATCTATTGACAACTCTTATACATTAAGATGAAGATTTATGTATTGACAATCCTTATACATTAAGATGAAGATTTATCTATTGACAACCCTTATACATTAATTGAAATTGATGATTGTAAGATGAAGATTTATCATTAAGATGAAGATTTATCTATTGACAACTACTTATTACACTCTTTACATTATAAAGAATTTATAAGATGAAGATTTATCTATTGACATTAAGATGAAGAACTCTTATACATTAAATGAAGAATTGACAACTTTATACATTAAGATTGACAACTCTTATACATTAAGATGAAGATTTATGTATTGACAATCCTTATACATTAAGATGAAGATTTATCTATTGACAACTCTTATACATTAAGATGAAGATTTATCTATTGACAACTCTTATACATTAAGATGAAGATTTATCTATTGACAACTCTTATACATTAAGATGAAGATTTATCTATTGACAACTCTTATACATTACTATTTTGCAGAATTTATTGGCTCACACTCAATTTTCACTGCGCTCTGCAACTGTCCAGTTTTCACTCACTGTAAACTAAGTCATCCACACCAAATGTGAGAATCTTCATTTTTAATTCCGGGCTCAATTTTCTATTACCCGCTCTTTTATTTACTTTGCTGAATGTCGATTATACTGGCTGAATTCTGGATTTTATCTCGTCCATTTTTTCTTGTTTTGTAATGGAATAAAGAATTAGAACAAATAAAATAAATTGGGGAACGACAGAATTTTGTTTCTCTCTGACATCAATAGCTGATATCCCAAAACCAAATAGACAGACGATTGGTCCGCGAGGACAAATAATATCAACAATAAAACAAAATTGAAACAGATGAAAGAGAGGTACAAAGAAAGTGCAGCAACCAGGAAATATCAAAGAGAAGAACGTAGCAGATTTCTGAGAGAGAGAGAGAGAGAGAGAGAGAGAGAGAGAGAGAGAGAGAGAGAGAGAGAGAGAGAGAGAGAGAGAGAGAGAGAGAGAGAGAGAGAGAGAGAGAGAGAGAAAGGAGCTTTCTAGAACTGTATGACGTCCCGATATTACAATTGCCTAACTGAAATGTCCTTTAACGAACAATGAAAAATTCCCATCAGTTTTTCGGGAAGATGCAGAATAGGCACGCTTTTAATGGCGAAAGATAAATTAAGCACCAATTATAACAACATGCAAGCCTTTCGATTTTTGTGTGTGGAGCATGGATCATGATACGCTGTACTACAAAGATCTTTGACGTGTCACTTACTCGTTTAAGAATAATATCAATGTAGCAAAATATTTGTTTCTTCTTTTATCTACAACTTGTGACGTGAATATTGTGCACATTATGTCTGCATATTGCTAACTCCCAAAACCAAGCAGCACGTATTATAACAGGGGCCCTAAAATTCACCAAAATCCACCGTATGGAAAACATTGCAGGGCTACAGTCAATGGAGGACAGATGTGACAGCAGAGTGTTACAACAAGCTGCAAAATTTAAGAGACTCGCAGGACATCCCATGTTCCAAAGAATTAATAGGCTAGAAGAGGCTGGCTCAAGAGAACTAACTTTGTGGCCCAAGCAAAAGAAAATTTTAGCAAAATTACCATGCTAGCAAGCTCAGTTGCAAAGAAAATACCAACAAGCACACCTATCCCACTGTGGAAAATAAGATGCTTTCCTGAGCTAAAATCTGATATTACAGGCATTGAAACTAAGGGAACACAGACAGAAACACAAAGAAAGTATATAGCAACCAAATGTATTGACCAAAAACGTCCAGCAAAGCTTTGGACACATGCATATACTGATGGTTCTAGACACACACACAAACACATATACTGATGGTTCAGCAAAAAACGCAGTTGAAAATGGGGGTGCTGGCATCCTCATAAAATTAAAGAACAGAATCCACTCTGTGGCAAACGCCACTGGCAAATATTGCAATAACTTCCATGCTGAAGCAGAAGCCCTGAAACAGGAAGCGGAAACTCTTATTGAATGCAAAGCACATGCAGAAAAACAAATAGTAATCTTTACAAATGCCCTCTCAGCAATAACAGCTCTGAAGAGCCACCATGATAAAGAATTGAAAGATCTGATAAAGTCTCTTGAAAGACTGGTCTAATGCTTCAACAAGTGCACAATCCAGTGGATACCAGCCCATTGTAACATACCAGTAATGATGAGGCAGATAAACGTCCTAAGGAAGGAGGAGCGCTTCTATAAAAGCCACATTCAAGTCCAAATGCGAAAGAGAGCACCCAGGCCATTAAAAAATTGATGTATATCATCAGCTATCTAGGCGAGACCAGGTCAGGAACCTTGAGCTGCCTACTGCCTTTATTAGAATCATTAATGTGGAAGTCTGAAGGCGAACGAGGAAGAAGGATGAAGTAGAAGATTGCTGACTGGTTTCTTATTACGTTTCATGCGTTATGTCATGATTATTGTGGTTTTTTGTTGCGTCAAAAGTAAACTGAATCATGCATTCTTGTGTAAATGAACACGTCCTTGTCATTTCTAAGAGCTCGGCTCACATTTGGCGCAATGGCACTTTGTACGTGTTGCGTGGTGCAAGTTGCACAGAAAGGTGGTGTGAATACACATAATGGTAGGCACTCAAAAGGTAGCGTAAATGTACATAATTGGTACGCACATAAAGACGGTGTGAATATGCATTACTGGTAGGCACATAAAGACGGTGTGAATACATGCAAATGGTAGACACATAATGATAGCGTGAATACACGTAACTGGTTAGCACATACATGCGGCGTGAATATACATTACTAGTAGGCACATAAAGACGGTGCGAATACACGCAATTTGTAAGCACATAAATGCGTCGTGAATGATCATAATTTGAAGGCACTTAATGACTGCATGAATAAAAAATAACCGATAAGTGCATAAAGGCGGCATCAATAAACATAACTAGTAAGTACATAAAGGCGGCGTGAATGCTTATAACTGGATAAAAGTTAGTTGCTTATCCTTTACAGGACGTGGCAATCAACCCCAGCTTTTATTGGCTGTTTGTGATTTTTCTAGGCAATTTTTTTCATTCAGTAGTTTGTATAACTGGATACTTGAGTATAATCGAATGATTGAAGTTCTATCTGTGGCGTGATTGTCTCCCCTGCTTCACAATAGTTGTCAATGGTAAAACGTAGAGTATAATGACGAGGGTATTCAAAGGTATCAACTTTCTCTTGGCAAAGATAACAATAGGAACATGATGCTTCTATTTAAGGGAGATACACAGAATTTTAAGTAAAAACAAGCATAATAACTGAGCTCATCTAAGCTGTCACGAACGTGTTATTCTCCCGCCCCTTCTGTGAGTTAAAATATTTTATGAGCCCCCCAGCTGGAGGTGATTCAGCAACATTTATGTATTTAAAATAGTTTGATTTATATGGGTGCAGACATTCAATTCACTCAAGATTGATAAATATAACTATAGCTTTAAATTTACACATACACAGGTTTAATTATCACATATAGTTTAAGAATGTAAAATAAAGAAAGTTGTTTATAAAAATAAAGCGATGATATTTATCATCATTGGATGATTTAAATTGGGGTGAAACATACGAAAATTTTGGAAATGTCCATTGGTTTCGCTGTTATGCTACTTAGCTTCCGGTGTGAGATCGATTCGCCTTTACCCTGCGGTAGAATAATGTGACAAAATCGTCCTATCTGTTCGTTCAGTTTTTCTTTCTACACTCTATGCCAGTTTTCATCAGTCATTATCTCTCAGTGAAGGTGCAATCACATGTTTTTGGCTTGACCGCACGTGACATGTTTATCTTGTAAATTGTACAAGTCTGCTTGGTGAAGTGATCACAATAGAATAAGGATAATACACGCCTGGTCGTTAATACCCAAGTCTAGAGTGTTTGGGTAGATAAATGCAAACGTTAGTCTATCACTAATTAAGTGTTTATGCACCACATTCAGATTGCATGTTTCCCATCAGCTTGGTTGAAGATGAATATTTTAAGATAACGAGTGTTTCATTCGACGGCATGACTGTAGAAAAAAATAATACTCCCAAGTTTATATTGAATACAACAGGATTGGATTATTATGACACAGGGAAATATGACATAATCAGCTCTGACAATGGTCTATTACCATAATAAACAGAGATGGGAAGACGAGATCAACCTTGAAGAAGAGGGACAAGGTAGGATGTATAATTGTTCCGGTGAAGGTTACATTTACCATCTATCGATGCATGAAGGCATATCTGGAGTCATCCTTATATGACCATCAGCTATGCATAATGCTACAATGTATGTACGTTGAAGTGAACCTATGTCTGTGAGGCTGATTACATCCTCAGTAACTCTTGAAATCATCCACACACTTCCAGGGATTCCCTCTGTGGTGAAACTTGTTGAGAACCCAGCATTACACATTAAGCTTTGAGAAGTCACTTGAGCCCCAGGCGTAATTCTATGACTTGGTTGACTGCATGCAGGAGGATCTTACTGTGAACCAAGTGATAGGCAGGGGAAGCTGAGAGGTGGTTCTGTGCAGGACATGACAATTCCTTGCGAGAGCCCAGAACCAGAGTACAGTGTTTTAGCTCTGCATAGTTGAGAGCCCCCTTCGATGACGGGGAATGCACAGCATGCCACGCACTTCTTACTCCTAGCTAGTGACCAGATGTGACGCTCTTTTGGATGCAAGCCAGGCTGGAGAAACTGGAACTCATGACTTCAACTCGTTTCGGAATGGCGGAAAAGCCACAGGAAAAGCCTAGATCTACAGTGTAGATAATACCAAGGATTCTTCAACTTGGTATTGGCTGCTACAGAGCGAGAAGCTCATCAGCCTTAGTTAAACAACAACAACAGCTGTCTATGGCGATGTCAATAATTAGTAATACTACCAATACCTGTGGACGAACGACCTGTCCTACACTACAAACGATTTGGGTGAAAAAGTTTACTAAAATAAGACGTCTTACCTGATAGTTGGCTTAAAATGGAAAACGTACTAAACTGTGACTGGATTCCACACAAAAGAAACTCACGAGATTGAGTTTTGTGTGGGCGAATTTCAACCTTAAAATCCTGAGTGTTCTTAAGATTGCCAACTGCATTCCATCTTCGTCAAGGAGACCAGACGCCAGGATAAGAGTTAGTAATAAGGATTCCATTATAGGTCTGGCCAAAGTTAGAAGAAGTAACTTTTAAAATTAAAAGTATAAAAACGTATTTTATACTTGGAGCCAAAAGTCCGAGGACATCTTCCTCGAGTGGTAAAAGTTGGGAATGTACTTTAACAAGTAACCTTAGCTCGCAAGGACAAACTGTACCTTAAACTGTTACATGACATACTACGGCCATTCGGTGCATCAAAGTCTGGACAAAGTCGTTCACTTCATTCATAGTGAAGGGGTAAGTTATAACATGTACATTCTTCTTATTTTATATGTGCATTTTACAAGAAAGAAATGCTTTTTTTTCGTAATGTTGTGTATAGGGCTTGTAACTTCATCATATAAAATAACTTGCCACATAGACCATCCCTGCAGGAACTAGTGACTGCTTCCTGCAAGTTTCTTTACAAGGAAGCAATAGCAGAAGTACCCTCATGCTCCATAGAGAGTAGAAAGAGGATGATGACTATATCATAATGTGGATTTCATACGTCAAATCTCTATTTCAGCATGATGTATATATAATTATAAGACGGTATTGAATCAGTTTTACAAATAACAGTTCACATGAGACAAGGGACGTTTCGGGTTTTACCCTTCGTCAGCCACAAACAGGTGACAAAGACAAAAATTACATATAGTACTACAAAACTATACGATGATGAGAAACATACAACAAATGGGCGATACAAGCAGATGGAAAAAGTAAACAATAACAATACAAGAAAACCGTAAAATCTAAAAGAAATACTGAAACAAGAAAGTAAATAATCCAACGAAACGAAAAAAAGAAGAATAAACAAAACTGTGGAACTAGTTAAAGTTAGCTTAGCTCGATGCAAAGAATCCGTGGAAGAAAGTGGTAGTCTCTTGTCACAGAATTCACAAGGAATTCTGTGACAAGAGACTACCGCTTTCTTCCACGGATTCTTTGCATCGAGCTAAGCTAACTTTAACTAGTTCCACAGTTTTGTTTATTCTTCTTTTTTTCGTTTCGTTGGATTATTTACTTCAGTGGTGGCCAAGCTAAGGTTGGCCGAGGGCCAGATTATTGTAAAGGGTAACACCAGAGGGCCAGACCTATAAAATCCTTAAAAAATAACGTTCTGAGATTTAGTTTTACATATATAATGAACCACGTACAGAATGCAACTTCAAACTACTGTATACCAGTCTTCGGACTGAAATTACTGTAAAAAAAATATATAATGAATCTGTTGTTTTAATTTGTTTTGTAATTTGTAATATGACATGTAATTATTTATTTCAAACATAACATTTATGTGTTATTTCATTGTGAAGAGTGTGGCTTATCAAAACGTTTCACCAGTGATTTGAAGTCTACTTCCATTTGTGACATAGCAATTCTGATAACATGGGATAATACAGAGTCAATTAATCTGTTTCTGGTCTTGGATTTGATAAGCTTCATGACAGAAAATGTCTCACAAAGATATGTGCTACCAAATATAGAGCACACTTTTAGGGCCCATTTTCTCAGAAGTGGGTAACGTTCCATTGGTAGTAATTTCCACAAATCAGCTCCAGTTGCTTCTGTTGTGTTGATGAATGGGTCACACTGGAGTTCACATAACTGTAATTGTAGTTCTGCTGGCTGAGACTCCACTGTGCACTTGAATGGGTTGTTAAAAAGTTCCATTTGTGGACGAAACATCTCAACATCTTGAAATCGACGATCAAACTCAGAAATCAGCTGTTCAATGTCATCTGTGTACCTCCTGAAGTTAACACTCTCTTTCTCAGACAGCTGTTATACTTAACACACTTCACAAGACCAACTGTACACCTCAACTCCTTCCTATATAAATGTACCTACCATCCACCCCCACTCCCACGATCACTTTTCCATACCGGTGCTAAAGACAAAGCAATATCATTGGATCTCAGAGACTTCCGACCGCAGAAAAGATCTGTCATTGCTTTCAGTTTCTCATTATCAAAGTAGGTACCGACACTGTCTTCGCCTGTCCACGTGCACGATCAGAGATTTGACGTTATTATTTCCGTTTTGTCGGCACTATCTAGTAGAGCTCAATTGGTATGATAGAGAGAGAGAGTTGGTGGTGTTGTGGGAGGTGGGGAGATGTTAATCGTACATTTTGGGTCTTTTTGGTTTTGTTTCTGGTGCCTGTGCGTGCTATTTTATAATATTTTTTTTTGCACAGTGGTCGGAGTATACAGTAGTGTATCGCCCATTTGTTGTATGTTTCTCATCATCGTATAGTTTTGTAGTACCTATATGTAATTTTTGTCTTTGTCACCTGTTTGTGGCTGACGAAGGGTAAAACCCGAAACGTCCCTTGTCTCATGTGAACTGTTATTTGTAAAACTGATTCAATACCGTTTTATTAGTTTATAAACTTATATTCCTTACCAGTTTTACTGCAGCCCCTTAATTTATTTACTTGTACTATATATAATTATACGCCATTGTCATTTGTCCACTCTCCTAAACACACTTTCGTCTGTCTCGATGACCTGGGAATTCATTCTCATGTACATCAGAAACATTTGAGGAAGATGTAATGGTGGAGCAAACGCAGGTCGCCTGATGCTTACATCGGGAGACATAAAACTGATATGATTTTCTAGTTTCTCTCAGTTTCTGGAACTAGTTCCCAGAATTCAACGATTGACACCATCCATAAGAAACGGGTCTACAGCAATTTGTTTTACGTGATGTGGTTGCCACCCCTATGCACTATCTTTATTTTTTCAATTGTTTTTTGTTTGTTTTGTAGTACTGAAAATAAAGAATGTAATCGTATGTAAATTAGTTAATAAGTACAGACAAAAATAAGCTCACAAGTAAAATAGTGTTTAATTAATAAGGCTTTTACAAAGATCTCCTTCAAGTACCGCGTCCCTTTGACTTACCCAACTAAATGCAATTTTACCCCTTCCCCCTTTCCACCATCAAAACAAAAGTTGTAAACGTTCATACCAGATGATTCAGCTTGCTAAACGTTTGTGTCTTTGATCTGATTGGGCTGTTTTGAGAATGGTGATAACTTGTTTCTGTTTTATTTTTATATACTTACTTACTTAGTCGTTCCTCTTCTACCGTGAGGTGTAGAGGTTTGGAAGAGAGAGCGCCAGACTATCCTATCGGCTGTCTTCTTCCTGGCCTGGTTCCATTCTAGTCCTCGGTCCTTCAAAGATTGTCTAATGTTGTCCTCCCAGCGGACTCTGGGTCGTCCTGGGGGTCTGGATCCCTGGCTCTTTGTTTCCCATGCTTGTCGTGGTAGCCGATCTTCTCCCATTCTGCAGACATGGCCAAACCATCTTAGTTGGGACTGTTCTATTTTTATTTTATATTTTAATTCTAATTTCTATTCTAACATAATTTATGAAAGAAACGAGCCTCACTCGTATTTGTTTGTGAAGTCACATTTTTTTAACCTCCCTCTATCCGTCACACATCGTGATAAAATTCTGATTCCTCTCCCACACCTCACAGCGTGACGTCATATGCGGGACGACCCCTAATGTGAAAAACCAAACGGGAGGTAAATCAAACAGTAAGTAGTGTACCCAACAAATGAAACATCAAGCAAGTTAATACTGACAAATAAAATCGATACTTTCTTTATGGTAATACCTAAGACTCGACACGAATATCAATGATAATCGAATTACAGTAACCGTATTTGGCGGTCACAAAAGGTGGTCTTCAAGACGGCGCGGTTGTGATTCTTAGTTTGGTGGTACAAATATTGATAATAGGTAAAGGAAAAAAGTGAAGGATCCCGTTACATGCCCATTGAGGCATATTGGGAATATGGTGTTAGGCCCATATTTATTTGACCATCGGCACACTAGGGATGATGTGGTCAGCATCACGCCGGCCGCCTTAATCTTCCTACAAGTTGCTCTGGTACCCGATTGGGGTTGGGTCGACCCAGGAGCCGTTTGCGGCCTAAAAAAAATCCCACATAATCTGGGGATCGAACCATATACCACTGAGCTAGGAAGCCAGTGCACTAACCACTATGCTACCGCGGCTCCCCCAACATTTGTTTGTTCAATTCATTTCACTGATTCATTACCTCTCTACTCCTTATGCAGCATTTGCTTTTAATACATCAAAGACCTTCCTATCCTGTGCCATGCGCTAAAGACCTTTCCACGCTCCAAGTCTGTCTTCACTCCCCTCCTGCATGAGCTTATCGATGTCTCTCCCTCTCTATTTATCTTATTCCGTGGATTTCAGAAGTGGACATCCTCGCAACCTCTATCGCCTGATTTGCTCAACATGTGTCCTGTACATGCCAATCTTCTCTGCGTCTTATTCCACTGGTATGTTTCTTCGACTCAAATGTCAAGTCAGTCCTATTGTATGGTTCTGAAACACGGAGAACACAAAAAACAGCAACCACAAAGCTACAAACTTTCATGAATAGGTGACTGCGTAGAATAGAAGGATTAGAATAGTATGTAGAGGTGACTGTGACTTGTACTAGAAAAGAGCCTACAGTAATCTGACATCTTATTGTAACCTTATAGCTGCTCTCTGATTTGCTAGCTAATACATGCATCATCCCAACTGTCTCTAATTCTGCTAGCTCACCTTTTGTTCCCGCCCTCATTTCTTTAAACACGGGCAAACGCAGTGTTTACAATCTTCGTGACCTGTCAGTCATAACAGGAAACAAATCACGCCTTGGTTTTACTCCTTTCTACACACGCGAGCTCATCTGTCAATCATATAATACTCGACAGACAGACAGCACGTGAGAAAGGCGGAACTGACCCTTTGAAGTCTGTCCAGGGAAAGTCTAGAACTCCCTAGTTTCTTTTGATCTTGTAACACGGGCATTCTACAGAGAAAACCGCTAGGAGAACGAAAGTCTTTGATATTGGTCACCACTCCAGACGAGAGCCGCTGGAAAGACCGAGACATAAGCCTTTGAACTTTCATCTTTTGCTTCTGAATTTGTGTCCCACACTGGAATGCGACTTAACGCTATTAGAGATGGAAAGCCATTTACTGATATATATACGACTGTGTATTTAACCCAGCTATCACTCGTCAGTCAGAATTTGAGAGAAAATCTAGCGCGTAATTATAACCATTTTTTGGATTATTGTTTAAACAAAAGTAATTTTTATTCTGGATTTTCTGGTAAATAGTTCTAAGTGTTAGAAGTATTTTACAGTGATAGCATTTAAAGTTAAACACTTAAATACTTTAAACATACAGTTAAATACTTCACTAGATCTTTTTCTTTGCTAGTAAGGCGAATTAAATAAAATAACGCGTAGCGAGATTCATAACCAGATATTCAATTAAAATGTTAGGCCACGTCCCCGACCGCTACCTAGCTGAGACGAGACGGTAAATTGTGTTTACAGTGTAGACCGACGCATCACTAAACTCTCCAGGAGAGAGTGTGCGTTATCCCTCGTTTCCTAGTCACAACCTTTCTTAGTTTGGTGAGAAGATCTGCATAGTACTGTCCATTAACTGTGTTTCCACGAGGCAGATAATCTTTCAAAAGGACACCTTTGCCGTCCCAAAAAAACAGTCAGCAACACTTTTCCTGCAGATTTCTGCGCCCTTGGCTTGACAGGTGTTGGGGAGCCCGGGGTTTTCCATTGCATTCTGGCAATTTTGGATTCGGGGTCATAATGGGGTACCCAAGTCTCATCTACTGTCACCATGGTCTCCAAAACATTTTTTGACTGACACTTTTTGAGCAACTGTTGACATCAATTTACCCTCGTTTGCTTCTGTTCACGTGTCAACAGTCACGAAACCCAGCGTGCACACACTTTTCTCATGTTCAGTCTGTTGTGTAAAATTCTATAAACTGTTCTTTCATTTAGTTTACTCTACTAGCTATCTCCACAATTGTCATTTTTCAATCCTGGTCAATGATTTTCTTCACTCTTGTTGCATTTTCGTCGTTGCACTCTGAGGCTGCTCTACCAGATCTTGGCAGATTAGCAACATTTGCGCGGCCGCACTTAAACTGTTGGCACCAGTTCTTTACCGAAGTATATGAAGGAAAAGAATCACGAAACACTGGTTCCATCTCCCTGTGTATTTCTGTAAGTGTTTTTCCCTGAAACATCATAAATTTCATCACAGCTCTGGCCTCTTTCTTTTCCATTGTTTTGTCAAATCTTTGGAGCAGCAGATCCGGTCAATAGGGTACATTGCGCCGTGCACCGTAGAGGAAAAACCCATTGAAGAAACAAACGCGTACTTCACACATTCAGTGCAAATATGATAAACTTTAAATGTGCCAAGTTTCATCTTCCTCCTGTGACTCCTACGTGATCAGGCCCAAGACTTATGTCAATCCCCTTGTTTTATAGTGTCTATTATTTTTTTTTAATGACATACGACAAATTAACAGACACCGACAATTTAATGGCACTAAAGTACAGTAAAGGTGATAAGTTGTACGTCGCACATTATGAGGAATAAATAACACACTGTGATAGACTTGCCAGCCGCGAGAAGAGGCGAGAGAGTTTTCATCGATTCAGTCTGACCCAAAATCCGCGGCCAGCGATGACTGTGTGTGTAGGCGTAGAACGAACACCGTGTATCTTTTAAATTCGTCAGAATTTGACAGAGCGGATGAGAGACTGTCGTGTCCCCGTCTATACATATTTATATTTACATAGAGCTGTAGCATTTTCCCACAAATGTTTCTTGTATTTTTTCGCAGACCTGATCCTCAAGTAGACGACCAGTGGTCTTTTCGTTTCCTTATTCAATTTCATGCTAGAAGTGTACACTAGCCGATTATACGGTGTGACTGTAATTAAACTACTGGACTTACTAAATCCAGAAATATTATTTTAACAGCCCACAAGTGGTGTATCCTTGAAACATTATTTTTTTCCCCAACACCTGACAGTTGTAATCCCAGTGGAGTACAAATCTATACACTGTGCAGGAGTGGCCCTCTGGCAAAGAGTCGGCCGATAGAAAATCCATCATCATCATTTGTAACATTTGTCGCAACCGGATTATTCCAGAACACTAGAAGTAATCCCCTCTCTTAAATGGTAAACACCAAGGACCCTCACATATTCAATATTTGTAGTAAACCCTATATCCAAATAGACGTTCCAGCCCGAGCGGGAAACAAAACTGTTTTCCCCTCCCGCCCTCAACACTGCAAGAGTTGTCGCAACGAAATTATTCAGTTGTAGTTCCTGTATCTAGAATCACATTCCCATGTGCACACAGTGGAGGAACAGTGTTAGTTTTTTTTAGAACAGTGAAGACAACCCTTTATAATTTATATTATTTCCAGGATTCATCGTGGACCTTAACTTATTCGGCGTTCACCTCATTAGATTTTTTTTGGGATGAACTGGGGCCAATTTGTGTCCTCGACTGCTGGGGGTGATACACTAATCAACAGTAAAATAGGGACTAGGTTCGTGGAATAAATTTACCAAGGGATACCACAGATACCACAAAAGCCTTCGATCGAGTCTGGCATGAAGGCTTATGGCAAGTAATGAGAAAATTCAATTTTGATACCAACATCATAGATATCATTGAAGCACTATACAAGGACGCAAGCAGTGCTGTTTTTGCAAGCAACGACATTGGAGAATTTTTCAAAACAACTGTAGGAGTTCGGCAGGGATGTATCCTGTCCCCAGTGCTCTTTAATATTTATCTAGAACATATTATGCAGGAGGCTCTCTACGATTATAAATCAACCATATCGATTGGAGGCCGACCTCTGTGCAACCTACGTTTTGCTGATGATATTGATCTGATAGCTGGATCAGAATCAGAACTTCAAGACCTTACCTCTAGACTGGAGAAAGTAACAAGAACGTATGGGATGGAAATTAATATAGAAAAAAGCAAGATATTGGTGAATAGCCATAAGAAACATGTTCCGACCAACATTACGTTAAATGGGCAAACGTTAGAAGAAGTTAACACCTTTAAATATCTCGGGTCCACTATATGCAGTGATGGAAGATCAATTAAAGAAATCAAGACAAGACTTGAGATGGCCTCAGCTGCCATGACAAGGTTGAATGTGATCTGGAAAAGTAACATCAGTTTTCCTGTGAAGATCAAATTATACAAATCACTTGTATTATCTATTCTCTTGTATGGGTGTGAGAGCTGGACACTCACTGCAGATACGGAGCGAAGGATTCAGGCTTTCGAGCATAAATGTTATAGAAGAATTTTGCGCATTTGCTATAAAGAGCACAAAACAAATGTCTATGTTAGAGAGAAGATAAACACCTATGCAGGCCACCAAGAACCACTTTTGTCAGTAGTGAAACGTCGAAAGCTTGCCTGGTTTGGGCATGTAACTCGTCATGACTCCCTTTCGAAAACGATCCTTCAGGAACAGTCGAAGGTGACCGGTTACGGGCTGAGATGAGATGATGACCACAGACCCACGAGAAGAGTACCAATAGGTAAGAGTGTGAGAAGTGGCCATGTGATTGAGAGAGCGTGTGATGATTTTTCTGTTGCTGGTAAATATTATTTAATTAGGTTGTTGATGTTGTTTACTTGACTTGGTCTTATATTGTTCCAAAACTGTATTCTATAACATAGTGCTAACCTTCAACCTTTGGGTAAATATTTTCTTTGGGTTATTGACCTTATACGGTGAAGGCGCCCCGTGTTTCTTTACTTCTTCTATATGTGTAAATGATTTTTCTTGCTATCTTTTTGGGTTTTTGATGTTGTGAACATTTAGTGATAATAAACAACAAGAAAACTTAACTTTGTGTGTTGGTCACATTTATACCCATTTATCCTTAGTTTTTTTCACGTTTGTGTGTCTTTCTGTCACATATTGTTGTGTGTGTGTAGAGTAACCTGTTCTTATTTTAGATAGGAAGGTGTGGTAAAGTGGGATGATATAAATATTTATAGGGGACTTAGTGTACTGACTGAGATCAGCTGTGAAGGTATCTGTATCTAATAAGTATGGTGTATTACAGATGACCTTACTTTGCTACCACATTTATACCTCAGTCAGACTTATTCTGGAATATTGTGATGACTACGTTGAATGTCTAGGGTTATGATAGTGATGAAGTGTATGTTCACAACAACCAACAGACAAATAAACAATTTAATTTAATCCACAATACTTTACAACACTGTGACACTCACATACATAGAACACTCTATAAGACTATCTTAATAAGTCAAGTGTAACTTTTAAAAATATGTATTAATTCCTTTCAATAATAGATATCCTGATTCAACTACAAAGTGAACCAGGAATCCCAATCAAATGTAATCACAAGTTGTATGTACACAATTTATAGATAGGATCTTTGTATTGACATATATTATTATTACAATATGTGTGTAAGTAGTGATGTAGTACTATGAGGTAATACTGGCTATTCAAGCTATGTTGTTGTTTGTCATCATGACTTCAAGTGTTTGTTTCTGGTGAAAATAATATTGGAAAGGTTCACAGTTTCTTTTTATTTGAAACAAATAAATGTCCCTCTTGATTTAAGGTAAAGTCACTTTTAGAGGGGGGGGGGGGGTATACACAAGATTGAGCTGCTCTGGCCAACGTAATCTTAACTTCTGTGTGGGCGGCAGGAAACAGTCTCCTATGCTCGCTTGCGTCACAGTTTTCTTGAGGAACAACACTGGTCGATATCTTGACCAAGGAGTATGCTATCAGCCTCTTAATTCAGCAAAGCTCAGACCAGGTGCTGCTTTAATACTTTAGTACCACGGTCCCTGAAACAAGAAGGTTGTACCTCCTACTTCAGAACTAATTTATAATCTATTTCCACACTGAAGCACAATACATAACAAACACCGAGTTCAGCGCGGTAGGCCAACTGTTAGCTTCTCATGTAACAGTATACACCAGTATTCCTCTCCCTAATGGTTACAACGCCTCTGCAATTCCAGCATTAATTCCTTCTATTCAATAAGATAGGTGTCATAGTACTATTTGGCAATCCCATGCAGTTATACTCCTCTCCGACAAGTTTTTCTCATGATAGAGCAATATCTAGGCTTTGCCTCATGTTTGTTACTGAACCACACACATACAGACATAAATTTATCAATTCACATTCAATTTTCATCTAAAAGATATCAAATATGTCTAGCTTACCACAATTCACGGAAATATTAAACAAATACGTTGACTAGCGATGAGTTATGGCACAATTCCGATCTGCCTCTGTCCCAGGCTTTTATTAGAAAAATATGAGCTGGATCTCAACGCACTTGCTTTTACAAATTGGATTTTCAAAAAAGTGGCACTGAACTGACGCTCCTAATTGACTATATTAAATGGTCTAGCCAATGAGACCATGTTTACAAAAGCATTTGAAAAAAAGTACCCTTCCTATCGTTGCCATTAACAACCAAAAATAGTATTTGCCATCGACTAATAATGTTTCGCCTTACATATTATTCTAGCCAATCAAATCGGATTTAACGTGGTGGCCTCATTTCCTCTAAAGCAGAGTCCAAACACGCTATTATGAGCAAATATGATCCTGTGTTGTCAGACAACACCACTATAATATTTTGGCTATAATTTGTTAATTATTAGACTATTTGCTTAACACCTAACATATTCTTTGTCAGCAAGACCTAAGGCACCCAAATATATAAGTTTAATGGAGCTAAGTGGCTGCGTTCAAAATATGTATTTTCTTCTAGGATAGTCGTGCTGTTACCACCTCCTCACTTCCATACTATGGGGTGTCTTCTGTACTGCCAGACTAATGTCAGGAGCTTAGACATAACATAAATCAGTAGAATGTCATGTTTCCTAATAAGCATTAAACATGTTTTCAAAACCTAACCGTGTATTGGTAGTGTTTTTTTTATTACTGTTTATTTGAAAAATATTAGTGCTTCATGCCTTTCGCGTTCACTTTTTCATCGCGAGACGAACGTGGTAGTAGTGAATGCGTTCCTCTGTACATCTCTCTCTCTCTCTCTTCTAAGCTCGTCTGTCTTTTCTTTTACTTAGTGCATAAAATGACATTAATGGAATATTAAATCTAGGTCATTACGCAGTGTGTCTATCTCAAGGTTTTCTAAGAAACACAGTACCAGTTTTCTTTTTAGAAACGCGTGTATTTTATACAGTAGGCTTTACTATCAAACGTGAAAGCGTTACAATTATGCAGACGAAGTAGAAAAAGGGGATTTCTTGTTAGCTAGTATGACGTTCTATAACACAGGCATACGCTATTGTGACCGCACTGTTCTTCTTTTACCATTCTTCTTTCCTTGTATTGAATTAATTCGTTAGGCTTTACATTTCCTTTTTAATTTATATATGTGGATTTAGAATGTTTCACGACATGAGGCAAAGACTGTCTTGTAACAAAGCATAGTTGTACGGATAGGATGGATGAGAGAAACCTACTCACTCCAGAGACATATCTTTCCCTCAACCTACCACCTGTGAAACCTATTTTCTATACATTCTCGTGTATCAGTCAACCTTTACTCTTTACCTAGACTGGGCCCAATAAACCAATTAACCTACCGTACGACAGTGACCAATGTGAAACTGATGACAAGAACAAGACAAGTGTCTGTGGAACAAGAGATGAGAAGCTGACGCTGGCGACGAATGGGACATACATTGAGGGAACCTGATGATAGCATTACAAGGCAGCCCCTGTTCTGAAGTCCACAGGGAAAGAGGGCCAGAAGCAGATCCCACAAACACATGGAGAAAAGAACTGGAGACATAAGTGAAATGATGTGAAAGACGTGTGAAAAACTTGAGCTGATGGCACGTGATATGAGGACTTGGCACGTATCATGAGGACTTGGCATGTGTTTGTTGAAGGCCTATGATCCTGAGGAGCTAAAGGATATTACTTGATTTACGTGTTTATTCAGTTATGGAACGGATGAAAGGGTGAATGGATGAATGAAGATAGATGGATTATGGATTGATTGATATATGAAAAATAAATAATACCAAGAATAAAACGGAATGCAAAGACTAAATGGTTGACAGATGAAATTTCGGACAAAAATATAAAGAAGAAGCAAGACAAAAGAAGAATATAAGATTAAATGAAGAATTATTTAATACTTCTTCTTCTTCCTCGTTCGCCTTCAGACTTCCACATTTATGACTCTAATAAAGGAAGTAGTCAACCCAAGGCTCCCAACATCTCCAAACAGTTTTTCGTTGACAGAAGTGGGTTGTTGCCATATGCTACTCCGTTCATTACTGTAGGTTGGGCAGTATTGCAGCAGGTGTTCGACTGTCATTGGGCTGGTACCGCTGGTGCAGAGATCTGTTGCACCAATTTTGTATTTGGACGTTGCCTTTAGATAGACCTCGCACTGAGTAAACCCACTGATAAAAATAAACGGCTTTCCTATACTAGGACCCTCCTGTTTAAGAGAAATAGAGGCAGGTATTTAACTCGCGGAGAAGGGAACTGGAGAAAAACTTAAAATTGTTAAAGAATATACGGACAGACAGTGAAAACGATGGCACGTGACAAGTAAAATTGTTGAAGGCATATTATGTTCCAGAGGGCGCCGACGGGCAATAAAGGAAGTGATAAAGGAACTAAAATTTACCAGAAATCAGTTTCGGGAGACAGAAATATGAAATCAAATTTACATACAAAATTCAGCTGTGACTCTAACATTGTTAAGGCAAGTGTGTACACATATGTCAAGTATGGCCTAATGTGTGGTAATGAGAGCTCGTAGTGTAGCATCGATAATGACAGACATAAAATATATCACCATCATCATTTCTTTATCGCTTGTTGTGGGGCACTGACTCGCCCATTCAGATGGTCTCCTTGATGAAGCCTATGACAAACCATAGACTTTTGTACCAGTGGTTTCTATAGCAATTTGTATTACATGAAGCAGCTACTATATTCATGGAATAAACCTCATAGTGGTTGCCTTTGACGACATAAGGGAGCAGTTGTATTCTCTGATTGTCTCCTCATTCACCCCAGAGAACTACATGAGTCACAATATAAGATATGGTGAACATAACAAATACCTGTAAAAACAGGTAACACAATTTGTTGAAGACAGTAATGAAAAAAATCCCAATGTTTGTATTGTTATTGTTAATTATTATTGTTAATCAAAATCGACCTCACTGCACTCTGGACAAACCCATAGGTGCTCAGTCTCCCTCAGCAAACGTCGAAGAGTATGAATGCTAATTGTATCTGTAGCACGCTGGTTGTACATCCGACGGATGCATCCTCTCTCCCGTCCATTTCTGCTAGTCCCACGTTTGATGCCAAACTCCAACAGTCTCAGCCTTGTTGATTCATCCATTGCAGTGTCATTATCCAGCAGGCGATCATTAATAGCCCTTAGTGTCTCTCCCTTATCCATGTCCAGTGTCCCCACTATGGGTGCTCTAGAGGCCAGTCTGTCAGCTCTCTCATTGCCACGTACCCCTGCATGACGGGGACAGTAGATCCACGCTAGTTCTTCAAGACTCGAGGATTCTATTGATGTTTTCCATTCCAGCCGCAGCCATTCGTTCTGAACTTTCCGAAGCATGGCTTGAGAGTCTGACAATATAACTGCCCTGGTTGATGGAGTTTCAGACAGCCACCTCAGTGCTGCAGTAACTGCCTCTGCCTCCATTCTCATGCTGGAGGATGTTGTCATGTAGGCTCCACTCTGTTCAGCGACGATCCTGCCCTTTATTCTTGCAGAGAAGCCCCATCCTGATTTCTCACCACGCACTACAGACCCACCAGTGTACACAATGGCGTCATCATCCCCAGCATGATCACTTATCAGCTGATTAATCTCCAGCTTTGCTTTTCCATTGCCCCAAGATCTGCACTCTCTGCCAAGGCTAATGATGACCTGCTGGTAGTTTATCGAGTTCTCCCCTGACTTACTCCACTCTTCTCCTTTGGATACATTTTCAACCCTGGTCACCTGACCAATCGTAGCCTCTGCCTGTGCCATCTATGACATCCCCCTCTTGATTCTTGCTCCTTTGATGGCAGCTACATTCTCATGTAGGGTGTGTCTTTTGTCGGTGGTTACCCGCATATAGGCTTTTGCCTGAACCATCGCATATCTGGAGCTAATCGACAGCAATCCAAGCATGTATCTCATTGTCACAATGGGAGGTATCACGCGTACAGCCCAAAACTAGTCGCATCCCTTCATTTCAGCGTGAGTATTCCTAGCCCATACTCGATTGCTGAAATCACGAGCTGATGATACAGGAGAAACAATAGTCTCTGTTCCAAGCGCGCAGCCGCCATTGTTTTTAAGGCTGTAATGTCTGTAACATGGCACAAGACGACAGAAACACAAAATACACAGTCTAGTGAAAAGGTAAATACATCAATCAAACAAAACTAGAACATTCATTTGAACAGAAGAGAAGGTCCTTTCTGTGACCCAATATACACACCCCTCTTAATATAGCTACTTGCCACGGACAGTGATAAATATTCCATCACTAAAGGCCGGTAGATCACAGTGATTACTTTATAGATCTCTATATAAAGCCCAAAAAAAAAGGGGGGGGGGGGGGGGGGGGAATTTTAAAGCTAGGGAACTTTCGGGCAATCTCTGTCACCTGGGAATTTAAAAGCGCTGAGCGCTCAAGATTAGCAGTGCTTTTTTGTGCTCCCAGTGACAATAAACTAGCTAATTTACTAAATGTCACTTAATTCGTAAACTGCATAAAAAACGGAACACTATCTTTTGTGTGAAGTTAACATTCGGTACAGTATCATTGAGTTTGAAGTTAACATTCGGTACAGTATCATTCAGTTTAAAGTTAACATTCGGTACAGTATCATTCAGTTTGAAGTTATCATTCGGTAGAGTATTGTTCAATTTGAAGTTAACATTCAGTACGGTATCATTAAGTTTGAAGTTAACATTCGGTACAGCATCATTCAGTTTGAAGTTAACATTCGGTACAGTATAATTCAGTTTAAAGTTAACATTCGGTACAGTATCATTCAGTTTGAAGTTAACATTCGGCACAGTATTGTTCAGTTTAAAGTTAACATTCGGTACAGCATCATTCAATTTGAAGTTAACATTCGGTACAGTATCGTTCAATTTGAAGTTAACATTCGGTACAGTATCGTTCAGTTTGAAGCTAACATTCGGTACAGTATCTTTCAGTTTGAAGCTAACATTCGGTACAGTATCATTAAGGTACAGTATCATTAACTTTGAAGTTAACATTGGTTACAGTATCGTTCAAGGTGAAATTAACATTTGGTACAGCATCTGTGACAAAAAGAGGCGGCCCCTATCGATGTTTGTTTTTCTCCGGCAGTATCGGTACAATTGTGAAACTGATTTTTATTATGTTTTTTCAATTGTCGCACTTTCTTTCTTTCTTTCTTTCTTCTTTATTTTTCTGCAAAGTAGCAGATATTTGAGTATTTTCGAATAGCTTGGCACTCCATGTAGGTGATGATAATCACATTTATTTGACGCAACCCAGATTTGCTGAGATAATTACTCGCAGTCGTGAGGTAGCGGCACCGCTTGGCTAAGATTAGCACAAGATCTCGTGTACCGGCGGAAATTTATGACATAAGCGTTTCCTGTCTTACTTATTATGACAAGAGTACTTTCTGATAAAGTAATGATCGTTACATTTTGAACACGCTGTTGTATGAGTTTACCGATCTGTCTGTAAGTTTGTACACAAGGGCATCAGACATCTTATTACCACATATGGGAGAGTTGACCTCTGCCTTTCGTTCAAAATTATCCGATGTCGAAATATTTTGAAATTACCCGATAACCTGAATATGATTGGAGATTGTTGATAGCTCATAACAAACGAAGGCGGGGGAAGGCAGGGAACATAATCTGACCATTTTCTCAAGCTATTTCAATTGAGAAACCGCTCGCCAAGACACCAGACTGCTTCAGTAAAGAATTAGAATTCAGTATTCCTTCTTAAAATACCGGACACCTTTTATTGGAGTATTCATCAGGACTTACAATATAGCCCAGGAAATCTCTAACATTTTAAATAAAGAAACTGGGACTGAGGAAACTGAAGGACCACACACGAAGTCAGAGAGGGGACTTATTAAAGTAACGACACACCAGAAGCGCGTAAGCGGCCGATTCAAGTCTCTTTTATTCATCTGAGCAAAAAAGCCTGTGAGCCAGGATTGGCGTAAGTTGTGATTTACATTTCATATTTTATTACTAACATGTGAACTAACATATATATATATATATATATATATATATATATATATATATATATATATATATATATATATATATATATATATATATATATATATATATATATATATATATATATATATATATATATATATATATATATGAAACTCGCTTGTGGATGTCAAAGTCATTTGAGGCTGGCAACCTCAGCGTATAGAATGATGATTCATAAACCACCATTGCACGGGCTGGTGATTGCTTTATTGATAGTTTCGTAACGAGAACTAAAAGCATAAAGTAGTTCCAGGTTCCCTATGGAGCAGGGAGGGAAAGATGAAAGGAATGATGTACATTCTAAGTATAATACTTACATTTTCAAAGCAGTGTAAATGTCCATATAAACATAGTCACTTTAAAATTAATGTAAGTTTTCAAGATTTAAATCAGTGTAAATGTCAATGTGAAAATATTCAATTTGTATTGTGAACACTTTTTGGGGTGGAAAACGCCATACACAGAAGAGCGTTTCGTTCTATTCTTTTACCATAGTTATTGGTGGTACCTGCAGAAAGTACTATTTCTGGAACAAGAAGGGAACCGTGGCCTAAGCTTTAAGACGAAGGACCCACGTGGTAGACTCTCCTTGACATTTCTGGGAAACGAGCTACCTCCGACAACCTTGATCAGAGACGAGCGTGAGCAGAGTGGAAAGAACTAACCCATAAGAAGGTGCAGAACGTCATTGGCAGCTAAGTTCAAATATTTACTGCCACTTGAACTTCTTGTAACATCTCACATTCCATAAAGACTGTGATGATAACTTTTCTTGATCCATAACTCTTCAAATTATTTTCCAACTGTTAAAACTTAAAGTGATTATAGAATGTTGTTATTTGTAATGTTACAAAGTTAATTTCGATTTAATCATTTTAAAGTTACTGCATGTTTGTCTCAGTCAAATTACTACACACACTCTAAACAGAGCTATACTAGAATAATAGAATTCCACTGAGTAAATCAGGGGTGGGGGCTTAAATGAGCTGAAAGTAATAAGTGCTATAATACTTCACAAAAGCGTCGGCAGAATTACAGAGTTAACATACTCAGCCAAAGCAGTATTGTTCTCGCTTATTCTGAATATCTTGTGAAGACTCCCTAAAGATAGAAGCGTTTTGTCTCTTCTATTTACATCTCTGCCAAGAGTAATCTTGTGCGTGGGTAGATACCTTTGAAGCCCATATTAGATACTCTTGAGTTTTGGCCACTGTTGGACCACTGCTGCAAAGCAGGGGAGGCAATACCGTCCCAGCACATTCAGTTTGAATTTTAACCCGCTCTGTCGATGGAATTCCAGGAGGTAGATCAGTCAGCAGAGATAAAAGTTACATGTAGACTGTACTTATTCCAAATTACAAATACTCTCCAACACGAAAAAAGATATACGTTTTTAAAAGTAGATCATTAGAGAGCGTACCGTGTCTAAAGTAGATTCCCACAGCTCTTGTGCTGCTTTTCGCTATTAAGGCAATCTTATGCGCTTTTTCTTTCTTACTTGCTCTCTCTCTCTCTGTCTGTGTGACTCTCTCTGTGCGTCTCTTTCTCTCTCTCTCTGTATCTGTCTCTCTGTCTCTCATTTCTCTTTCATAATCATCAGTGCTTTATCTCCCTGCTATGTCATACTCCCTTCTCTCTTTCGTGATGTCAATCAAACACGGACACACATGCAAACAGACATAAACACAGACTATCTCATCTCATTTTTCTTTATCTCCGGTTCGGCTATATAATTAAAACCATGGAATTTTAGTAGAAAACATTTTAGATTCCTTGCCCTCGCCAGCCAGGTTGCAGACATGTAAATCGTAGGCTTTAGTAAAACGCATTAGTACGTCGTCCCCAGAGCCTGGTTCCATTCCACGCCAGAACTCACAATGAGGCTGTTTTGTGACGGACACCGCAGGGGCGGGGACAGAAGGCGCTGTAACTGTTTTATCACGTGACAATTTGTGAAGAGAAGATGTGGAAGGATTTTGAAAAATTGAATGATCTAGAAATCTGGTGGTAGAAAACAGACTGAACGATTTGAATGAAATAGTCAAGAAGAGAATCATAGAAAGGTATGCTGAATTAGAGAAATAGTCAATACAACAGATAAAATAACATCAAATGGACACTTTCATGATAGTTTGATGTTATGCTGGTTATGTGCACGATTCAAAGAGAGAATACAACGAGAAAGAATAATACATGTAGAAATCTGGTGGTAGAAAACAGACTGAACGATTTGAATGAAATAGTCAATGTGGTGAAGTGGGATGTTATAAATATTTATAGGGGACTTAGTGTACTGACTGAGATCAGCTGTGAAGGTATATATATATCTAATAAGAGTAGTGTATTATATATAACCTTACTTGCTGCCACATATGTATACCTCAGTCAGAATTATTCTGGAATAGTGTGATGACTACGTTATATGTCTAGGGTATGTGTATGATGAAGTGTAAGTCATAACAACAACAGACAGATAAACAATTTAATTTATTCCACCACACTTGACAACACTGTGACACTCACATACATATAACACTCTAAAGGATATCTTAAAGGAGTCACTGATAACTTTTCAAATAACAATATGTATTCATTGCTGTCATGAATGAATATGTGTCCTGATTCAAATACAAAGGGAACCAGGAATCACAATCAATTTTAATTACAAGTTATATGTACAGATTTTCTCAATATGAATATTGTAGTGACATATATTATTAAAAGTATCCTATGTGTGTTAGTTGTGTAGTAGTAGTAATATGAGGTAATACTGGTTTTGTTTTGTTCAAGCTCTGTTGGTATTTGTCATCATGACTTCAATAGTTTGTCTTTATTGGAACTAGTATTGGAGATGTTCTCAGTTCCTGATATTAAAACAATTTACTTCCCCTCTTAAGTTTATGTTACAATGTTATTTTAAGATGGGGGTACATAATTTTGAGCTCAGCTGGCCACATCAGCTTATCTTGCGTGATGGCGGCAGGAAAAGACTCCTCTGCTCGATTTCTCCCCTGTGCTCTGGAGACACCTCACTGATAGCTAAATGGACCAAGGAGTATGCTGTCCGACTCTGGATTCAGCAAAGCTCTGACCAGGTGCTGCTCAATACCATCAAGACCACGGTCCCACAATTCATAGAATAAACACAGATACGTTGACTAGCAATGAATTCTGGTACAATTACTGGCACAAATTCCCATCTGCTTATGTTCCAGGCTTTTATTTAGCAAAAATATGAGCTGGCTTCAACGCACTGTTGCTTTATCAAGCTTATTTGAACTAGTGGTCTCGAACTAACGCTCCTAAGTGATTATATCAGCGAGTCTGGCCAATGGAGCCACGTTTCGACAAGTGTTTGAAAAAATTTTACCTTCCTACGTCTCCCCTAACAACCAAAGATAGTATTTATAGTCCGACCAATCGTGTTTAGTCTTATATTTGTTGCGCTCCAATCAATTTGGAGTTTACATGGTAGGCTATTTCCGTACGCAAGGTTTTTTTCAAACACGTTATAAAAAAAAATTTTATGAGCAGAAATGATTTCATGCTGTCAGGCATCCCCACTATTTTATTTTGGTTATAATTTGGTAATTCCTAGACTATTTGCGTAACGTTTTACATATTCTTTGTCAGCAAGCCCTAAGGAACCCAAATATACAAATTTAAAAGAGCTACGTGGCTGCGTTCAAAATATGCAATTTCTTCTACCTCCTGTTTCGAAGATGTGTTGTCTGGGTACTGTAATGTTTTCAAACGTAAACCCATCTATTGTCATCTTTTCTAATAAGAGTTTTTCAGGATTTAAAAACCTAACTCTGGGAAGGGTAGTGAATTTTATCACTGTCGATTTGAAATAAAGTTAGTGCATGTGGCCTTACACGCGTGATAGTAGTAAGTGTGTATCGCGTTACGCTTGTTGGGGTGGCATTAATAGCGAGACGCGTGTTCAATTTTGCATGCGTTCCTGATTTCTGCCTCTCCCCTCTCTCTATCCTTTAGTCCATCTGTTCGTTCGTTTTGGTAACGTAATATAATTAATGTTAGGATTAATTTAGGTCATTACGCATTGTGCCTCTCAATGTTTTTCTTAGAAATGCAATACCCGTTTTAATGTGTTGTGGAAACGCTTGTATTTATGCAGTAGCTTATATTTAACGTGGAAACGTTACAATTTGCAGACGAAGCATAAAACAAAGGGGATTTCGAGTACAGTCATTGTGACAGCACTGTTATTTTACCATTGCTCTTTTCTTTATTAGAATTTATTTGTTAGGCTTTATATTTACCTGATAATTTATATATGTGGATTAGAATATTTCACGACACCTCCCCTCTTAAAACAGACATTATATGTCAGTCCTTTATTCTATATACACATAGATAAATGTAAGTCAACTTGACTTTACTCTGCTGTGGTGCTATCATGGTTTTATGTAGTTGGGTCCATTCAGAGTAGGCACTACTCATGAAATCTGCCTCAGACTTCTACAACCAATAATATATTTCGGTTATGTTACTGAACAGCCGCAAGTGTGAGTGCTTGTCTTAATGCTGCTTCGCAACCCGTATTCACCATTTCTCTTCTCTGTGTCTGCGCACTGACATGTCCAGAGAACTTTATATTTCCCTCAAAATGTACGTTATGAGGAGATAACATATACCTAGTGATAGCAGAGTTTTCGTAGTGGATCCCATAAACTTCTTATTATCCTGTATGAAACATTCGGGATATCCTCAATCAAAGAGGCAACTCAGGGATTCATTACGTTCCTCCGAAATGTTTACATCCAACAATTTTGTCTGATCTCAGGTTTTACTGGAATCTGATATTATCCTTTACTCAAATCCACTTTTGAGAAAGATTTAGCTTTATTTAGTCTGGCAAACAGCTGATTTGTATCCGGCAATGGATCCACCTGTCCTTCTGTAATAGCATTCAGTCTCCTGTAATCTATACAGAGTCTATGTTCTCCAGAGGGCTTCCTTAAGAGTACAACACCGGAACTATATGAGGATTCACTGTGTGAAATAATTCCCTCCTTCAATAGATAGTCTATCTCTTCCTTCAAAGCTTTCTCCTTAGCAAACGGAATCGAATATGGTTTCATACAGACAGGTGTGGGGTCTATCAGTTTCATATCATATTCCAATAGGTTTGTATGCCCTGGTCGGTCTGTTAACACCTCTGCATGATTATTTAGAACCTGTTGCACTCTCTCTTTCTAAGTTTTCGTTAAATGTGTACTGATTTTCACCTGTGCTGCTGTCTCACAGGGGTGTAATGGATATTCAAATGATGAAAGTGGTTCCTTTTTCATCTCCATGGCGATGGACAAGGTCAACAAGTGTGTCTCTTCCTGATGTTCTCTTTCCAAATATTTCTTCAGGAGATTCACATGATAGATTTTTTCTTTCCCCTTCTTATCTATCTTATAATTTGTTCTAGATACCTTCTCTAAAACTGTATATGGACCTTGCCATCCAATTTGTAACTTATTCTGACTCCCGGGCAAAAGAAGCAGTACTTTCTCTCCCACAGCCAAATTTCTGTCTTTCGCCTTCCTGTTATAATAGGCAGCATGTTTCTTCCTGGCTTGTTTCAAATTTTCATTGGCAAGTTTCCAGCCAGTTTTTAAACGAGTGGTCAGCTCATTCACATATTGGTATGAAGATGTAATGTTTTCCTCTGCCTTTTCATCAGTCCACATTCTTAACAAAACTACATATGGACCTTTAATTGTGTGGACCTATTTGTCCATGCACCGGTATGGTCTCTTCCACTCGAAGCTCTATAGTGATGATTTTTCCTCCCAGAATTATCATTCACAAAACGACCGCTACCAATTTTTCTTTTGGGGCTTTCTCCCCACTTAAAATTCTTGATGAGAGATTTCCTCTCTACATCCTCTTCCTCCAGTTTGTTTAAGTCCGATTGAGGGATTTTCGGCTTATCCTGGGGTAAGACATCTTTTTGCACTCTCTGCATAGTGGCCATTGTAAAACAGTTAAGTGAAGCTTGTCCGTGAAAAGGGGCTTCCCATTCCATTTGGTCCACTTTATCAAATCTATTTGTCTTTTTATTGTCAGGCCTAATTTTGCCCTGTGGCGTGTCCAGGTCCTGATCAATATTCCCACTTGTGGGTGTTCCCTCATGTGCTATGCTACACCTTTCTACAAAATTCTCAATGTCCCATCTTGCTTTGGGCCAATAATAATTGTGAGCCACCTTTTGAATGATGGTACCTATCTTCTCATGGTCCCCATCTGGTTTCACATGTAGGCTCCTTATTAAGTCTGCCCTATATCTTTTAGGAAGTACCAGTTGTCCCTGACCTTTGGATCTAGCTCCAGTCTTCCTATACATCAACTTGTTTTTCATGTAAAAATCTCCCTTGCCTGGAGTTGTATGACAAGTTGACAATTTTCTGTAACAAGGCTTGAGTGTTTTATCCCCAGCCTGTGCCTTCCTCATCTCTTCTGGAGTGGTATCCAACATAATATCCTCCTCCTGTCTTGAGGTCGACCTGACCTGAAGGGTTGCCATATACACAGGTTTCCTTCTGCAACGGTCAGTGTCATGATTGTCCATCTGACAATTCTTACACCACCTTTTTCCTTGGTTGAAAGATTTTCTTTCATCATATTTCCTTTCATCGAATTGTGGGAATTTATTTTTATTTTCATACCGTGGCCTATCAAATTGGTGCTTACCTTTGTTTTGATCTCTAGGATCAAATTGATTAAAGTTCTGTGGTGCCCTAAAGTTATCCACTTGTTTCTTTTTATTACCTGTTACCTCTGCTTGAGCTGCTTGATACCTTTCAGCAACATTTAGCAACTCACCCAGCCTCTCTGCACCTTGTTCCATGAGAAACTTTCTCAGGTCTGGAGCCATGGACTCTCTTAATTGCTCTATAAGGACCATTTCCTTAAGATCTTGGGTTTTCCCCAGAGAAGTCCATTTCTCCAAGTATGTCTCTATTCGTGCAGAGAACTGGTGATAGGTTTCACCTGACAGTAGTTTAGCATTCCTAAATTTTTTCCTATAAAATTCTGCATTCTTTTCATACCTTAACAAAAGAGCCTGCTTTAGCATGTCATAATTTTCCTGATCACCTCTGCTCATTTTTGCAAAAACTTCATAAGCTGCCCCACGAAGTCCTTGAGATAACTTTAAGCTCCACCTTTCTCTCTCTAACCCATACGTGGTAGCTAATAGTTCATACCTATTTAGGTAGCTCTCTATATCATCGTCTTTCTCAACAAAATGATCTAAATGAAAATTCATAGCTGAGGTTGAGGCTCCTTGGCTAGCAGTGGCATCAGAGGCAAAGGGACTGGCACCATTTTCAGGAGCATGGCCTTGAAACTCAAACTCCCTTAGTCGTAACTCATGTTCCCTTTGTAATATTTTATCTTCTGCTTCCCTTTCTGCAGCTAATTTCTTCTCTTCCCTTTCTGCAGTCAATCTTCTTTCTTCTGCTTCCCTTTCTGCAGCTAATTTCTTCTCTTCCCTTTCTGCAGCTAATTTCTTCTCTTCCCTTTCTGCAGCCTGTCTTCTTTCCTCGGCTTCCAATGCTTTAGCCTCTTTGTCAGCCTCAATCTGCAACCTCTTAGTCTCAGCCTCAGCCTCAAATTGTAACTTCTTAATTTCCCTTTCAGCCTCTAACTTTCTTTCGGCCTCTTTTTCTAATCTTCTTTCTTCGCGTTCAATAAATTTGTCACATTCCGTAGTGACATAGGCAACCATAACTTGCCCATCTAATCCTAACTCTTTTGCAGTCTGAACAGCAGCAGATCGAAACTTGGCCAGGTCCGCCATTGTCTATCAGGTAAATTTATACAATGTCTAACCAACAATTCAATCTCTAAATATATATCTAATGGACAACACAGGCACCGTGAGCTCAACCTTATTTAATTCCACCCAAGGATACCTTTTAATTCTTATATTCCCTGAAGTGAATTACCCCCACTATTTTTAATAGGTAAAGATTCAAAATCCCAAGAGCGAGACCCCAATATATGTGGTGAAGTGGGATGTTATAAATATTTATAGGGGACTTAGTGTACTGACTGAGATCAGCTGTGAAGGTATATATATATCTAATAAGAGTAGTGTATTATATATAACCTTACTTGCTGCCACATATGTATACCTCAGTCAGAATTATTCTGGAATAGTGTGATGACTACGTTATATGTCTAGGGTATGTGTATGATGAAGTGTAAGTCATAACAACAACAGACAGATAAACAATTTAATTTATTCCACCACACTTGACAACACTGTGACACTCACATACATAAAACACTCTAAAGGATATCTTAAAGGAGTCACTGATAACTTTTCAAATAACAATATGTATTCATTGCTGTCATGAATGAATATGTGTCCTGATTCAAATACAAAGGGAACCAGGAATCACAATCAATTTTAATTACAAGTTATATGTACAGAATTTCTCAATATGAATATTGTAGTGACATATATTATTAAAAGTATCCTATGTGTGTTAGTTGTGTAGTAGTAATATGAGGTAATACTGGTTTTGTTTTGTTCAAGCTCTGTTGGTATTTGTCATCATGACTTCAATAGTTTGTCTTTATTGGAACTAGTATTGGAGATGTTCTCAGTTCCTGATATTAAAACAATTTACTTCCCCTCTTAAGTTTATGTTACAATGTTATTTTAAGATGGGGGTACATAATTTTGAGCTCAGCTGGCCACATCAGCTTATCTTGCGTGATGGCGGCAGGAAAAGACTCCTCTGCTCGATTTCTCCCCTGTGCTCTGGAGACACCTCACTGATAGCTAAATGGACCAAGGAGTATGCTGTCCGACTCTGGATTCAGCAAAGCTCTGACCAGGTGCTGCTCAATACCATCAAGACCACGGTCCCACAATTCATAGAATAAACACAGATACGTTGACTAGCAATGAATTCTGGCACAATTACTGGCACAAATTCCCATCTGCTTATGTTCCAGGCTTTTATTTAGCAAAAATATGAGCTGGCTTCAACGCACTGTTGCTTTATCAAGCTTATTTGAACTAGTGGTCTCGAACTAACGCTCCTAAGTGATTATATCAGCGAGTCTGGCCAATGGAGCCACGTTTCGACAAGTGTTTGAAAAAATTTTACCTTCCTACGTCTCCCCTAACAACCAAAGATAGTATTTATAGTCCGACCAATCGTGTTTAGTCTTATATTTGTTGCGCTCCAATCAATTTGGAGTTTACATGGTAGGCTATTTCCGTACGCAAGGTTTTTTCAAACACGTTATAAAAAAAATTTTATGAGCAGAAATGATTTCATGCTGTCAGGCATCCCCACTATTTTATTTTGGTCATAATTTGGTAATTCCTAGACTATTTGCGTAACGTTTTACATTTTCTTTGTCAGCAAGCCCTAAGGAACCCAAATATACAAATTTAAAAGAGCTACGTGGCTGCGTTCAAAATATGCAATTTCTTCTACCTCCTGTTTCGAAGATGTGCTGTCTGGGTACTGTAATGTTTTCAAACGTAAACCCATCTACTGTCATCTTTTCTAATAAGAGTTTTTCAGGATTTAAAAACCTAACTCTGGGAAGGGTAGTGAATTTTATCACTGTCGATTTGAAATAAAGTTAGTGCATGTGGCCTTACACGCGTGATAGTAGTAAGTGTGTATCGCGTTACGCTTGTTGGGGTGGCATTAATAGCGAGACGCGTGTTCAATTTTGCATGCGTTCCTGATTTCTGCCTCTCCCCTCTCTCTATCCTTTAGTCCATCTGTTCGTTCGTTTTGGTAACGTAATATAATTAATGTTAGGATTAATTTAGGTCATTACGCATTGTGCCTCTCAATGTTTTTCTTAGAAATGCAATACCCGTTTTAATGTGTTGTGGAAACGCTTGTATTTATGCAGTAGCTTATATTTAACGTGGAAACGTTACAATTTGCAGACGAAGCATAAAACAAAGGGGATTTCGAGTACAGTCATTGTGACAGCACTGTTATTTTACCATTGCTCTTTTCTTTATTAGAATTTATTTGTTAGGCTTTATATTTACCTGATAATTTATATATGTGGATTAGAATATTTCACGACAGTCAAGAAGAGAATCATAGAAAGGTATGCTGAATTAGAGAAATAGTCAATACAACAGATAAAATAACATCAAATGGACACTTTCATGATAGTTTGATGTTATGCTGGTTATGTGCACGATTCAAAGAGAGAATACAACGAGAAAGAATAATACATGTAAAGAATATGAAGACTGTTATAGTCAAATAAAATGTAACCGGACAACAACCCAAAAATAAAAAAAATAAAAAAAATTGTTACATGCATGTAGATACCGTTTTCAATTTTGAAAAAAGTTATGTACAGGTGATTGTTGAACTTTATTTTTTTGTTTGTTTTAAGTAATAATGCCTGGTTTTGGCGAAGAGCGCTCTTCTCAAACTAGGCACAACGTCACTCTGTTAATTTACAGAGCATTTCTAAATATAGAAGGCCTCACGGTGTGGAAAATGCATTAACAATTAATTACCATACTACAAGGTCTTTTATATTTGAACATGCACCCTAATATAACCGACGGTTCCTGTACATAGGTTGAGGAGAGCGCTGTGACAATACAATACAAGGGGATTGACATAAGTCTTGGGCCTTACCATGAAGGGCATGTCACAGAGAGCTGAAATTTTGTACAGTGTTTATTCCTTTTCAATATAGCCACCATCTGAATTGACACACTTTTGTCATCTCTGCTTGACCTTGAAAAGACCTTGGGAGTAGAACACCCTATTTTTCAAACTAAACCAGTCATCACATGCCAGTATAACCTCTTCATCGCTGTCAAAATGATTTCCTTTTAGCTGTTTTTTAAGATTTGGAAATAGAAAAAAGTCTGATGGAGCCAAATGTAGAGAATATGGTGGGTGTGGAAGAATTTCAATATTCAAATCGTTGGCTGCTAGCTGCACAAGCCGTGCTTTGTGAGAGGGCGCGTTCTCTTGAAGCAAAGGAAGATTTTGAGTGCGCGTTATCCCTCGTTTCCTGGTCACAACCTTTCTTAGTTTGGTGAGAAGATCTGCATAGTACTGTCCATTAACTGTGTTGTCACGAGGCAGATAATCTGTCAAAAGGACACCTTTGCCGTCCCAAAAAACAGTCAGCATCACTTTTCCTACAGATTTCTGCGCTCTCGGCTTGACAGGTGTTGGTGAGCCCGGGGTTTTCCATTGCGTGCTGGCAATTTTGGATTCGGGGTCGTAATGGTGTACCCAAGTCTCATCTACTGTCACCATGGTCTCCAAAAAATTTTTTGACTGACACTTTTTGAGCAACTGTTGACATCAATTTACCCTCGTTTGCTTCTGTTCACGTGTCAACAGTCGCGGAACCCAGCGTGCACACACTTTTCTCATGTTCAGTCTGTTGTGTAAAATTCTATAAACTGTTCTTTCATTTAGTTTTACTCTACTAGCTATCTCCACAATTGTCATTTTTCGATCCTGGTCAATGATTGTCTTCACTCTTGTTGCATTTTCATCATTGCACTCTGAGGCTGGTCTACCAGATCTTGGCAGATCAGTAACATTTGAGCGGCCGCACTTAAACTGTTGACACCAGTTTTTTACCGAAGTATATGAAGGACAAGAATCACGAAACACTGGTTCCATCTCCCTGTGTATTTCTGTAGGTGTTTTTCCCTGAAACATCAGAAATTTTATCACAGCTCTGGCCTCCTTCTTTTCCATTGTTTTGTCAAATCTTTGGAGCAGCAGATCCGGTCAATAGGGTACATTGCGCCGTGCACCGTAGCGGGAAAACCCATTGAAGAAACAAACGCGTACTTCACACATTCAGTGCAAATATTCTTCTTCTTCCGTCCTTAGCCAACGACCGGCAAAGCAGTCAGTGGCCATTACGCCAAGTGGCGTCTTAAGGGCAACAGCGAATAGATTTTCTTTGCCGTTGTTCCCATCACGCCTAATGGCGTCTTTAGGGCAACGACAAATCAATCCGTTCGCTGTTGTTTCCGTAATCAAAGTGACTGGCAAACGGGTGATCAGCCCGTTGGTAAGTGCAAATATGATGAACTTTAAATGTGCCAAGTTTCATCTTCCTCCTGTGACTTTTTCATGGTCAGGCCCAAGACTTATGTCAATCCCGTTGTAGTTCAAACCATTTAAAGCCAATAGAAAATGTATGTTGTTGTATTTACGCTATTTGAAAGAGATTGATAAATATACGTTACTTGGAAGATTCTACGATAAAGAAAAATTACCTGCAGAGATATTTTTCTGGGGCTGCGGAGCGTGTGAGTGAACGAACGAACGAACGAACGAACTTTATTTTCAAAGGGTTTAGAATTGGGCACGCAGGCCCGTCTAACATTCTGCCCTTCCATTCTCTCGTCGTCCATACTGAATCCATTAATTCTCACATGTATCTTAAATATTACTTAAATAATAAAATAACAAAATAAAATACAATAGAAAGAGCCAGGGATCCAGACCCCCAGGACGACCCAGAGTCCGCTGGGAGGACAACATTTGACAATCTTTGAAGGACCGAGGACTAGAATGGAACCAGGCCAGGAAGAAGACAGCTGATAGAATGGTCTGGCGCTCTCTCTTCCAAACCTCTACACCTCACGGTAGAAGGGGAACGACTAAGTAAGTAAGTAAATACAATAAAATAAAATCCCAACATTGTAACAGTTACACAGATTTACAGTACCTTATCATAATTAATACTAAACAGGACAAAATTATCTTTAAAACCTACATATGATGTTATGTAATTATGTGTATGTAGACCAGAGAGAAAGAAAGAGAGAGAGAGAGAGCGAGATTAATAGAGAGAGAGAGAAAGAAAGAGAAATTAAGAGAGAGAGAGAGAGAGAGAGAGAGAGAGAGAGAGAGAGAGAGAGAGAGAGAGAGAGAGAGAGAGAGAGAGAGAGAGAGAGAGAGAGAGAGAGAGAGAGAGAGAGAGAGAGAGAGAGAGAGAGAGAGAGAGAGAGAGAGAGAGGACACAATAACACACGACAAGCGACTACAACATAGTATCACACTGAAAAATTCTTCGCTCGTCATCTCCGCACTGTCACATTCAGTGGTGTAAATCAGCCAGGTCGTGCCGGTTTGCCCGAAACGGATGTTAAAATTTGTCGAGTTCGCAAAGCCACTTTATTAGGGTTTTAGCAGACACAATTTAAGAAATTCGTTTAATTCTGCACGTGTCACAATAAGTATACAGGAAACAACTATTCTACTATATTTTTTTTTTAAACTACTTTCCATGACAACATGTTACAACTAATGACACTGAAGGTGATAGAAAATCCTAATGCTGAATGGGAAGCAACACTATTTGTGGAGATCTGATTACGTCTTGAGACCTCAAACAGCTGCCTACAACTGAGTCAAGAGAAGAGGGAACACCGAGTATTCTCAGGATCAGCTAGTTGTGAAACATTGTCTTTAATTTGTCAACGATGGATGAGTTTTTAAAATACGTGTCGGTATAAACATGTTGCATCTGCACAGTTATTTTCTTTGTTTTTGAGATTCATTTGCCATTCATTCAATCTTTTCTTCATTTTTAACGATAATGTCTAGGTGCTATCGTGTGCTGGCTTTCAATGCATATATACACTGCTTAGACAACGCATATATACACTGCTTAGACAACGCATACTACGCTAGCTTGGCCATGTCTGCCGCATTGAAGATAATTGCTAAATATATCTTCTACGAACAACTGGCAGATAGCAAAAGAACAGTCAGGTGATCGCATGTGAGGTTCAAAGATGAGTGTAAGAGAGATATTAAAGCACTGGACATAAGTCCATTAACCTGGCAGGATGAAGCTGCTGATCGCACCAAGTGGCGATGCTCACTACGGCGCCACCCCAGATTGGGCGAAAAGAAGCTCTCACAACAAGCAAAAAAGAAAAGAAAACGCCAAAAAGAACACCAGGAAAAATATCAGCGGAGGACTATCACCTCAGTGGCTCATTCTCAAAGTCAGTTATGACTGGAGGGACTACTTTACGAGGAGCTGGTGATAATAACACATATTCTGCGATGTGATTGTATTTTTGTTGTTGTTTAACTACGGCTGTTGAGCTTCTCGCTCTTTTGCAGCCAATACTAAGTTGAAAAGTCCCTGATATTATCTGCTCTGTAGATCTAGGCTTGTCCTGTGACTTTTCTGTCATTCTGAAACGTGTTGAACTGAAATCATGAGCTCTAGTTTCTCCAGCTTGACTTGCATTTAAAGGATCGTCACATCTGACCCCAAGCTAGGAGTAAGAAGCGCGTAGCATACTGTGCATTCCCTGCCGTCAAAAGGGGGCTCTCCAACTATGCAGAGCTAAAGTACTGTGCTCTGCTTCTGGCCTCTTCCAAGGAATTGTCACGTCCTTCAAAGAGCTCATTCTCAGCTGCTCCTGCCTATCATTGGGTCCATAGTCAGATCCTTCTGCATGCAGTCAACCAGGGGGTAAAAGGCTAAGTTACGTCTGGGGCTCAAGTTACTCCTCCAAGCTTAGTGTGCAATGATGGGTTTTCAACATGTTTCACCAGCGTGGAAGTGTGTAGATGATTTCAAGGGTCAACAATGTCACGGGTTGCCTCCCGTTAGCTCTGCAGTAGTGGTCCAACAGTCGCCAACTCTCAAGAGTAACTAATGTGGGTCTTCAAAGGTGTCTACCTTCGCACAAGATTACTCTTGGTAGAGTTGTAGATAGAAGGATAATGATGCTTCTACCTCAAGGGGCTGTTCACAAGATATTCAGAAAGCGAGAACAATGCTGCATTGGCTGAGCACGTTAATTCTAGTATCTGCAGTCAAAATTTGTGAAGGATTATGTAATCTTATAATTCGTTAACTCGTTCAAGCCCCCAGCTTAGTTAATTCAACGAATTTCCTCTTTTTATTATTTCGCTCTATTTACGTGTAGTTAAGAAATTGTCTGAGACATACGGTTGTAGTACATTCAAAAAGATTAAATCATCTTTAGATTTGTCTTTATACAAGTAACAAATTTTATAATCAATTATTCTTAACAATTATAAAAATGAATAATGTTTAGAAAAAAGTATTCATCACAGTGTGATGTTATTGTTTTCGAATGGACAGTTCACTTGGCAGCTTTTAAGTTTTACTTAGCTGCCAATAGTTATTTCTGCTCCTGCTGATGTTTGGGTCACACGCGTCCCTGGTCAAGATTTAATAGTTGCAGCACGTTCCAAGTAGAATCAGGGAGTAACTGCAAAGCTGGTCCCTCGTCTCTAAGACCCGTCTGATGGTAGTAACTAGCGTCGACTTCAGGCTACTTATACCCTCACTTGTTCCAGAAATAGTACCCTCAACTGCTACTATGAACTAGTATGGCAAAAGAAGAGAAACGAATACCCTCTGAGTATTGAGTTTTCCGACACATAGTTATGTGCCCCTCCCTCCCCCCCCCCCTCATTTTCATTCCACCATCCCATCCATCTCGGAACTTTTACCCTCTCTGAGAATTAATCTTAATCCCAGTGGGCGGAAATGTATCTTTACATTTACAATGAATAGTCTTAAATTTAACTTTAATTCAAAATGTTAACATTAAAGTTTGAATATGTTTACATTTACATCGGTTGAAGAGGTTGAACTTTCATTACATTTAGAGTGAATATGTTTTACATTTACACTGGTTGAAAAGGTTAATAACATAACAAGTATGTATATCATTTCTTTCATCCTTACCTCCCTGCTCCATATGGAACTTGGGATTACCTCTGCTTTGGGCTCTCTATAAGAAACTCGCAATAAAGCAGTCACCAGCCCTGGCAGTGGTGGTTCATAAAATCATCTTCCTTGTCGCAGAGTTGCCTCCCCTGCTTTGCAGTAGTGGTTCAAAAGTGGCCAAAACTCAAGAGTACCTAATATTGGTCTTCAAATGTGTCTACCTTCGCACAACTCTTCGCAGAGTTGTAGATAGAGGGATAATTTGCTTCTATCACAAGGGACTGTTCATAAGATATTTCAGAAGTCAAGAACACTGATGCATTGGGCAGGGCAATTGTTAACTTAGATCTGATCCGCCGCCTTTTATGAAGAATTAAGCAATTATTAATTTCAGCTCGTTCAAGCCCCCACCCTGATTTACTCAGTGGAATTCTTATTATTATGGTATAGTTCCGTTTAGAGTGTATTTAGTAAATTGACTGAGACAAACATGCAGTACATGCAAAATGATTAAACCGACGTTAAATTTATGTATTTACAAATAATAAATTTAATAATCAACTAAGTTTTAACAGTTTAAAAAATTGAATAATCTGTAACAGAAAATACTCATCATCGTGCGATGGCAGTGTTTTATGAAAGAAGTCACTTGGCAGCTTTAAGGTTTGACTTAGCTGCAAAAGGTAGCTTTTTCTCCCGCTAGGTTTTTGGGTTCTGTGCAGATAGGTCACTGGAATTCTCGCGTCTATAGTCAAAATTAAAGGCACAGCACGTTCCAAGTAAAATCAGGGAGTAACTACACTTGCAAAAAGTGTCAGATTATATTCACTGTCTTCCACCGCATTTGTTTGTTACGATGCTAAGCAGGGATCCAATCGTTCAAACTTTCGAGTTTTGTGGGGTAATTTCAAATATTTCCGTGTAGGAAAAATTCTGCGCTTAACGCAGAGGTCACCTCTCCCATATATGGAAATAAAACATCCCACTGCCTTCTATGCAAACTCACACACACATCTGTAAACTCATTCGACAACGTGTTTCAGATGTAACATCTTACTTTCCTCTGAAACAGGTGGACAGAAAATGATTACGTCATTCATGTCAGCCCAAAATGTGTCGCGTAGACACGTAATCTCTTATCCGTTGCTTGTGCACACAAAATCCGCCTACGGGAGAGTAATTTTTATCGCCAGGCACGGCTTGAGCAAACAACTCTACACGAAAACTGAGCAGACCTATATGTGTTTCACCTGCGCTAATCTCAGCAAAGCTGTGCATCGCCAAGCAAATGTGATGCCCTACCACCAACAAGGAGTTGTTGATCTCATCTGACTCAATTTTATTGTCATACACTGCGCATGTTTATAAACAGGTCGTGTTTCGGTTTTGTTTGGTCTTATATGGAGTTCTCTTCTTTAATTGTGCATGTGCGGTGATTGTCATTGCTAACGTGTAAATTTCTATGTAATTGATTCTCTTCATTGCTCATTCTATGTTTTCAGTAGTAATATTATCTTTTATAATTTCTTAGTTGATTGATTTATAGCTACATATTTTATTAAATAAAAGATGATCAATCTCCAGTAATGAGTATCGATAAGGTGACGAATATAAGATATTAATTGGAATACTACAGTTCATTTGATGAAGTAAATATTATAATTCAGATTCTGAAATGTCGACGGCGGAATACTTTATTAAACAGGGTAAAATTCTTGGTTTATCAGGAGACAAATTACAAGAGTTCGCTCAAACAGAATATAAAGAGGCGCAGGAGAGAGAGAAACGTCAGTTAGAGTTAAAAGATAGAGAATTAGCTAACCAGGAACGTATGAAACGGTTGGAAATGGAAGATAACGAAAAAAGGAGGCAAGACGAGGAGAGAATTAAACTCCTGGAGATGGAGGAAAATGAGAAAAGGAGACAATATGAATTTACAGTTGAGGGAGAAAAACGAGTTCATGAAGAGAGAATGTTGCAATTAGAAATTGAAAGACAGAAGTTGCAAAATGGAAATGCTACTAGTCAATCACACACTCATAATGATGGTCATGACTGCAAATATATATATATATATATAATGATGGTCATAAAGGTGACATTAAAATTCATTTACCAATGTTTAAACCAGGAGTCGACGATATTGCGTTCTTTTTGTCAAGATTTCAATTATTATGCACAGAATATAAAATTGATAAAAGTATGTGGTGTAGCAAACTTATGAATTTTTTATCTGGAGAGGCGTTAAGTGCGGTCGCGTCTTTAGATAGTGGTAAACAAAACTATGATGAAGAAAGAGCTACTTTGTTAAAAAAAATTTCAACTTACGGCTGAAGGTTATAGGAGGCGTTTAAGGAGTTATTACCGGAAAGGGGGAAAGATTTTGGTCAGTTTATATCTGATATTCGTCTGGCTTTTAATAGATGAGTGGAACTCGAGGCAATTGATCACAGTTTTGAGGATTTGGCTGATCCAATACTGCGGGATAAAGTATTATCCCCAGTAAGCGATAATTTTTTTATCGTTTTTGCAGGAGCGGAACCCTAAATCTTTGTCAGAGGTTGAGATTCTTGGGGCCAGTTTACAATTGCTCGTCCGGGTTTGAATGTTAGAAGCAATAAGTTGCATGAATCTGTGCAGTCAGCTGGGGATGCTACTGTCAACAACAGGCAGGGTAGATTTAGATCGAACAGTGGTGATAGGAATGAGTTTCGACTTAGAAATGCCAAGTCAGGTCCAAATGTCAAGCATCTGTGAAATTATTCTCAATTTACAGTTGGAAATAGAAATAAATCACCAGAGTTCCGAAGTTGGAGAAATAAACGACCTGATAATGTTCATCAAGATGATTTTGGACACAGAGAGAAAGGAAATTGGCAACTAAATAATCAGCGCTGTAATATTAATAATAGATCTCGTTATTCTCAGAATTACAGAAGAAATTTTTATGGCAATAAACAAGATAATGGCAGTGCATTTCGTTCAAATAGTTCGCATCGCTCTGCTCATCATGGAAACTCGGTACAGAGGGCAGAAAATGATATTACAAATAATAACAACGCTGTTAGTCAAGCAAATGCTTGTTGTTCATTTGACTTTGTTAATGCGGAAGAATATTTTGAGTGCAAGAATTTATTTCAGCCTAACGTTGTATCCAGACTGAGATGTGGATACCCATTGCCGGCGTTACCTGCGATGTCAGCTCATGAAAGAACCGGGTCTTTAGAGTTTCACAAGGGCCTACTTAATGGCATGCCAGTAACGGTATTAAAGGATACTGGTTGCACGACGGTAGGCGTACGACAATGTTTAGTTGATCCTTCTTGTTCTACAGGCACATGGGTTAAGTGCATAACATTTGGTGGAAGGATTGAGAAATTTCAAACTGCTGTGGTTCATATCACAACGCCATTTTTTACGGGACAAATAAAAGTACGTTTGTTGCCGAATCCAGTTTGCGATTTAGTTCTCGGTCGCATACATGGTTTTAAAGAGTGTACTCTTGAGCCAATAAATGATTGGGAACGTGAACATGTACACAAGGCAAATGTTGTGGTTACTCGAGCACAGGAGCAGTCTCAACATAATGTTGTACCACTAGTTAATGATGATATGTTATACAGAAACATCAACAAGGAATTTTTTTTTCTACTTTACAAAACAGAGATGTTTCATTAAAGAAATTTTTTAATTTAGTGCAACGTGATGATACAAATGGTCATACTTCTCACAAACAATGGTATACTATCGTAAATGACATATTAGTACGAACATTCAGAGATCTTGCAAACTAACATACCAACAGAAAAGAACAAATGAAGAGATGGGCTGAGCACTTCATGGAGGTGCTAAACAGACCACCACCAACAGTAACACCTGATTTTAATAATGAAACATCCACAACCACTTTGCCAATAACTTGCGATGAATTCACGCTGGACGAGATCAAACAAGCCGTTAAAAGATTAAAAAATTTTAAAGCTGCTGGAGTTGACGAAATTTCAGGGGAAATGATTAAAGCAGTTAATGACAACAACCTCTTGAGAATTTTAGATATTATAAATGAAGTATGGAGAGAAGAACAACCACCACAACAATGGAAAGACAGTATTATTGTAAAGTTACCGAAGAAAGGTGATCTATCAGACTGTAATAACTGGCGTGGTATATCTCTATTATCAGTACCTGGAAAATTATTATGTTGCATGATGTTAGAAAGACTTAAATTGCATGCTGACGAAAAGATCAGAGAAGAACAAGCGGGTTTCAGGCCGAAACGATCATGTATTGATCAAATATTCACACTAAGAACAATTATAGAAGAATCAGTGGAAAGGCAATCGCCACTTATTATCACCTTCGTCGATTTTCAAAAAGCCTTTGATAGTCTACACCGCCCATCATTGTGGAAGATACTTACAATCTATGGTTTTCCAACAAAATATGTGAATATAATCAAAGCGCTATATGACAATGCAAGATGTTGTGTTAGAACAAATAAAGGGAATACAGAATGGTTTACAGTAGAAACAGGGGTGAAACAAGGCTGTATTATGTCACCACTCCTTTTTGGAATAGCTATTGATTGGGTTATGAGAAACTATACCCACAATGAAAAATTAGGTATAAAATGGACAAATGGAAAATTCCTGGGGGACCTGGATTTCGCAGATGATGTAGCATTCTTAAGTTCAATACCAAGACAATCCCAAGAAGCAATAAATAATTTGTGTCATCTCTCGGTTAAAATTGGTCTCCAAATAAATGCCTCTAAAACTAAAGCTATGAACTTTTTCTAACGAGACCTTTGATATCATCTTGAACGGGGAAAAACTACAGAAAGTTGAAAGTTTCAATTATTTAGGCAGTAAAATGACTCAGGATGGTGACACAACAAGAGAAATCCATACTAGAATTGCTTTGGCAGCTAGCGCCTTCAATAGATTATCTAACATTTGGAAATTACGATCATTGAATATACATACCAAGCTTCGTCTGTTTAATTCAAATGTTATCTCAGTGTTAACATACGGCTGTGAGAGTTGGAAAATAACAAAATCATTGGAGAACAAGCTGAATACATTCGAGAACAAATGTCTTAGAAAACTCATGAACATCAGTTGGAAAGAATTCAAGACTAATCGACAAATAAGAGAAGACTCTAGGCAGAAATATGTCTCCGACTATATAAGGAAAAGACGATGGTCATATATCGGTCATGTCCTACGAATGCAAAACAACAGAATACCACTACAGGCGCTCACTTGGGTTCCTGAGGGTAAGCGGAAAAAAGGAAGACCAAAAGAAACACTCAGAAGAACAATAATAAGAGAAGGAAGAACGTTGGGCCTAAATAATGTGCAAGAGCTAAGAGGAGTGGCGTCACAACGAACAACCTGGAGAGCACTGGTTTCTGCCTTATGCGCCGTGTTTGGCGCTTAAAGAATTTATTATTATTCAGAGATAGTAAATCTTTTCATATTACTACTCAGATCATGATGCCTAAGGTAATGAGATCCTTTATGTTAAGTCATGCTCACGACTCCCGTTGTGCGGGTCATATGGGATACTCTCGTACTAGATCTAGAATTATGGCATCTTTGTTCTGGCCGCGAATGTCGAAAGACAATTGCGATGTTTTGCCGTTCTTGTGTTACTTGTCAAGAGGTTAAGTCTAGAGGGGCACGTCATTTGGCTCCCATTCAAGCAGCAGATATTCCGGTGCGTCCATTTGAAAAAATGGCAGTTGACATTATTGGTCCACTACCGATTGTATCGACACGGGGTCATAGATATGTACTAACTTGTATAGATTTGTGCACTCGTTGGCCAGAGGCTATACTACTCAAGAACATTACAACACATGATGTAGCTGATGCTTTGTTTCATATCTTTACTAGAATCGGATTTCCGAGAAAACTGTTGTCGGACAGAAGTTCTCAGTTTGTGTCAGGTGCAATGACTGAGGTTATGGCAATGTTTCATATAGACAGATCACTGAGTTCCGTATATCACGCCGCCTCGAATGGGATGGTGGAGCGTCTAAATCGATCAATAAAACAGATGTTAGGAAAGATTACAATTGATTTTCCTAAAGAGTGGGACCGAGTTTTACCAGCGGTACTGTTTGCATATCGTTAAATACCGAATGAGCATACAGGTTTCAGTCCAACTTGTATTTGGTGCTCAACCCAGAGGTCCATTGTCCTTGATCAAAGACTTGTTGATTGATTGTTCCTTGTCTCAAGAAACTTAATCGTCATACGAGTATGTTGTCAATCTTAGGAAAAAAAATCATGGATGCATGCCAGCTGGCAACAGATGCATCGGAGAGAACTAAAGAAAAAGCTCGTATGTTACAGAATCACTCAAGACTACTTTCTTTGTCTTTTGTCCTCGTAAGACGAATCACCTTTTTTCGATTTTTTTCATACCCATCCATTGTACTCCACGTCTTACCGCAGTTCCCCTCAACTTCCTCGATTTTTAGGCAAGGGAAGCAACTCTTAGTGCCCCTCCCTTTAAGACCCTCCGTTATGAAAGCAGCTCATATATCTTCATCGGGGGAACATCTTCCCGTGGGTACCACTTTGCGTAATATTAAGGAGGTTTACGTCTGGCCCAACCGATGGAAAGACGTTCGTCAATACGTATTGAACTGTACAAATTGCCTAGCGAGCAATTTAAACGTTCGCCAACGAGATAATGAGGAGAATAACACTGTCATTCAGAACAGTAGGAGAAGAAGGCATACACTTCCCAAAGGTTCATGTCCAAACCTGGATATTTAATGAAATATCTTTGGACAGGGGATATGTGACAAAACGTCTGAACATGCTTTTGTGTGTGATCTCTCACACCTTCAGCCCTCCGGCAGTATCCTTTATTTTTTTTATTTTTCTCATTCATCGCTTTATTTGGCATAAATCATGCCTTTTCATTCGTTATTTTCACTATTTTTCTCTTTACTGGACATAGCATGGTGAAGTCTCTAACACGCCACTCCCTATGTCAGTATTTGCTATAAAAGTATTTGCTATAAGGCTGTGTATATCTTGTTTGCCACTCCTCAGACGTGTTTACGCTCCGCCAGCTGAACTGCGGTATTATCGTAACAATACCCAGTCGTCAGACCGGGCACCTGCTTATTGCATAAACCGTCTGACCACCTGTGGAAACGTGTTGGGCAAACATTTGACCCCATTGGAAAGCTGTTGATCATGTTGACACAAGCTTGTATTGTGCTCCGATAAATGAAGATAACACTGTCTGACCAGACATCTGTCCGGCGGAGGCACGCAGATAAAGGGGATAATTAGATAATCTGTCGGGGTAGACATCTGGGCGGAAGTCATTACGCCAGAAGCACAGCTCACAATATTGTGATAGACAGAAGTGCGCCGGAAGTCTTATGTGACGATTTGACATCACTGTTTTAAGAGGCCACGCGTGTATATTAAATGTAATATTTTCAAATACCCGAATGATGAATAATGATAAACTTCCCCACCCAGACAGTGCTAGATAGATTTGATTGGTTCGCCAGAAGCTACAATGAATTGATTGGAACATTCCGCAAGAAACACAGCTGGGATTTGAAACTCCGCATTGTGAGATGTACTGTAGGAATCAGACATAACACGCACAGACTGCATCGCAGCGTCAACTAAACACCTCATACAAACCAGAGGAAAGAGGATAGGACTTACAATTCCACAACTAGAAGTACCAGATCGAGTATTGGGCAACTTTGGAATTTACAAGTAAACAGGCAATTTTAATACAAGACTGGAAACTTGGGAATTTTATCACAAGGAGTCAGAGAGGAATTTTAACAAAAGTTTTCCCAGGCATGAATTTGCAGAACACCAACCATTAGAGGAATTAACTCATATTTCCCAGACCCAGTCATAAGAGGAATTATACCAACAGTTTTCCCAGGCCAGGAATTCGCAAACCACCAGCCGTCAGAGGAATTAACTCATATTGCCCAGACCAAGTCATAAGAGGAATTATATAAACAGTTTTTCCAGGCCAGGAATTTGCAGAACACCAGCCGTCAGAGGAATTAACTCATATTTCCGGACTTAAGTGATTCGAAGGGCATCTAACTAAAGGGCTGTGTGACCATTCTAAATCTGTGCCAGGAGAAGGGTGTATTCCCAAAATTTTGGGGTAAGTGTAAAAAATATTTTTACTAATGTAAATTTTACAAGTTTCTTGCTAAGTGGTTATATATGAGGATGGCAATCTTAACATATAAAAAATGTATATACATGAACCTCTGCAGCAAGAGCTGGTTATTGTTTCTGACTAGTCGTGCGGGAAACCCGACAGCAGAGCGACCCCAGAACCCGACGGGAGTAGCGACGAGTAATGAGTGATAATTACATCACATGTGCCTAAAGTGTATAGAATCATTTTGTGAGATTTATATACCTTTTTGATTGTAATTCAGGCAAATCATTATTCATGCATAATAATAGTTGATTCAGTTTATATGCACGAAAGCAAACGTATGAGCCAGTTTATCTTGATAAATATATATATATATATATATATATATATATATATATATATATATATATATATATATATATATATATATATATATATATATATATATATATATATATATATATATATATATATATATATATATATATATATATATATATATATATATATATATATATATATATATATATATATATATATATATATATATATATATATATATATATATATATATATATATATATATATATATATATATATATATATATATATATATATATATATATATATATATATATATATATATATATATATATATATATATATATATATATATATATATATATATATATATATATATATATATTTATATATTTATATATTTATATATTTATATATTTATATATATATTTATTTATTTATCAAGATAAACTGGCTCATACGTTTGCTTTTGTGCATATAAACTGAATCAACTATTATTATGCATGAATAATGATTTGCCTGAATTACAATCAAAAATGTATATAAATCTCACAAAATGATTCTATACACTTTAGGCACATGTGATGTAATTATCACTCATTACTCGTCGCTACTCCCGTCGGGTTCTGGGATCGCTCTGCTGTCGGGTTTATATATATATAGCCATTACCTATAAGAGGACATTCGTTGGATTACTCCAACTGGGGGCTTGAACGGGCCAGAATCATTGCATAACCCATTCACAAAAGGCGACGGACCAGATAATAAGTTAACAAATTTGCTCAGCCCTTAAGCAGCGTTTTGTTCTTGACTTCTGGGAATATCTTGTGAAGGTTCCCCTAATATAGATGCGCCATTCATCTTCTATCTACATCTTTGCGAAGAGTAATCTTGCGCGAAGATAGATACCTTGGACGACCTACTTTTAGATACGCTTGCGTTGTGACCATTAGTGGACTATTACTGCAAAGCAAGGGGATGCAATCCCGTGACAGTGTTGTTACGTTCATACCACTCTACTGACTACCTCTCATACACGACTGACATTACTTACCTGCTCCCCGCGGAGCACAGACAGTCCATAGCTTGTTAATCAAGCTGTGACATCTACTCTCCGCCCTCCCCGGGAAAAAACGAAGTTTTTTCCTTCCTGGAGGGCGGCCGGAAGTACTCCAGACACCCTACATCCGGCCTTTGAGCCAAGTATATATTCATATCCTTCTTGGTCTCAAAAATCTTACATACTGAATTATACACCTTATTGGGAGACAAACCAAGAAATAAACAAGTATTCTACAATCGCGACAGAGTGTCAGCTACAACGTTAAGCTTACCCTCTAGGGTTAAAACAGTAAATTTGTACTACTGCAGTAAGAGGGCCATCGAGCTAACTTTGAGCTTGTCGATTTCGACGACTGTAAAAATGAGAGTGGTCGATGGTCTGTCTGTAATACGAAATTTGAACCTATCGGGACAACTTGGAAACTTCCCACACAATTGCCAGGCATTCCCTTTCAACCATAGAGTACCTAGTCTCAGCCGGCAACAGCTTCCGACTCACATACGTCATCGGATGTAAGTACTCTGGTTGTTTTGCATTAAACAAGCCCCAATTCCCACAGAAGATGCGTCTGACCGCAACACAAAGGGTTTGCGTAAATCTGGCAACAGTAAGATGGGTTTCCTGGAGGACACCCTCTTGATTTAGGACAAGGCTATTGTAGAGGGATAATTTCATCTGGTAGATGGTTTAGATCTATCTTCCCTCTCAGAGTTCATTTAGAGTCCTCAGTAGCTGGATTTTAGTGTCCAGCCTGTCTAGGGTATAATTTTCATTAGGCCTTTCAGTCCAACTTTTTAAACAGTCTTCAAAACGTAAGGCTAGTCTCCACCTGGTTGACGTTTAGATAACATGTAGTTTATTACACGACGTAGCTCCTAATTGAAGGCATCCATAAAATAGTCAATGGCAATCTCTAGCCAGTCCATAAGATCAGTCTATCGCCACGTAGACTACGGAAACAATGTTAGAGGCATATTGCTGAAATATTTAATATATAGTTCCACACACATTCCTCTCCTTTCAGCAATGACTTGTCCGTTTAAATATCATCAAGCTTAGGCTCCAACTGTAGGACGACCTAGCTGACATAAATGATAAAACTCTATAAAAAGAGTACACTATCTGGAGCTCGTCCAAAACACGTCTTTCTCACAGTGAAAAAGGCCGACTTCAAGATCGAATCTTCGACCTAAAGCCGATAAAGGATCGTGTACTCGAAAACAGCAGACTATATGACGTACTTCCGGGGTAGTCTGGGCGACGCTTATCAACAAGGAAATGAGTACATAAACCCTGTCTAGTGCGATAGAGCCTGTTATGATTTTACACATAACAGCTATCTCGCAATCTTGTGTCCAAACGATCCTATTGGGCATCCCATTTCTCGTCAGCGAGGTAAGTGTAGCCGCGATGGAAGAGAACTAGGGAATGAACATGTGATAAAAATTCACAAGTCCAATTAGACTTTTCACTTGCTTCTTTGTTTTAGACAAGCCTCTGCTTGATAGCAGAGAAAAAAAATGGGCCGACCAAGGAAATTGCGAGTGATCTAGTACACACACAAATATGTACCTAAATACTGCCGGAGGGGAAAAGAGATCGACCCAATAATTATGTGACAAATAAAGATGTAATTGGGTTTATATACAGAGGTTCACACCCACATAAGTATACTATAGCATTGTGCTTAGCTGGTGGTCATTTAAGGATGACTCCAGATATGCCTCCATGCATGATTTGATTGTATAAGAGAGTGTTAAATTCATATATATATATATGGTGGTAAAAGAATGGATCACAGAGAGTCTATAACATGCCAATTATTTTTTATAGAGTTGTGTATTATAGAGAATATATAAAATTCACGTTTTGTGATAAGAGGAGTGTAAAAATCAAAAGAAGACTATGAAGAGAAATCACTCCTTCCATGCACTTATTTTGTGATTCATATCATGTACAACAGAATTATGTTTCTATGTCATTTCGTCTCATTTTCGAAATGAGTTGCTTTTCTCCTCACGGTCTAAATGTCCAACATCATTTTGCTTAACTCTGTTATTCATTGGCTTTCCACTATTTTAGACTTCTTGATTTCATCCATCGCTTTTTCACGATCTTTCTTTTCTAAGTTTTTTTGGTTTCGTGTAATATTTGGGTATTCTTATGACGTCACGTTTATTTGTGATTCCTGACGCCATTGTATTCTCCTCTACACCGTATCTTTTGCCGAGATTGTCATAGCAGGGCTTATTGTTTTATTGTTCCAGTTTCTGCTTTTGATTGTCGTTGATTCTTGTTGATTGTCGTTGATTGTTGAATTGCCTTTATATTTTTTCTGTTTTTGTATTTTACTTGCTTTATTATTGCTCTTTACCTGTGTTGTTTCAGTTTATTACATATATACATTACGCGTGTGTAGTTTTCTATAGTATATTTCCTTAACCTGTCTATGTTTCTTGTCCGTGTTACCTATTTGTAACTGTGGCTGACGAAGGGTGAAACCCGAAACGTCCCGTGTTTCCTGTGTACCGTTGATTTGTAAAACTGATTAAATACTGTTTTATTTGTTTATATATGTTTCTATGTGCACGTTTTGTGATAGAGGAGTAGTCTCTAAGGGGAATATTTACTTCTGTCAACATATTTTGTATATAGCAATCGTCTACATACTCACGTGCCAGCTATGATCGTTAGCTAATCACGCTGTATTGAATGTAATTATGTGCACTTTCGCCAGGTGTCTGAGGATATTATGTCATGGCATGTCCCAGATTGACAGAACATAACAGTTATTTCCTTATGAGCAAGTAACCCACCAAAACGAAGTGGGTTGTGACGAAATTCTTATTTTATTCGTTCCTTTTTCTGTGACCATGTTTGCTTCACTCCACTTTATATGTAAATCCCGATACCCATCCTTTTGATACACTCATGGTATGCCATTATTAATAGGTATTATTTACGCCTCAATTTACTGATCATTATCTTATCCTCTGACTGACGCCATGTATTTTACCAGCTTGTCACCTTCCTGACCTGCTTATCTTTTCTTTGTGGAAAATCGGCGTTTAGCAAAAGCGGTGGACAATACCACATTCATTTGTTTACTCAAGACGCCGCCGGCAATAGATGTATTGTGAAAGATACAAATTAAGCTCTATCACCCCATTTAGATTGCGTAATTAATTAGGTCAGCTTGGTCGAAGATGGTAGTTGCTAGATAACATGCGTCTACTTTGGCAGGCATGACTTGCACAAAAACGGCCCATCCTTATAACAAGCTTGAAGTATTAGAACACGAGGAGATATGATAAAAATATTTACAGCAAGATTTCTTGTTGTAATAAACAGAGATGAGAAGAAGATATAACAATATTGTGGAATTAGGACGAAGAAATGACATAATGATTTCTGGCATGTCATATAATAATTAGTTATACTTTTTATGTTTAAAGTAATAATGATGAGTAGGGGGACATTTACTATAAAAAGACGCATTACCTTGTGGTTGGTTAAATTAGAAAATGAACTAAACTAAACTGTGATTGGGTTCCACCCAAGACAAATTGTGAGGTTACGGTTTGCATGGGCGAAAATTTGAACATTAAAACCTAAAACGTTTTGAAGTTTCCGTACTGCTATTTCCATCTTCGTCAAGGGAGTCACGGACAGCCAGAAAAGGTGTTGGTAATAATGATTCCATTATGCATGCCAAAGTGATTAGGAGTAACTTATAAAATTAAAAGTATAAAACTTCTGCTACAAAACTTAGAATTATACGTCCGAGGAAACCTCACTCAAGTGTTAGGAAATTAAGAATTTACATTAACTGCTAACTGTAGCGAAATTGTTTTTGTTTAGAGGGAGAAAGTGTAAGTATGACAGACTTGATGGAAGAATAAAAGATAATCTCTAGAGGAAACTCTTCCAAACTGCAGGTTGAATGCACAGTCTCTCCTCGGGAATTAGTCCACTCAAAAAAACTTTCTAAGAGAATTCTGGTGAAACTAAACAGGATATTCTCTAGGCGATAAATTCTTTATCCGATATCCTACAAAGGACTATGTATAGTACATATAGATGGATAAGAGATTTGGTGCCCAGCCACATTAAAAATATCCTGACCCAATAGTGTTTATTAATTTTGGCTCTGCCCCCAGGGTGTAGATTTATGTTACTAAAACTATACAACCCAATTAAATATTACAAAGAAAATAACAACAGACTCTGTTATGTAACGTTTACAAAAAATGAAGATAGAATCTCACATATATTCAAATGTACAACTATATGTTCCCTAATCTATGAATGGTTCTGAACCATGTCAGAATTAATTTGTCATCATAGGACAATAGGAATATTCTGTAGTGGTTCTGCTGGCATGTTCAGATACTCATCTCAGATGCTGAATTTATGTAGTCTTGTTGCCAGGAGTTCAATGAGGCCCAGCACTCCAGGTCCAGCAAGTTCCTTTTAGGGTTTCAGAGGATGGCAAGTTGCTTCTTCTCCGTCTTGACACAGGGCTCATCACCAACTGGGATGGAGCATGTCTGCCCTTGAGAACACTGTATATGCTTTGGTCTTCTGGTATGACAACCTGGTAGGACTGGATTGACAAACAATTGAAGCTCCATTAGTAATCTTGCCAGAGAAGTCATTTCCCATATCTGCTGGACTCTAATCGTCCATCAGAAATCTAACGAACATTCATAGTTAACATCACTAACAAAGTGCTATCTATTATCTATTATAGCATAACTGACATTATAAGCATACAGGTGGGTCTCAACCTATATCTGGCTTCCAGCTTGTTTACCGCAGTGATTTTCAACATATGGGCTGTTAGCTTCACCAACTGTGAAGTTTGGGGCAGTGGTCATCAAAAGTTTGAGAACCACTAGTCTACCTTGTGCTCATAGAGCAATAAAATCAATTTGGGGTCATGTCAACAATGGTTTGAGAACCACTGGGTAATAGTTTTCTATTCTTCTGTAACATGTTGGGGTCTCATTGCTGCCAAGGTTTGAGAACCACTGAATTCCAAGTCAGTCAACATATTCATTTATAAAATTGGCTACAGTGCTGTTGCCCATTATTACATAGTTCTATGTTTATGTGATAGGTATTTATATACCTTATTAATACCATCATAACACAGGATACATGCACATTAAAACATAATAAGGATAGTTCAGACATTATCAGCAGGGTATTTGTATAGAAAGAATATTCCATGCTGAAAACACTAATATCCCAATCAAACAAAGGGATAAGAAATGGGAACAAGAACAGACTTATCAAGTTTGTATGATTGTGACTAAAGAACCATGGAACATTATAAGAAATAGGAAGTATAAGGACTCCTAGTATGTTCCTGTTCTGCTTAGTTCAGTAATACACATCACCACAGTAACAATAAGGATATATATCAACAATTTAACCCTGTCTTATTTCTGCCATGCTGTGAGATAAAGATCAGTGGTTAATTAGGTCTATAACCTCAGCAAACTCATACATTAGTTTTTGTGATCTGTAAATATGCAAATAATTATTGTCACTGAAAATGGAAATGCATTTAAAACTTTGCTTTACAACAAGTACTGAATTAATATGCTGCTGATAAACATATGATTATTATTCATGTATTCAAATAAACAATATTAGATCACTTACTCGCTCAGCTAAGATCCATTGCTGTTTAAAATGATTGGGCCCCTCTGTATTTCTTGGGAGCAACCATTTTGTCCCGGTCAGTCTGCCGGCTAGCGAGAGAATGCCGCTTACCAGAATATGCCTGCGCTTTGAGAATCGCGCCAAAATTCCTCCAGGTTTCTGTTTGGTGGCCTTAATTTGCATACGTGAGGGGTGGGGCGCCTGACCTATTTTTGACATTATGTTCCATCCCCCCAAACACACACACAACCTGGCCGGTACGTGGCATTTTGATACTAGGCGATACTCCATGGTGGTTGCTAAGGTCAAAGGTCAAAAGACAATATACCGCGCTGCCTATCCATTGGCTAAACTGTAATTATTCAGGGCGCGGTGTAAAAGTTCACAGCTGTTTGCTGGTAACCTAGATTTAAGAAAAAGGAATTTCAGAAGAAATGGGAGATCTCCTGATGTGTTCTGACGAGTGGTAGATATTCTAGAGAATTTAGAGAGAAGGAATGTTTTGGTATGAGAAAAGATTGACAGAGAGAAAAGAAGGCGAATACACTTCGTGACACTAACCTCAAATAGCCAAGGAAAGACTGCATCTTAAACAGTTGCAAGACCTTTTACGGCCATTCTGTACATCAAAGTCTGGATAAAAATTTTAACATATTTGGGTTTCTGATACTAGTTACCAGTAATCAACACTGGACACGATCTACAACAGATGGCGACATTTTTGGAAGTTACTCCTGCACAGCAGCAAAAGTGCTCTAAAACCATTCAAATCCTGACTACAGAAGGTCAAGACTTCACTGAGAACAGCATCCAAAGACAACTCAATGCAGCCATCTACAAAGCTAAATCAGAATTTATTGGTCTCTCTGAATGGACTATACTTTTTTAAACTCTACCATACAGTAATATTTTCCGAGGAAGATAAACAATCCATGTATCTTCGGAAAACTCATCTTTTTACTCTAAGTTTTGGCCATTCATAGACTTTTAAAGAAAAATGTGGATGATGATAATGATGACATAACTAAAGATTTTCATTACTTCGTTTGTATTGTTACCTGGTCACATATTTGTCACTATACACCTGAAGCCCTCTAATGTCTTGTATGTCACTATACACCTGAAGCCCTCTAATGTCTTGTCTGTCACTATATATATATGCTCCTAGATCTGATGCCGTTATCTGTAGCACTGATAATGTGTCAGGCCTTACCAGCAGCGCTTTTAGATGTGAAGAGCTTAAGACTTTAGGCTGCAGACCCCCCCCCCCCCCCCCCACACACAACCTGTCCTAATATGTGCGGGGTGGCTGGGTAGTATTTCTGTATTACGCGTATAAACGTTAGATTATGTAATTGCTTGGCATAATGTGTATTTAATACTATGATGGAGTATGGAGTAATATTGTGTGGATGTATTGCAGGTTGCATTCTGTTGCGCGAAACTAGACTCGGTCCGGACCGTTCGATTTTGTTTGACGCACCAAAACGCAAGTACGGTTGTTACTTGACAGGCGCAAGTACGTCGTGGCGAAACGGTTGGGGAAACTGTTTGATTATGTGGCTAAGAATGGACGTATGTTATTCATGTGAGAAAATGCTGGAGATGGCCCATGAAGATTAAAAGGACAAAGTGTACTTGCAAGGTGAACACTTTTTTAAATAGTATTTTTAAGTCGCGCAAGATTTGTGAGGTGTCTTAATATTCACTATCATAAGTGATAAGATTACTGAAAGAAGTTGAATTATATATTGATGTCCATATTGTCGTGTTTCTGAAGTCTTGTGTCAGTAACCACTGTTTGGATAGTTGTGTTGGGCGTGTTCTTCAAATTTTTACCTCCTTGACAAACGTCGAATTCTATGGAGGGCCCAATGGATAGTTCTCGACAAATAAGTTTAGAGTTTATTATAACAACAAGTTACACAGGGGCGGAGAAACGTTTTAAGACTAATTCCTTGAGTAGGCGTCTCTCATCCAATAGCTCAGCTGTTGATCCCTGACTCTTTATCAACTCAAGCTTCTAGTGAACTTTTTCTTAACGTTGTTAACGCCTTAGATTTACTAGAAAGAATGCCTGTGATTTACGTAAACTCTGGCAAATACGAGGGCTGATTCAGTCTCTATAATTAATCAATCAATCAATCCTTTAATTTTAAGACGCATAGGCCTTAAACAGACATGGCGTGCTCCTGTCGCATTCCATCGGATCAAGTTCTTTACATGTCATTTCTGTCTTAAACTCTGTTCTCCGTGTCTGTGTGTTTGTTTTGGGGTCTACATCTGGGGATTCCAGAATAAAACCTGCCTTCTAATGCTATCAACACAATTTTTCAACACGTGTCATATCCATCGGCTGCATCATTGTCTCTATAAATTAGAACATAAATAAAAATCATCTACAAAATGTTGACATTGAATTATTAAATTTGCACCACCAGTACACGTGCCCTAAGGTCAGGGTTCAGCAGCAGGTCGATCGCGTTCCATCGATAGATCGTTTTAGGTAACGGTATGGGGTAACAACATAATTTTTAAGCCAGGGAAATTTAGGAGTAAGCCCTCTCACCCCGGCATTTAAAAGTTCACTGTCCCAAAGATTAATGATACTATTTATAGTTTTTCGTTCTAAGTGAACAAGATGTCTGTTCGTGAACTGCATAAGACAGAAATTGAATATTTCTTTATTTATAGTGAATTTAACGTTCGGTAAAAATGTCATTTAGTGTGGAGATGATGGGCGAAGAATTCGTCAATGTGGGACTATGTTGTAGGCGCTTGTTGTGTGTTATGTTGTAGAATCTCTCTCTCTCTCTCCTCCCTCCCCCTCTCTCTCTCCTCCCTCCCTCTCTCTCTCTCTTTCTCTCTCTCTCTCTCTCTCACTCTCTCTCTGTCTGGTTTATATTCAGACATACGCTCTGCAGTCACAGATAAATTATATCCTTTTTTGTCTCTGGCAGACTTTCCAAGTAATTCGTATATTTATCAGAGTCTCTTTCAAAAAGCGCATACAGTCTACATTTTCTCGTGACTTTAAGTGTTTTGTATTTGTTCTCTTTATTTTTTGTATTTGTAGGCAGAGACAGACGACATGCACAAGCTTCTCCCGTGCTGATTATGTGGTATCAGTGACGTATTTAGAGAGGGGAGGGCTTCTGAGATTTTAACTTCCTCCCCCAATATCCCTAGTATCAGCGCGTGTCCCCCCGAGGAAGCCCGACACCAGAGCACAAATTCTTGCAGCTGTGGTTGCTATAACAATTAGTTTTTCATATTGAGGTGCCAGCCACAAGCCATTCATGACAGGGACAGAAGACACATTCTTTCTTGAGCTCATCAAAGACCACGGAACTCCACGAGACACACTCGTTTCCAATGATGTTTATTTCCCTTTTTAAACAAAAGGCTAAGTTTTATTTAAACATATATTGTGGGAAAGCTAGCTTGCAAGGACGAACAATATGAATAAGCGACACTCGCAAGAATAGCCGCCCCGAAAAATGATGTTTGTCCGTTACTGTGTGCTCTCATGTGCCACCCAGTAAAGGCATTTGATAAACAAAATGTGTGAAAGAAATAACACGGCTGGAAGTTGAAAGACAAGAGGTTTGAGTGACTCGAGAAAATCACTGGCTGAAGATAGACCTACATGTTGAGATTTCATAATGAGAGATAAGAACAGACCAAAACAAAATGTAAAATGAAATAGCAAGAAAAACGCACAAACGAGTTAAAAACAAATTAATTCCTGAAACTTATGACAAGAACCAGACAGCTGCCAGTCACATAAGAGTTGAGAGGAAGACGGTGAAGATCGATGTGATGCACATTGAGACATCGTGCTGAAAGCAGAACAAGGCAGTCCTTGTTCTTGAATACCCCGTGGGACCGAAGACGCAACAAAAGTGATGAATGCAGTCAGCTGACCAAGACCCTACTCCACCTCCAAATGGTGGTCCTGGAAACAGGCTGCATCACTGCAGTCTGGCTGAGAGAGTAGGGATCGAAGAGGGAAGGCAAACCCGGTCCCAAAAAATGCCGTGCTGAAGTCGGATGTGTTGGCAGAAAGGCGCAAATATTGCAGCTACGCTGTAAACGGACAAAACGCAACCAACGTCCTTTTTAGGACGAACGAGGAAGAAGAAGAAGAATCCCTCATGATTAGAGCGGTAAAGAGAAGCCAAACATCACACGAAGTGGAGAACTGGAAACATAAATGACATGGAATAAAGGATCATTTATACACTGAATTATTCTGTTTTCTGTTTTGTACATTGTATTTATTTGACTAAATGAAAATAAAAGTTAGTTTAATAAACAAAACCGATCAACAAATTTAGCACTCAGATACATTAATGGTTAAGATATCCTTACAGTTCATGTAGTATATAATTATTCCCGACTTATGACCATGACGAATTTACGACCAGGGTTGTCGGAAAGGAACCTCATCCGTAAGCCGAGGACAGTCTATGGATAACATATTTCAGCACCCCTTGCTATCTCTACTCATATTTTCCTGTGCTATGTTGTTCAGTTGTCTAATAACTTCTCTACTTGTTGACTTGATACACAAAGATTGTGTAAAATTCCCTCTAGAATAGGTATCGTGGGAAGATTCCCGCGATATCGCCGTATCTACAACATTCATTCACGTCTTTATAATTTAACCATTTCATTGATTTAAAGAAAAAATTACCTCATGTTTGTCATTTCTACGTGTACTTTCAAAAAACTATTTATATTTTGATCTAAGTAAATGAAAATTTGTTTTTTATTCTGTCACTAACCGAAATTTCAGGAGGTAGATTAAAAAAATTAGATAAAGATAAATAGGAATTATACTGACAATGTCGGGATAGCCTTGCACACTTTCATAAGTCCGTTCAATTTATTACTGAAGTGCTTAGCTGTCAGTCTTTCCTGTCACGGGCAACTGTCAGCTAAACGATGATGCCGTTGGGATAGCCTCTGGTTTGAATCCCAGAGATACCGATCCCTTACTTTAGTTATCTGTCCTCTAGTGACATTTTAATTTCTTTCTTTCTTTTCTTCTTTCTTTCTTTTCTTCTTTCTTTCCTTTCTTCTTTCTTTCTTGCTAGTACTTACCACATACTTATTTTACTTTCATATTTCTAAAAAGGCCTCGGGTTTTTCTCTCTGTTTATTTCGACGAAGGTAACCATGTTTTCTGACAACATGCTCAAATAAAGCCAAACTCCACGTGATAACAGACCTAAAATTTTTTTAACAATTGTAATTTCTCAATATTAAGTAAATAAAAAATAAGAGACGAATAATTTGAGGGCTGGAAATCTCATCATGTAAAAAAAAAAGTCGATACTACGGAAACAACCACTCTAGAGCACATGAATACAATAAGAACTTACTTACTTAGTGTTCCCCTTCTACCGTGAGGTGTAGAGGTTACACTATAAACTGGAATAGTGTAATTTCATTTAGAAGAGTCCTACAGAGACAGAGTGACAATGTCATTGTACACTAATTTCTCACGTTTAAGACAGGTGAACTACAAAGACAACCACTAATTGAATACTTATTCTACTGTAAGAGGTTACATCCAAACAACCGTATCAACACCAATATAGAAAACTGATGACAGCTAACAGATAGATGGTGCACATTCAACAAGTAGCAAAAAAAAAAAAAAATGTTTTCGGGAAAACTGTTACCAAATGCACTCAAAAGCAGACAATAAATTGTCCATACATTCTATTGCGTAGAAAAAAGGCGGATGGGCAGTTATTAATCAGTAATTAGTCACAAAAAACATAGCTTTGGAGTTATATGAATCAAGTACGGAATAGGGGTCGTACACATATGACGTCAAGAAGTGAGGGGGAAAAAGGGGGGGGAGGGAGAGAACAGTTTGTGAAGTTGTGTGTGTGGGGGGGGGGGGGGGGGGAGAAAGGAGGTTCGAAAAATGTGACGTCACATACAAATATACGAGTCACATACAAATATACGAGTCACACTCGTTTCTTTCATCAGGGCTGGATTATCCATTAGGCTAAGTAGGCTAAAGCCTAAGGGCCCGGAGCTCTTCGGAGCTCGAGCGTAAGGTAAAAAAAAAAATTTATTGCACAGATTTTTCAATAAAATTTGTTTATTGTGTTTACCTTAATAGTAATACAAATAATACTAATAAACATTAATAAAAATAATTACTAATAAAAGAGGTAAGCAATTCTAACAAACTAACATACCAGTCTATTAATAATACTAATATACATCATCGCCATGCTAAGGGGTTTAAAAAAAAAATTAAAATTATTGCCAATTAAGTGAAGGAGAGCACATACACCAAAAAGCCTAGAGGCCCTTGGCTTCATCCGGCCCTATCTTTTATAAATGATGTTTCTACTTTTGTCCACAGTATTTAACTTTTATCAGCAATACTTAACTTTTATCCGTAATAGTTAACTTTTATCTGCAATAGTTAACTTTTATCGGCAATACTTAACTTTTATCCGCAATAGTTAACTGTTATCTGCAATAGTTAACAAGTCCCTCGTGTATGACTTATATTAATATTATTATCTCAATGAAATATCGGATAATTGTTATAACCTTTTAACTGGTTTAAATTGTTTATAATTATGTATGTCTTTTTAAAAAATGTAATACACGCTTTAAGAAAACAAAATGCAGACTAAATAAACTGTACTGTGTCAAATTAGACTTTAAAAAAAAGTAAGAAAGAAAAGAGGAACAAGTTATCAGCATCGCGACAACAGCCTCATCTTCTTCGTTGACCCTCAGATGCCAACTTGAATAAGTTCAAAGAAAGCAGTGGTCAGCCTGAGGCTGTTGATATCTCCGTAGATTTTCTCCAGGAATGGTACTGGTGATGGCCATATGCGTTTTCTCTGTTCCTCATATGTTGGGCACCTTTGAAGCAGATGTTCGGCAGTCATTTTATCTGTGCCACAGTCACACTCATCAGTAGTTCCTATCTTTAATTTGTTGAATAGATGGTATCTCAATCTGTTATGACCTGTGCGAAGTCTGAAGATTACCACTTGTTCACTTCTGCTGAGCTGGTAATAAGGATCATTTTTTGTGTGGCCTGGATGCTCTTCTTCCCACTTGTGCCTGTACCTGCGCTTGATAAAACTCTTGGCCTCCTCATAAGTTATATTTGTGTCAAGTTGAAGAAGCTTTCCCCCTTCCTTTGCCAATCTGTCAGCCTCTTCATTTCCAGGGATGTTGCAGTGAGAAGGGAACCACTGTATCACGACTCTTTTGTATTGCTGACATAGTCTGTGAAGTGTTACTCTTAGGTCATCTAGTTCAGCATTACTTTGACTTTTCAGCGCTGTAATCACTGACAGTGCATTTGAGAAGATAGCTATTGGTTTCTCTGAGCTTTTTTCTGTCATTAGAATTTCTGATGCAGTTTTTAAGGCCTCTGCCTCTGCTCTGAAGTTACTTGAAAATGTCCGTGTTGCGACTGCTATCTTTTTTTGTGTGCCATTGCTTAATTAAGCTCAGGAAGACTCCTCCACTCCCATCTTCTGTTGCATTAGTTGCTGATCCATCTGTGTATGCATAGATCCAGGTGTTGCTTGGGTAATGTTTCTCTATATATTTTGTGGTTAGGACTCTCCTTTCTGTTTCATTTTGGCTGTTCTTTCTCTCAATACCAGGAACGTTTTCTATCATTTCAGGGAAGCACTGTTGTTTCCAAAGTGGTAGCTTGTGTGCAGTACATATTGGGGTAGCTGTTGATATTGTGTTTATGGGGTCTGCTCTCATCTTTGTTTTGTCTGTCTCTACAAAGTTGCTTCGCTTCAGTCTTCCCCTTCTAAGTCCATTTATTCTCTGGTGCATTGGGTGGTCTATCAGCCTCCTGAATTTCTCGGCTTGTTGCTGGGCTCTGCTATCTCTTCTATCCTCCATAGGCTGGAGGTGAGTGATCTTTTGCAACTCTTCAATGGGTGTTGACTTCATGCCCCCTGTTATGATTCTCAATGCTTGGTTTTGGGTTCTGTTTATTGTGTCAACGTTCGACTTAGCTGCCGTTGACCATGCTGCAATGCCATATTCTAAGACTGGTCTCACTCGCCTGATAAGATCAAAAACGCAAACGTTTAGTAAGATGAACCAACTGGTGTAAATATCTACAATATATGTGTATGTGTGAGCGTGCGTGTGTGTTTGTTTATGCGCGCGTGTGCATTTGGGTAAAATGCAAATGCATTTGGTTGAGTACGGCAAAGGTTTGTGTTGCGTGATAAATTCTCGCAACATCGTTTTATTACAATACCTATTTTATAACGCAAGGGCAACAACTGCTTGAAATTTATAGTCACTTTTCTCGGTAAGCATTTGTCTTCCCGCGTTGGTATTGAATGCAGTTAAGTTTTGAGCTGTGGTCTTTTTGCGCTGGACTGCGCATGACTGGTCTTGTTTTTTTGGTCGATCGGTTTCCGCCCACCACTAGTGGAGTGAGCGATTTGAATGGCGAAAGAGATGCCTCGTTGAAGAGGGGATCTCCGCTATTTTTTGTTCTGTCAGGGATGTGTAGTCCTCTTAATGGATATTTCGTTTATTCGAGATAATACCTCTAGTGTTTCCCACATGTCGGGAGGCGTGATATTTCTGTGTATTTCCTGAAGGCAAGGTAAATTGACTTTTCATTAACTCTATCGATTTTGGGTCGTGAGCGATTTCGATTCATAGCCTGTCTTCGAAAGTCGTCGTCACGAGATGTTTTCCCAGCTCACATGTCGCTGTATTGTACTGCATCGGTTGATGCATGTCCCAAGGACCATTACTTGCTACTTTGTTAAATGAACTAGGTTTGGAAAACCTTTATTATCTAGAGGATATTTTTTGAGGACATTATTTATACTTCGGCAGACGTGTCTGTCTTGCTGAAGTCAGACTAAGGAGAGTGAACTGATCTCATACATCTGGTTATCTCCTGGCTGTTATAGAAAAGGATGGAGTTTTTCACCTGACTACATTTACAGCACTATGAAATATAACATGCATCTGACACATCATTGTAATGCTGTCTACCGTCTATTGCTGTATTGAATGTTGCTGTGATAATGACTGTTTGATGTGTCTACATATTCGCGTAACCATTTTGTCACTGTGGCGTCCACAATAAATAATGAAGAAAAAACGTCAACGGCTGTTACAAGAATCATTGACTTTATACGTCGTGAGTTTACTGACGTTCTATGTGGATTGCCCTGTTATTTTTGTATGAACATTGTTTGACTGAACACATCTGCACACTACACAAAACCAGACATGCGGATACCATCCATCATCATATGGCATCACGCATCATTTGGTGGCCATAAGCTGGTTTGATTCTGGTACCAGCAAACACGGGGTCCCTTACCCACTTCATTTTCAACAAGAATTCATCAGCATCCTTCAAGAAATTAACATTCTTCAATACAGTCAACATCTTCAAAATTTTCAAAGTACTCGGCGTTGCCCGGTAAAACTTTTTGACGAAAATCAAGATTTTGACAGTACCCGGCGTTGTTACATGTTGCCGGATAACTCGGACTGCTGTTATCTTTTACGCAAGTCAAGCAAGTTGCTGCTGTCAAGGTTCCAGTGCTGTCGTTTTTGTGAAGGTCAAGTGCCGGTTGAAACGGGTTGTTTTCTGAAGAAGGCCAAGTACCGATTTCCATCAACTTACTTTTGGATTAGAAGGTCAAGTGCCGAAACAACTCAACACACAGTATTTCAGAAGCTCTTGTACCATCGTGTTAGCAGTGGAAGCAGTTCAGATGTGCCATCATCGTTGGAGCTTCGCTCTTTAGGACGTTGATTGACATCCGTTTTTTCTGCTGTTCGACGATTGGAAGCCTATAAGTTAAGTGGCCTGTTTGTATGTAAACTGTGCCCTTATACTTCTGCTGAGTCTTCTGTGTATCATCTCATTCTATATGTTATATGTCTATATGTTATTTGTATATTTATATGTTTATATTTCAGCGGGTTCTCGGTTGGGTGGTGTCTCCGTTAGATTATGCCACGTCATAGAGGTCGTCTATTGTGAGCGTTTTCTGTAGGGTTTGCAAATTTCCGATACTGGAATTTGCTAAGCGACTTCTGTTGCTATTTATGTTACCTGTGATGACATGTTTTAATATTGTTTTCGTTATTATTTCGCATTCTTTAGTTTTGTTTTGATTTGTTTGTATTTGTTAGCCTACTCTTGTCTATAATTTAGTTTCATACAACATTTTTGTTTATACACTGTGGTGTCATGTATTTTGTTTAATTATAGCGCAGATATCGTCACATTTTTTGTGATATTTCATTAATTTCTGCTTTATTTTTAGTTGATTTCTGCGAACGTTTTTGTATTGTTGCTGATCTTTGTTATTGTTTACATTGTTATTGTTTACATTGTTTGCATTGTTTACATTTTCAATGTTTATATTCTGCATGTGTTTACATAGTCATTGTTTACAGTTATAGTAATTAGTTAATGGGCTATGCTAATGCACTGTTACTACTACACTGATGATAAATGAATGATGAATAGTGTCGTGCACTATTGAATGAGAAGTGCACTTATGATCAAGAATTGAGTGCTGATATTTCATATACAAGTTCTTTGATTGGAGACTTGTTTCCCACAGAGACTGGGATAATATAATGTGATGTGAATATACAAGTGCTTAATTAAGACTTGTTACACTTAGGTTTGAAATAAATTAGTTAATTATTTCAGGTTTTGGACTCATATGTTAGACAACATGTCTACATTTGAGCACTTTATTGAGCAGGGTAAATTGCTTGGGAAGACTGGTGATAAGTTAGAAGAATTTGCAACTGCTCGATATGATAAAGCAATGGAAGCTGAACAAAAGAAACTGCAGATGCAGGTGGATGAAAAAAGATTCCAAATGGAAATGGAAAAACAAAAAAGGGAATCGGAAGCTGAGGAGAGAAAACTCCAGCTACAGCTAGAAGCTGAAAATAAAAGACTTGAAAAAGAGGCTGAAAATAAAAGACTTGAAAAAGAGGCTGAAAATAAAAGACTTGAAAAAGAGGCTGAAAATAAAAGACTTGAAAAAGAAGCTGAAAATGAAAGACTTCAAAAAGAGGCTCAGGCTGAGGAAAGAAGATTACAGAGAGAGTCTGATGAGAGGAAAGAGAAAGCAAAAATGGAACATGAAGAAAAGGTCTTAGCTTTAGAGTTGGAAAAATTGAAATTGACGAGCATGAGTAATGGTAATGATTCAAACAAGGGTTCATCTTCTGGTAAGGCTAATAATGATACTTTTAAGATTAAGTTACCAACATTTAGTCCTTCCAGTGATGACATAATGTTCTATCTGGACAGATTTGAACAAGCATGTACAGCTCATAACATAGACAAAGCAAAATATGTTTATCAGTTATCAGGGATACTGACAGGTAAAGCTCTAAGTATATTAAATATGGTGGATGAACCTGACAAGAACAATTATGAGGTTGTCAGGGCCGCTTTGTTAAAGAAATATCAGCTTAACGAAGACGGCTATCTCCGTCTACAATTTAAAAACATGTTACCTGAAAATGGAGTTGAATTCTCCGAGTTTATTGCAAGAATACGCATTACTTTCTCACGATGGGTTGAACTATCTAAGACGGAAAAAACTTATGAAGGACTTATGGACTTAATACTTAGAGACAAAGTCATGTCGTCTGTCAATGAGTCTTTCCTTGCTTTCCTTCATGAACGTAAACCTAAAACAATAAAAGAAATGGAAGATTTCTGTTGCCAATACGTAACTGCGCACCCACACATAACCATGGGTAACTCTAAGGTGAAAGAAGGTTTACCAGTTGCTTCGGCAGCTCCGTATGGCCAAAACTTTGCTCGTAGATTCCAACAAAATTTTGATAGAAAGAGTAGCGGTAATTTCTGTCAAAATCATGGAAATCAATTTCATGGTGATTCTTCTTCGAAGAATTGGAGACAGCCTGATAGTACTCGTTACTATCACCCTAATAATTATAAGCATTTCAAAAGAGGATATGGTAATAGAGGTTATTCCTGCCGAAGACCTCAGAACCAAACAAATAGATGTTCGCATCAATGTGAACATGATAGTAATCGTGGAAACTGGAATTCGAACCAGGATAACAATTACAATAGAGACAATAATAACTGCAGAGATAATAATAACTCTGATAACTTCAGAGGTAATAATAGTCGGGGTAGATCTCAACACAAAAAAAAGAGATATCAGCAGGCTAATGCTGTACAACAGGAAACTGAGGGAGCCTGTAATCATGTTGTTGATAGTAAAAACTTTGACGCTGTCACTGGTTCTGCTTTTGACTTTGAGAGAGCAAACAAATGCCCCCAATGCAGTACTTTATTCGAACCGGGTACCATAACTACTTTGAGTTGTGGTCACCCACTTCCCGCTCTTCCTGCTGCTGTTGCGCATGGCGGGAGGGGTTCTTTAATTCTACATAAGGGTCTTGTTAATGATACTCCGGTCTCACTACTTTTCGATTCCGGATGCACCACTATTGGTGTTAGACAATCGCTTGTAGATCCATCTTGTGCTACAGGAAGGGTTATTAAATGTGTCACATTTGGCGGCAATCTAGAAAAATATCCTACTGCTGTAATTCGCATTGCCACTCCTTTCTTTACTGGAGATGTGCATGCTTGTCTCTTACCTAATCCTATTGCGGACCTTATTATTGGTCGTATTCACGGAGTTAGGGAGTGTACCCCACAGCAGATTGCTGCTTGGGAAGATAATAACATGCAAGCTACAAATGCAGTAGTTACAAGAGCACAAGCTCTACAAACACCCGAAACTTCACTGAATAGTGATAATGAAGTTGATAGCCAAGATAGTCACTTAGTAATCACTCGTGACTCTTTCATAAAATTGCAAGAAGAAGATCCTTCTTTAAAAAAATTCTTCGTTCTTGCGAAGAAAGGTGATCCGAATCAGGATACAAATAGAAAATCTTGGATTGCAATGAGAAACGGCGCACTTGTACGTATGGTACAAGATTCGACTACGTCGGCACATTCGCAAATTCTTGTTCCCAAGAGCATGAGAGTGCAAATATTACAACATGCTCATGACTCGCAATGTGCTGGACATATGGGTTTTTCCCGTACGAAGTCGAGAGTCCTTGCGGCTTTCTTTTGGCCTTTTGTCAATAAGGACATTCGTATTTACTGCCGATCATGCAAGGTATGTCAGGAGGTCAAATCTAGAGGACCACGACATGCTGCGCCTATCCAGGCTGCTGACATTCCTATTCGGCCGTTTCAGAAAATGGCCATAGATATTATTGGCCCTTTTAAGGTCAAGTCGGCCAGAGGACATCAGTTTATCCTTACATGTGTCGATATGTGCACACGTTGGCCAGAGGCTATTCCTCTTAAGAGCATATCTACTACAGATATCGCAGATGCTCTTTGGTTGATATTTTCTCGCTTGGGGTTCCCCAGAGAAATATTGTCAGACCATGGCACTCAACTCATATCTGACACTATGTCACAGGTAATGTCTACCTTACATATTGAACGATCTCTCAGTAGTATCTACCATCCTATGTCTAATGGGTTAGTTGAGCGTCTGAATAGAACGCTCAAGACTTTGCTTGGTAAGATAACTGAAGATCATCCTCAAGATTGGGACAGGGTTTTACCCGCGGCTCTCTTTGCCTATAGAGAAGTCCCTAATGAACACACAGGATTTTCTCCCTTCGAACTTGTCTTTGGCGCGCGTCCACGCGGCCCTATGTCTTTATTACACGATCTCATCACTGCCGATGATATTAGCGATGAAACTCAATCCTCATATGAGTATGTCATTGCTCTTAGACAAAAGATCATTGAGGCATGTAAGCTAGCAACTGCTTCATCAGAAATTGCTAAAGAGAAGGCAAGACAGTTTGCTAACAAGAATAGATGTCTACGACAACTTTGTCCAGGTGACAAAGCATTCGTCCTACTCCCCAGTAGGGAAAATAGACTTCTTATTGCATGGAAAGGTCCGTATGCAATAGTCTCTCGGATTTCCGATGTTGACTATGTGGTCGATATTGATGGAAAGCATAAAACTTTCCACATAAACATGCTTTCGGAATTTCACGAACGTCCGGACTATTTGCTGCCCATTTTCCAGGCAACGGATGATGCTCCTGCACCTCACGGTCATTATTCATCCCTGTCTGTCATACAGGATGAGGAATCTACCTTCTCTGATGTTAATCTTCCCCTTCCAGTGGTTCCATTACATTCTACGGAATCTTGGAAAAACGTTTCTGTTTCTCCTAATCTTTCTGGTGACGAACATCGACAAGTCTCGTCGATGTTACAAACATTTCAGGATGTTCTCACTGACATTCCTGGACACACAGATGTCATAGAACATGACATAATTCTTACCGACAATAATCCAATTAGGGTTAGGCCTTATCCTATTCCTATACACTTTCAGTCGCAAGTGGAAAAGGAATTGGATGAAATGATTCAATTAAATATAATTGAACCATCGACTTCACCATATTCTTCTTCCATGGTTATTGTCCGGAAGAAGGATAAGAACATACGAATTTGTGTTGATTATCGCAAATTGAATCAGGTCACAAAGTTCGATGCTGAACCGATGCCTTTGTTAGAAGATCTACTGATTAGACTTTCTAATTCTAGATTCTTCACTAAACTTGACTTGTCTAAAGGTTATTGGCAAGTGCCTTTAGCAGAGCATGCCAAACCTCTTACTGCTTTTTCTACACCTAGGGGTCTATTTCAATGGAATGTTATGCCTTTTGGTCTCATGAACGCCCCTGCCACTTTCGTTCGCAGGATGCGTCGAATTCTGTCACATCGTTCGGATGTCATCGCATACTTAGATGACATCTGTCTCTTCAGTGATACCTGGGAAGATCACTATTTAGGGTTATATGACTTACTGTCCACTCTACGTGAGAATAATTTGACAGCGAAACCTTCTAAAGCTTTTGTTGGTTTTGGTGAAATCTCTTTCCTGGGTCATCGTGTTGGTCATGGTCTCTTGAAGACAGAAGACCACAATACTTCCAAAATACTGAACATCTCTGTTCCTAAAAACGAAGAAACAAGTTAGGAGTCTCTTAGGTTTAATTCAATTTTATGGGAGATTTATTCCAAATTTATCTTCGATCATGGCACCTCTCTCTCAACATTGTTGAAGAAAGGTTCGCCTAATCTGGTCCGTTGGTCTGAAGAATGCCAATCTTCACTAGACCAAATCAAGAATATATTTTCTTCTCCTCCCATCTTAAGATTACCTACTCTTGATAGGACTTTGGTTCTTCGGAGTGATGCTTCATCCACTGGGATTGGAGCAGCACTGATGCAAGAATATGCAAATACTCTGCATCCTGTTATGTACATTTCTAGAAAACTAAATGCGGCAGAGAGGAACTACTCGGTTTTAGACCGTGAGTTGTTAGCGATGGTTTGGTCAATTCTAAAGCTACAAAGATTCCTCCTGGGCGCACATTTCATTCTAGAGACTGATCAGAAAGCTCTTACAGCTATTCAGACTAAGAATTTGAAGAGTTCGAGATCCACTCGATATGCTATAGCTCTTCAACCTTTTCACTTCACGGTACGAGCTATCCGTGGTGCGGATAATGTGATGGCTGACATTTTGTCTAGATGCCCACATGACTCCAACTAATACTTCTGTCCTATATTTCCATATATTACAGAGTCATAACACACCTATATTTCTACAATAGATTAGCACATCTGTACTTACTTTATATGTACACACTATCGTGCTTTGTTGTCATCTTCTTCTGTTCGTTTTTTAAGATGATAGAGGAGGACTGAGTAGTTAATATAAGGGCCGTTAGTTTACTAAACAGCCACAATTATTAATAATGTATTGTACCTTATGAAGCATATTAGTTATTAATTAGCATTATATTGCTTGTACTTTCTCAGAATGTCATTGTTGAGCTGAGGACTTACCTTACTAGTATCAAGCATGACGAGTTCTAGATTGTGTACTTACCCTCGGAATACCAGAGCATATGTCCTGGATCGTCATGTAGTTTAACTTTACTATGTACTTATGTCATTACATGTCAAAGAATGTACTATTTAAATTTTCCTATCAGATTTGTACATCCATTTTTAAAGACAATATTAGAGTATGCTGTTTAATGATGATTATGGTAACTTGCATACGTATATTGTGTTTACATGCTAACGTGATGTGTGTTGGTGACACCTCCCCGATGTGAATATTTTTTGAGACATATTTATTTTTCTGTTGAGGTATATCCTCACCAGACACTCTATATTTAGCCTCATGTTATGCAATTTAATTAATTATCAGCGCATAATTCGTGCGTTTTGAGCCGCTTATCGCATGCTCTTTGATATTAAAAAAAAAAATATGTTCCACATTTTTTTTTTAATCGGGAGGAGGTGGTGATATGTTGCGTGATAAATTCTCGCAACATCGTTTTATTACAATATCTATTTTATAACGCAAGGGCAACAACTGCTTGAAATTTATAGTCACTTTTCTCGGTAAGCATTTGTCTTCCCGCGTTGGTATTGAATGCAGTTAAGTTTTGAGCTGTGGTCTTTTTGCGCTGGACTGCGCATGACTGGTCTTGTTTTTTTGGTCGATCGGTTTCCGCCCACCACTAGTGGAGTGAGCGATTTGAATGGCGAAAGAGATGCCTCGTTGAAGAGGGGATCTCCGCTATTTTTTGTTCTGTCAGGGATGTGTAGTCCTCTTAATGGATATTTCGTTTATTCGAGATAATACCTCTAGTGTTTCCCACATGTCGGGAGGCGTGATATTTCTGTGTATTTCCTGAAGGCAAGGTAAATTGACTTTTCATTAACTCTATCGATTTTGGGTCGTGAGCGATTTCGATTCATAGCCTGTCTTCGAAAGTCGTCGTCACGAGATGTTTTCCCAGCTCACATGTCGCTGTATTGTACTGCATCGGTTGATGCATGTCCCAAGGACCATTACTTGCTACTTTGTTAAATGAACTAGGTTTGGAAAACCTTTATTATCTAGAGGATATTTTTGAGGACATTATTTATACTTCGGCAGACGTGTCTGTCTTGCTGAAGTCAGACTAAGGAGAGTGAACTGATCTCATAAATCTGGTTATCTCCTGGCTGTTATAGAAAAGGATGGAGTTTTTCACCAGACTACATTTACAGCACTATGAAATATAACATGCATCTGACACATCATTGTAATGCTGTCTACCGTCTATTGCTGTATTGAATGTTGCTGTGATAATGACTGTTTGATGTGTCTACATATTCGCGTAACCATTTTGTCACTGTGGCGTCCACAATAAATAATGAAGAAAAACGTCAACGGCTGTTACAAGAATCATTGACTTTATACGTCGTGAGTTTACTGACGTTCTATGTGGATTGCCCTGTTATTTTTGTATGAACATTGTTTGACTGAACACATCTGCACACTACACAAAACCAGACATGCGGATACCATCCATCATCATATGGCATCACGCATCAGTTTGGCATTGTCTCGTGAGAGGTGACAGTGCGCATGAAAATACACTAGTGTCGTAGATTTTTGATAGAAGTATTAAGACTTGGGTTTGGTCCCTTCTGAATAGGTTGGAATGAGTGATAGACACAGTGTGAGCTGGTGAGAAGCAATGGAATTTCCACACGTGAGATGATAGAATGTGATATAGAGGCTGTCTTTGAGAATCGAGATAATCTTCTCTCTCTCTCCTATCTTCTACGACCGCTTTTAAAGGCGTCAGACAGTCTAAACACAGATATATATATATTAATATATCTCTATCTACTCACGGGCACGCACATACACGTGACGACAGGTAAACACACAGACGTGGGAAAACTATAACAATGATTATACAGATAATTGGGATCGAGCTGACCAACGCACTGATTTTTTTTTCTTTTTGTTCAAGAGAGATATTTTAATTATCATATCAAAATTTCTCACAACACCAAAAAAATTACATCAAGGAAAAACATATACAAATAGTCATAAAATTTAAGAAAATGCTACAAGGATGATAGCCCGTTATAATCTTACTCTAGGTTTAGCCCACAGCCCCGTTAAGAGAACAGATGATGGCCCAAAGAGTTATAGATACGTAGGGTTGAGGCTAAGAGTTTTTCTTCTTTTCTCGTAACTGTATGCACAGAGTTGAATAATCTGATTTAGCCTAAGAAGTAAAGAAACTCTAGCAAATAGTAACAAATTCTGCAGGTTAAACAAAAAGAATTAAGACAGTAAATGGGTGACAATCTATAACTGTAAAATGACACTCTGATCTGCGTACACTCATTCATTCAGCCATGGCCATGGATACACAGTTATACTCACAACTTTGCTCGCTGCCTCTGGGAACATACTCAATTCTAGGACCTTCACACAGACCTCAAAATGCAGTCCTTGACCAAGAAATCCCCAGTTCCAAAAGACGTACTAAACTCTCAGGGAACGATTCCTTGGGTGTTCTAATTTTTCGAATGTCTGATTAAGTCACATAAAATATTGTCCAGGCACGAAAGTTAGCAGAGCACAATGTCATTAGCTTTGGTTTCTAGAATTTAAGGAATGTCAGATCGGTGTCTACTTTCAGGAAGTTACTATATTTGGTCACCACAGTACTAGTCAAAACTCTGTCGGAATGTTTCTGATCTTTGCTTGCCACAACGGGCTGAATTGTACTGAAGAGTTATTCTGGAAGAATTAATTCTGGCGCGAAGGCCTCTTACTTCATTTAACTGTTACAGTTCAGGTAATGAAAGTGATTTGTTTCTTCCCAAATAAAGTTCACGTACTAGAACGCTGGTAAAGTTGGGTACCACCGTTTCACTATATAAAAGAAAGAACACATATCAAATAATTTTACAATATGTACCCACTATAACTTACATTATTAAACCGCAAGTGTACTGCTTGACTTATCATTTAAATTTCCCGTAAAGTAAGTTATATCTTAAAAAAAAATCATCAATCCCCATGAGGTTTCTAGCATTTGTAAGTTAGTTTAGAAAAATATGATCTCGTCTGATTTCTTAGCAGTAAAATTAACTTCATTATAGCTACATTATTGTTTAGTAAGCTAAGATATAATTTATTCTGCTATCCACTGAAACACGTCACTAGAAAATAATACAGACTATATAAATTTGGCACTCTGCGCAAAATCTAACTAGTGAAATATGAAATAAGCGACTTAACACTTTATCATTTCACAAAATACTAGATATAATATATATTACCTCACACAGAACTACAGGTTGTCGCACAACTTAAGAATTATATGCTGAATATTTAAGGAAGTCTAGAAGTTCGACCAATTGCCGAAACAAACTGAGAAACTTCGCTAACAGCTATTCTGTTTCGAACAACCTGTCTACTGTGAATATAGGAGCGAGAATGAAATTAAAGTTTCAAACTCGGGCCAATATCTTAAAATCAGACAAAGGGCCCCAACTTATTTCGCCAAGCGAAATTATCTCCCCTACTCCCAACGTTTACGTCAGCTTAACGCGTGACGTAACTGCCACCAGTGACCGAGAAATGCGCGTGACAGTTGCAAATCTCAGACAACCGTCTACAACTGCGTCGTACAGATGCCGGGTTTGACACCTTAAGCTAGTGACAGGTGAACAAAATGGTAGACCAAAAGTCTGCTCTATGTCCAGCGAAACGAATTTCTCACACCTCAGGCCCAGAAATCTGGTCGGGCCGCGCTCTGACCGGGGAAAACTGCAGACGTATGTCTGGCGAGAACCGTATCTTCACAGCTATCTGCGCGACTGACATCTGATGCAATAAGGTTACTAGTCAGTATGAGAAAGAAAAACGATGATGGGAAAGAAATATATTTTTCGCAACGAGTGATGCGAAAAAATACAGGAAAAACAAGTACGGAAAGATAATAAAATGAAAGGATTAGGGTGAGAGAATAGGAAGAAGATGTAGGTAATTTAATGATATAAAGACCCACGTGACAGGACGTCCCCCCTTAAGATATGGAAGCACTCCATGTCTATGTTATGGAATTAAATTTCCTATAACCGTAGCTTCGGGGTGTCTGTCTTCTTCCCTCCCGTCTTCCCCCTCCCTCTCTCTCCAATTCCTACTCAAGTCTACTCCCAAAGTTTCCTTCTCTGGAATGTTTCCCATGTGCGCTTGAAAGAGCGTCGCCGCTTCTGACATTACTGAAAGATTTCCTGTGATAGCGGTGGAATATCCCTGCCACTATTGTCATCTTCGTCAGTTTTGGCGATCGTCAGGAGATGGTCGGAGGTTGGCACTGGTTTTTCCAAGTATCTCTTTAAGAGATTTAAATGGAAAACCTTCTCCTTTCCTTCAATAGAGATCTGGTAGTTAGCCTTAGAAATCTTTTTCAGGACGGTAAACGGCCCTTGTCATCCGATCTTCGGTTGGTTGTTCTCGGTAGGGAGCAACACCAAAACTTTCTCTCCTGCTTCCAGTTCTCTCTCTTCCGCGACTTTCCTGTATCGGTTAGCGTGCTTTGTGCGTGCTCGCTTAAAGTTAGTCGTTGCTAGGTCCCACCCTAGTTTCAACCTTTCCTTTAAAACCGACACATATTTACTTGCTGAGACAACTGTCTCATCCGCCTTCTCGTCTGTCAGAGACTGCAGTAAGGCTTCAAGCGGGCCCTTAATGGGTCTGCCGAATAAGAGTGTAGCTGGCGGAAATCCTGTGGAAGTATGAGGAGATTCTCTGTAGCCAAATAATGCTGCAGGAATGCAGAGATCCCAATCTTCAGGTTTCACTTGTGCCAGCTTACTTAGCATCATGTTGAGGTTTCCATTAACACGTTCCACGAGCCCATTTCCGGCCGGAGTATATGGCTTAGTGTGGATGTGTTGGGTCCTCAAGATCTTAACGATCTCATCCATCAACAGGTTTCGGTATGGACATCCGTTATCCGTCAACACTTGTTGAGGGAATCCCAACCGAGTGAAAATCTGCACGAGGGCTTCTGCGACATGCTTGGCATCTGCGCATGTTAGCGGGATAGCTTCTGCCCATAAAGTGCATGTATCGACTAAGGTCAGGATGAACCTGTTCCTTCTTTTAGTCCTTTCGAAAGGCCCTAAAATGTCGATCACAACCCGTTCGAATGGTGTTCCCACTATTGGCATTTCCCCCAAAGAGACTGGGGGTGCCCGTTGCTTGGGTGGCACACGTTGGCACTGGGCACAGGATTTGACGTACCTGATAATATCAGTGTTTACTCCTGGCCACCAATAATGAGTGGTTATACGTTGGTTTGTGGCGTTCTGTCCCATGTGTCCGCTAAAGGGAAGAGAGTGCCCCATTTCTAGGATTTGGCTTCTGTACTGTTTCGGTACTAGGAGCTGGTTGTAACCTTGGTCAGGCTTGCCCGTTCTCCGATAAAGTACGCTATCCTCCGAAAAAATGTCCCCGTGCTGTCTGGGTTCCTTAGCCATGGGCAGTTTCCTAAAGCAGGGTGCCAAAGTAGGGTCCTTGTATTGCGCTTTTTTAAGTTCCATAAGTAACAAATTAGGCGCAGGCTCCCGTTCCTTCTTGGTTTGCCCTCTTGTAGTTACTGCTGCCACAATCGGCTCTTTCGGTTTCCCAGTACACACGTATCTACCGCCAAGTATGACTGGGTAGATGGGATCATCCATAACAGCCGCTTTGATCACGCCTCTGACAAAGTCAGAGTGTATCTCCACCAATGCGATGGGAAGCGCTGTAGGTGCATCACTCTTACGAACTCCACAAAGTTTGACGGTCTCTCCTGTCTCTTGACCGGGTTTAACCAGGTTTCTGGCAACAATGCAATCGTAAGAAAGCCCCGTGTCAAATAAGCAAGAAGTTTGAGAACCGTTCAAAGTAACCGTACCTCGCGTTGAGGGTCTATCCCCAACAGGTTTGGAATCACTGTCAACAATTCCGCCTTGCGAGACTGTCAATAAGCATCCGATGCGTTTCGGCTCGGTGTGCTCGGTCTGATCATATGTCCCGTGCTCAGGGGTTCTCCCTTTGCCACCTTGTCCTTTCTGGCTACGCTGCCATGTAGGGCGGTCGGGTTGATCAGACTGTTTGGGGTGGTTGGGGTACTTGTTCTTGTAGAACTTGGATTTTTCAGGAGGAGGGTTTTGAGGTCCAGTTTCTCTGTGGTTATCTAGGTTCGCAGCATGAGAAGGTTGATCTAGATTATCTTTTCGAAAATGCTCCTCTGTCGGTTTCCGCTTTGTGGCCAGTAGTTCAGCCAGCGCATTGTGATAACGCTCAGACTTTTCCAAAATGTCTTCAAGTTTTTCTGCCCCCTGCTCAGCGAGAAATCTCCGGGTATCAGCAGACAAAGTGTTCTTTATTTGTTCTGTTAAAACAAATTCCTCAAGACCTTCATAGGTAGAGGGAAGCTGCGAAAGCTCAAGGCACTTTGTTAGATATCCCTTTAGATGAGAAGAGAACTGGTGAAAAGATTCAGAATTCTCCTTTCTGCTGTTGCGAAACAGTTGCAAAAATTTGCGAGCGTTCATTTCAAAGCGCTCCAGTAACGCTTTCTTCAACAGATCATAGTTGTCTTGTTGGCTACTTTCCAGTTTGGCGTAAACATCATACGCAGAACTTTTCAAAGCCTGGGAAAGCTTCATGTTCCAACGCGACCTCTCTAAACCGTACAGAGTTGCAATTTTCTCAAATTTTTCTAGCCAAGTGTCAATCTTCTCATTTGGACAAGGGAAAGATTCTAGCGGAAAAGACATAGCACTGAGGTGAAGAGATTGAGTATTAGAAGGATCAGTTAAGGAAGAATGAGGAGAAGACTCTCCATTGCTGGAGGTAGAGGCAGCACCACGGCTTTGGAACTCTAGAGTCTTAAGCGCCAGCTCATGCTGTCGTCGTTACTCATTTTCTCTTTCCTCATGCTGTCTCTCCTCCCTCTCCTTCTCATGCTGTCTCTCCTTCTGTCGCTCCTCATGCTGTCTCTCCTTCTCTCGTTCCTCATGCTGTCTCTCCTTCTCTCGTTCGTTCGTCCTGCGAATTTCCATTTCTTCCTCAATCTTCTTCTGCTGTAAAAGACGTTCCTCCGCTTCTTTCCTCTCCGCTGCTTCTTTTTCCTCTTTAGCTTCAGCTGCTTTTCTTTCCGCATCATATCTCTCAAGTTCGTCTCTGACAAATGCTTTCGCTTCCTCTCCTTCCAGTCCCTCCTCTCTCGCTTCGTCCCTGAGAAGTTGTCTAAGCTTTGCCCTCTCGGCCATATTATGTCAGTGACTGAGACTAGTGGAGAAAAAACTAGGAAAAAGGATACACTGGTTCCTACCACTTACGAGAAAAAAATTTCCAAAAATTTTAAAAGATGATATCCTTAACCCTGGGATACCTCCTCCAAATTAAAATCTAACTATCGCTGCTATTATCGGCAATAAAGCACTTAATGCAAAACACGACTACGCCAACTAAATGGTAGTTAAGATTACTTCTGAAAAATAAGTTGCTACAGTGGAAAAGCAAAATAATTATTGCAAAAATTAAAGAGAAAAATAATCCCTTAATTTTAAAATCCACTATCAAGTTTACCCCTGAAGACAGTTAGGGTAAGGGAGGCAATTAATCTGGACAAATAGTCCGAAACGCACTCCTTAGCTTTTGCTCAAACACCTACTTCTTCAAAACCCAGTGAATGTTATACACTCACTACTTTACCAGCGTTTAGTATTACAAAATCAGTAATTAACATATATTCCGACAATCAACCTGTAACTGAAATGTATATTATTTCTAAATGCTGTGGAAAAAACTATCAGTTTGTGTGGTCAGCACGCCCGTAAACAGATCGTTAGTCTAGGGGATAAATTATTTTTAAAAGATACAAAACTCACAAGACATCACACTCTTACTCTATTACAGAATAAAGAATCTTAAATACAAAATCCAGATAGACGAGTCCACGTTTGTCGTACTCGTCTTCCTATTCTAAGTTCAAAGACCGGAAACGAGCAACCATTTGTCGTAGATTTTTGATAGGAGTATTAAGACTTGGGTTTGGTCCCTTCTGAATAGGTTGGAATGAGTGATAGACACAGTGTGAGCTGGTGAGAAGCAATGGAATTTCCACACGTGAGATGAAAGAATGTGATATAGAGGCTGTCTTTGAGAATCGAGATAATCTTCTCTCTCTCCTATCTTCTACGACCGCTTTTAAAGGCGTCAGACAGTCTAAACACAGATATATATATATATTAATATATCTCTATCTACTCACGGGCACGCACATACACGTGACGACAGGTAAACACACAGACGTGGGAAAACTATAACAATGATTATACAGATAATTGGGATCGAGCTGACCAACGCACTGATTTTTTTTGTTTTGTTCAAGAGAGATATTTTAATTATCATATCAAAATTTCTCACAACACCAAAAAAATTACATCAAGGAAAAACATATACAAATAGTCATAAAATTTAAGAAAATGCTACAAGGATGATAGCCCGTTAAAATCTTACTCTAGGTTTAGCCCACAGCCCCGTTAATAGAACAGATGATGGCCCAAAGAGTTATAGATACGTAGGGTTGAGGCTAAGAGTTTTTCTTCTTTTCTCGTAACTGTATGCACAGAGTTGAATAATCTGATTTAGCCTAAGAAGTAAAGAAACTCTAGCAAATAGTAACAAATTCTGCAGGTTAAACAAAAAGAATTAAGACAGTAAATGGGTGACAATCTATAACTGTAAAATGACACTCTGATCTGCGTACACTCATTCATTCAGCCATGGCCATGGATACACAGTTATAATCACAACTTTGCTCGCTGCCTCTGGGAACATACTCAATTCTAGGACCTTCACACAGACCTCAAAATGCAGTCCTTGACCAAGAAATCCCCAGTTCCAAAAGACGTACTAAACTCTCAGGGAACGATTCCTTGGGTGTTCTAATTTTTCGAATGTCTGATTAAGTCACATAAAATATTGTCCAGGCACGAAAGTTAGCAGAGCACAATGTCATTAGCTTTGGTTTCTAGAATTTAAGGAATGTCAGATCGGTGTCTACTTTCAGGAAGTTACTATATTTGGTCACCACAGTACTAGTCAAAACTCTGTCGGAATGTTTCTGATCTTTGCTTGCCACAACGGGCTGAATTGTACTGAAGAATTATTCTGGAAGAATTAATTCTGGCGCGAAGGCCTCTTACTTCATTTAACTGTTACAGTTCAGGTAATGAAAGTGATTAGTTTCTTCCCAAATAAAGTTCACGTACTAGAACGCTGGTAAAGTTGGGTACCACCGTTTCACTATATAAAAGAAAGAACACATATCAAATAATTTTACAATATGTACCCACTATAACTTACATTATTAAACCGCAAGTGTACTGCTTGACTTATCATTTAAATTTCCCGTAAAGTAAGTTATATCTTTAAAAAAATCATCAAAAGGAAGTCTAGAAGTTCGACCAATTGCCGAAACAAACTGAGAAACTTCGCTAACAGCTATTCTGTTTCGAACAACCTGTCTACTGCGAATATAGGAGCGAGAATGAAATTAAAGTTTCAAACTCGGGCCAATATCTTAAAATCAGACAAAGGGCCCCAACTTATTTCGCCAAGCGAAATTATCTCCCCTACTTCCAACGTTTACGTCAGCTTAACGCGTGACGTAACTGCCACCAGTGACCGAGAAATGCGCGTGACAGTTGCAAATCTCAGACAACCGTCTACAACTGCGTCGTACAGATGCCGGGTTTGACACCTTAAGCTAGTGACAGGTGAACAAAATGGTAGACCAAAAGTCTGCTCTATGTCCAGCGAAACAAATTTCTCACACCTCAGGCCCAGAAATCAGGTCGGGCCGCGCTCTGACCGGGGAAAACTGCAGACGTATGTCTGGCGAGAACCGTATCTTCACAGCTATCTGCGCGACTGACATCTGATGCAATAAGGTTACTAGTCAGTATGAGAAAGAAAAACGATGATGGGAAAGAAATATATTTTTCGCAACGAGTGATGCGAAAAAATACAGGAAAAACAAGTACGGAAAGATAATAAAATGAAAGGATTAGGGTGAGAGAATAGGAAGAAGATGTAGGTAATTTAATGATATAAAGACGCACGTGACAACTGGCAGAAATCAAAGATGATGAGAGTGAATACATGAAACGATAAAAACATTGCACTTGAAGAAACGTAACTACAAGAATTAGAATAATACATACACCTTAGCAGCAATATAGAGAATTGGAGGAACAGACAGTGATATCAAAATAAGAGTACAGGAGGCTAGAGGAGTTTACATTGAATTAGACAATACATCAATTCCAAAACTAAAATCACAATTCAAATGTCAAGTCAGTCCTATGTATGGCTGTGAACATGGAGAACAAAAACAACAACAACAAACAGCCAAACAGCTTAATAATTTCATAAGTGGGTTAAAAACAGGTATTATAATATTATAATGATAATTATCATAACAAATAGAGCCGTAGGAGAGTGAATTGTTAGATACTTGACAATGCTAGGTCGAGCTTCGAGAGGTGGGTTAACTAGTTCGCTTGCTGCATGCCTTTGCTGGGTAGACTATAGCATGACTCTACCGTGTTTCCAACCGGCTACCCTTTGCCGCGAGAGGCCTGCGATCTAACCAGGGGGCGCTCTCATAAATGGCTTAAAAGGTAAAGGTAGTCTCATAGCAGATACTGTCTTAGGGGAGAGAATTCATCACACTAGGCTCAGCATCGAGAGGTGGGGGTGACAAGTCCCCTTCCTCGCTGCCTTTCCCTTCTCTGGCTCAAAGAGATGAGCCAGGTACCCACTTACAGCTTTGGTAGACTGAAGTGTGTCAGTACCGTGATTCGAACCCAGCACCTATGCCGCGAGAAGCCTGCGATCTAACCAGGGGCGCTGTCATAAATGCGTGCTTGCCTAGAATAGAAGGATTAAAGTGTTATGACAAAATGACAAATGTGGAACTGATGACAAGAACCAGGCAAGTACCAGTGAAACAAGAGATGACAAGAACCAGGCAAGTGCCAGAAGAACCAGACATGAGATGATTTGGCTGGAGAGATACGGCACACGTTCATCAAACCTGTTGATAGCTTTACCAGGCAGTTCTTGTTCTGGAATCCCTGGGGTAAGACATGCAGAGGTAGACCAAGAAACATAGAGAAGAGAACTGGGGACAGACATGAAGGAGCTGAGGTAGACCAAGAAACATTGAGAAGAGAACTGGTGACAGACATGAAGGAGCTGAGATAGACCAAGAAACATAGAGAAGAGAACTGGGGACAGACATGAAGGAGCTGAGGTAGACCAAGAAACATAGAGAAGAGAACTAGGGACAAACATGAAGGAGCTGAAGTAGACCAAGAAACATAGAGAAGAGAACTGGGGACAGACATGAAGGAGCTGAGGTAGACCGAGAAACATAGAGAAGAGAACTAGGGACAGACATGAAGGAGCTGAGGTAGACCAAGAAACACAGAGAAGAGAACTGGGGACAGACATGAAGGAGCTGAGGTAGACCAAGAAACATAGAGAAGAGAACTAGGGACAGACATGAAGGAGCTGAGGTAGACCAAGAAACATAGAGAAGAGAACTAGGGACAGACATGAAGGAGCTGAGGTAGACCAAGAAACATAGAGAAGAGAACTAGGGACAGACATGGACAAATCTTGAGCTGATGGCACCAGGACAGAAGACTTGGCATAAAGCATATTCTCCTTGGGGAGGGGAAAGTTGATGAGGATGACTCGTTAACTAGTTTACATTCTATTTTGGTAGTACAAAAAACAAGATATGGAGGTAAAGGGAAGGGGAGAGTGTTCAATAGATTTGTGACCTCACATAAAAAGAGTCTGGTTTTTTGTGACGAAATGTGACATAGAGGAGAAAAAAAAAAGGGGGGGGGGGTGTGTGTTAAAATGGCCCAATAATTAATGACGTCATATGTGAACGACATCTTATCGAAATCTGTTATTTTTTTTATTTTTTTTACTCGTTAGATAATTTTAAGTCGTTCCTGGACATTGGTTTCGCCGCAGATTCAGTTTATCAGAATTAATGTCAATGGTGGTCAACATAAGAAAGATTAAAATGTACAAATAAAGGGTATCTGCATGCAAAGATTCAAATCTCTACGAGGAGTTACACATAGTGGTTTTTAGCAACAAAGATTAGCCACGCGTGGTTAAACGAGGCTTACAGATCAGCATGCTTCGTTAGGAACTATAAATGGTATTTGTCTCTAAAGTTTACAGTTGATATGGATGACGAACGGTAAAAATGAAGGATACTCGGAGTCTATTATAAAATAAAGGCAAATAAAATGGCTGTCAGAAAAATAGGAAGACTAGATAAATTTGTAAGCAGTTTAACGATCGAAGTTTATGTCTGTGCATAAAATAAAGGTATTGCTCACGAGGGACTGGAAAAGTACGTTCTTCTTCTTCTTCTTCGATCCTTAACCACCGACCGTCAAAGCAGTCAGTGGCCATCGCGCCTAGTGGCGTCTTGTAGGGCAACAACAAATTGATTCCACTTTGCACGGTCGGTGGCCATCCTTCGTACAGTGCCCCAACTCTGGTTCATTCTTTGCATCTCAGCCTCCACAGTCCTCCGCCAAGTTGTTTTTGGTCGGCCTCTCTTTCGCTTTCCTTCAGGGGTCCAAAGCATAGCTGTTCTTGTGATGGCATCGGGGTCTCTTCTGAGGACATGACCAACCCAGCTCCAGCGTCTGCCAGCTATGATGGTGTGCATGTCCTCTTGCTTGCTACGAGTAAGCAGATCTTGGTTGGTGATGGTATTCGGCCAAAAAATGCGGTGAATTTTTCTTAGGCATGTTGTGTGAAAAGAGGACAATTTTGACATTTCCTTCTCTGTGACTCTCCAGCATTCCGCACCATAGAGAAGCACAGAAAGCACGCAGCTCTGGTATAATCTTAATTTTGTGCTTGTGCTGTATTGGGAGGACTTCCAGATGTTATTTAGGCTAAAGAAGGCTGTTCTTGCCTTATTCATTCTGATGTTGATGTCTTTGCTTGCCCCACCGTCTGGTGTTACTATGCTTCCTAGGTATGTGAAGGTATCTGTCTGTACCAATTGCTGATTCCTTACTGATATGGGCTCAGGGTTGCTCACATTGAGTGTCATGACCTCAGACTTCTTTAAATTGATGTTCAAGCCCACCTGCTGGCTAAATTTATTAAGTCTATCCGTTTTTTTCCTGGATGTGTTGATGTGAATGTGCCAGCAGTGCAATGTCATCTGCATATTCCAGATCTTCCAATGTAGAAAATGTAGTCCATCTTATTCCTCTTGGACTGCCCTCTGTTGTCTGGCGCATCACCCAGTCTATGACTGTTAAAAAAAGAGTGGTTGATAAGGGGCATCCCTGTCGTACTCCTGTCTTCACCTCGAAGGTTAGGTTGCTCTGCCCAACACTACACGTAAAGTTGGCATAGAGGCTTTTTATGATTGCCACTATGCAGCTTGGAATTCCATAAGCCCTCAGTATTTTCCATAAACTGTCCCTATGTATGCTGTCAAAAGCCTTTTCAAAATCAACAAAATTTATGTAAAGCTGTCTTTGCCATTCTGAGCACTGCTCTATAATGTTCCTGAGAGTGAATATATGGTCTACACATCTTCTGTTCTTTCTAAATCCTGCTTGTTCTTTCCTCAGTTTGTAGTCTACTGCCTTTGAAATTCTCTGTATAATTATCCTGCCTAGTATTTTGCTAGGAACTGAGAGAAGAGTGATTCCTCTCCAATTATTGCAGTCTGCAAGATCTCCCTTTTTGGGCAATTTGACAATTATTCCTTTGTTCCACTCTGATGGTGTTGTCCCCGTTTTCCACACTTGTGCAAATAGTGGTTCTAATAGTTCTGCTGCTAGCTCAGGGTCTGTCTTAAATAGCTCTGCATTTAAGTTATCATGGCCCGGAGCTTTACCGTTCTTTAACCCTTTGATTGCTGTGATGATTTCTTCTTTTCGTGGAATGTCTGTATTTACCTCTAGATCGTTTTCAGCCTCAGGAACATTCAATTGTGTCTCTGGTATTTCCTTGTTCAGAGTTTCTCTGAAGTGCTCTGCCCATCTTGTTTCCTGTCCTTCTGCTGTCTTGATGAGATTTCCTTGCTTATCTCTTACTAATGTAATATTGTTTGCACCTTGTTTTCCGCTGATGAATTTAGTTATTTTGTATACTGTGCTTTGTTCATTTCTCAGTGCTGCCTCTTCTGCCTGTTTTGCAAGATCGTCTAGAAAATTCCTTTTGTTGGCTCGGGTTTGGCGTTTAACTTCCCTGTCCAGCTGGCTGTACTGTTCGCTATATAGTTGCTTTAACCTGGGGGACTTCGCTTCTGTTTTCTTTCTTTTCATTTCCTTTCTCATCTTTATGGTGTTTAGTGTTTCTGGTGTTATCCAGTCTTGCTTCTTCCTTTCCTGGAATCCTAAGCATGATTTGCTACTTTCCTTATATACTGTTGAAATGGTGTTGAAATTCTGGTCTATATCATCAGTCAATGTCTTTTCCTGGCTTTTGGCAAATTGATATCGTTTCTTAATGTCGGCCGCAAAAGCTTTTCTGGTAAGGGGGTCCTTCAATTTGCTGATGTCAAAACCTTTTCTGTGTAGTTACAGTTGGTCCAGCCCTTCTTAGTTTCACTTTCAGTTTTGCTACTACTAAATGGTGATCACTTCCCACATCTGCGCCTCTTCTTACCTTCACATCTTGTAATGCATGTCTCCATCTACCGTTAACCATGATGTGGTCTATCTGGTTTCTGTCCCGACCATTTGGTGATTCCCATGTTAACTTGTGAATTTCCTTATGTGGGAAAAGTGTTCCTCCAATGACCAGGTTGTTAATGCTACAGAAACTTATTAGCTTATCCCCATTTTCGTTTGCTGTTCCGCTGCCGCATTTCCCCATTGTTCTTTCATTGTATGTATTGTGTGTACCAACTTTCGCATTGAGGTCTCCCATTACTATAACAAGATCATATCTAGGTGTGTCTTCCATTTCTTTCTGCAGTTGTTGATAGAATTCATCCTTGACCTCCTCATCGCTATCATTCGTTGGCGCGTAGCATTGTATTATTGTAGTGTTGGTGAATCTCCCTCTCAATCTCAATCGTATCAGTCTGTTGTTGATGGGTTTCCATTCCAGTAATGTCCTTTCTATCCCTTTCTGTAGAATAATGGCTACGCCTTCGCTGTGCTGTCCATCCTCTCTTCCAGAGTAAAGTACTGTTTCTCCTGTTGCTGTTTTAACTTTTCCTGCCCCTGTCCATCTGCTCTCACTTATCCCCAGGATGTGTAACCTATAGTTTCTCATTTCTGCCGTGACCTGTCTTAGTTTACCTGTCTCGTACATTGTCCTGACATTCCAAAATCCTATTCTTGTATCCTGTTTTGCGGTCAGGACATCCGTTTTCATGTCAGTGGCTTCCTTTCGGCTTTCACCACTGACAGTCATACGAGCCACAGACTCCGAATGTCCATCCCGCAGCAAAGTTTGTTCATTTGATGTTGTTTCCGTAACTTCATTATTTTTTTTTTACATAGACAGGGGTGTCAGCCCTATGCTAAAACCCCCAACCTGGAGGACCAGGGTACCAGCTTTTGTCTGACCCCTACCCACACAGACCAGTCCAGCTTGGTTGAACCTACCAGGAGTAAAACTCCCACTGGCATAGCTCTGGGGATTGTCAGGGTACGCAAGCTGCCATACCGCTACAAGGTATAGGTACCATTGATGGCAGGAAAAGTACGTTACAATGCTGAAATATAACCAAAAGATAATAGTGATGAGTGAATGGATAGGTAAATAAATGAATGGATAAATGAATGAATGAACGTATAAAGGAACGAACAAGTTAATTGAAACAGACGAACAGACAGACAGAAAGGCCGGCATGAAAATATACAGTGAGAGAGAGAGAGAGAGAGAGAGAGAGAGAGAGAGAGTAAGTAGGTATGCATGGCAGACAGGCAGGCGGGCAGAGTAAGAGAGAGGGGGGAAGTAGGTAAGCAGTCAAGTCGGTAGACAGACAGACGGACGGAAGGAGGGAGAGAAAGATACAGATATAGATAGATAAATAGATAGATAGATAGATAGATAGATAGATAGATAGATAGATAGATAGATAGATAGATAGATAGATAGATAGATAGATAGATAGATAGATAGATAGACGGGCGGACGGGCGGGCGGGCAGGCAGACAGACAGACAGATAGATAGATATATAGATGATAGATAGATAGATAGATAGATAGATAGATAGATAGATAGATAGATGGATGGATGGATGGATGGATGGATAGAGACAGACAGACAGACAGACAGGCAGGCAGACAGACAGACAGACGAGTGTAATGAAAAAAAAAAAAGGAAAAAAAAAAAAAAAAAAAAAAAAAAAGTTTAAAAGTGTATATAAAAATTTTATTGAATTATTAGTTGTTTTTTATTTTTTATAATAAGATTTTTTAATTTTTTAATTATATTATATTTTTTATTAAATAGAGATAAGAAAGTAGTTTATAAAAATAAAGGATGTATTAATTTTATTAATAATAAAATATATAATTAAAATATTTTATATATATTTTAATATAATAAAAGTGTTATAATAAATT